>BPLQ01007479.1:0-203555 GCA_021605075.1 Caerostris darwini
TTTTAAAAATTCTTAACAAAAAATATTAAAGAAATTCAATTAAATAAGAAATATGTTATGTGATGATCATGCATTTGTTGAAGATTAAACATTATTTTGAAGGAGAAATTAAAGGATAAAAAAATATGTGAGAATTGAAATAAAAAAAACAACTTGAAATAGAAAAGAAATACTAAAAAAAACTATAAACTGAATCTATAAAATTTTAATAATTAACGAGGGTTTAAGATAAGAAAAATTTTGCTATTTTTGTAAAGAAAAAAAAAATTGAATTTTACAGAGATATAAATCTGCTTTGAAGTTGTATCTTTTACGTATTATATGGACTTAGAATGATGAGGAATAAAGAGAGGATGAAGCTCTGTTCCAAAACATGGCGTTTGAGAAATAGGAGAATTCAAGTGTATATACCGGGCAAGGAATTTCTAATAAATCATTGAGAAGACTTTTAATTAACTTTGAGAAGAACGTGAAAGTAACCGATAACCTCATAAAGGAAAACCTTTATAAATATTGATAATCCTTATAAAAGAAATCATATACTTTAAGAATCTTTAATCTTTTTGCCAAAAATAACGACATCATACCTTGGTGTTTGTTTTTTAGCAATGACGGTTTTGCAGCAGCCTGGTATGACACAGCGCCCTGGGTTTAAAATTGAATTTGCTATGTGCTCCTTTTAAACTAAAGTTAAAATTGCATCGTAAATATAACTGCATTTATGCATGGCGCATTTTGAGGATCATATTGACTTTTAACTTAAGTATTAGTATGCACTGAAAATAGTTATTGTAGAAATAGTTTAGGCGTGATTAACGTCCATAGGTGATTACACTTGAAAAAGAAATATTGATAAGATTACATCTATATTTTAGAAGATGCATTTAGCGCGGTTTACTAAAGATTGGTAATTTTGTTTGTTGAGATACTTTGATTATATGTTACGTCTACAACGATACTATCATCTTTAATTTAAGTACAAATTTGAGGATTTTGGTGACATGTGACGTTGTTATTTTCCATTTTTCTTGATTTACCCATTTTGTGACTTAATGGTATCACAAATACATTATCTCAAGGAAAATGAATTTACTGGCAGGAGTAAATTTATAATAATGAAAGAAAATTTTGTAAAAATGAGCTATTCTTCACAGTTACAGCGTTTACTGAGTTTCATCCATTAAATATTAGTGCATTAAAAAGTACATGCTGAAACGACAAGAAAAGAAAATGCGTAGTTTATATGCTATCAAATTATTGGTACTCACTTTCGGATAGCGAATTTGATTTCAACTGGGCCATTTACATTGCTGCTTTGTGTTACATGGTTTGCGTACCAGTTGTAGTAGTAGATTCCACACTGTTTTCGTGTCATTTAAAGTTGCGAAACAGAACTGATTTTCCATCGGGGGACCACCACAGGCTTGGTTGGATTTTAGGATTTCTTCTGCAAAACTAAATTCAGGCATATTTATTGAGCATTCAATGTTTAAAGTTGCTAGAATCACTAATAATATATTTATGCAAAAAAAATCAAAAATGAAGGAATTAAAATGGCCGCTTTGGTTTTAAAGTATGGCGAGGAATTCATTGATAAAATTAACAACTCTATAAAATTATACACGCATTATTATAATGTTATATCGAATTTTACTTCCCAATTTTTAAGTTAAACTTAGGACAGGGGTTTTATGTCTAAGTGTTCAACAAATGATAATTAAATATGTTGTGAGGTTGTCTTGTTTGCATATAATTCAATAAGAGAAATAGAATTTTTAAATTGTCAACATAGTAGTCAGTTCTTGTGTTAGCCAAATAATAGAAATCTGGAACCTTTAATGGCGGGTTGCTAAAGGGTGCATAAATTATATGCCGTTAAAATAAAGTTGATCTGCATAATTTACAGTCATATGAGACATTTAGATGCACAATTTTAAAAATATCCCAAATTCAACTTTCTTATGATTCTAATACAGTTTTTGTTTGAAATACACAGAAAGTTTATATTTTAGATAAAATATTATGTAAGGTTTGACGAATAATTAAAATCTGAAGAAATTTTTTTATGATAAAAAGCTCATTTATAAAAATTTCAAGTGAAATATTTTATTTTCGTAAATACGTAATCAATTTATATACATTGAAATTTTATTGGTTTTTCGATAGGAAATTATAAATGTATTGAGAGTTAGATTCTTAAGAATAGAATCTCTGTTGGTTAGATGAAAGTTACTAGTAAAGAATGTAATATAAGACATACATATTTGTTGTTTAATTAAATTATTTAAATCTAAGGTTAATTATTATTAGAAAATTAGAATTTTAATTAGTGGATTTTTAGTATTATTTTTTAATTAATAAGATTATTTTTTTATTAGTTTTACATATTGCTTAGGCATTATTTTTAAGTATTATTAACATTTTTTTCCCTATAATAATCTAAGTTATTTACATCCATATGTTCAACTTTATTTTAAGAAGTATAATTTTTTTTTGAGAAAATATGTGACGATTTGAAAGTAAAAAATAATATGAAATAATTGGAAAATGCCATCGTTGGAAATTTGTAGAGAAAAAAAATGTTTTTAATTCAGCGTAAAGTAATTTCAATCTAAAACAAGTTATTCGTAAGTAAATGTAGTTTAAAGGCATTCTTAATTTATGTTTTTTTTTTTTGTAGAGTTTTTTATATCCAAAATATGTCAAATATTTAGTGATTTTTTTTTTGTATTTTCTGTGTTATTTTATTATTTCATTAGAGTCAAAATATTTTTATATTTATTTTATATTAAACAATAAGATTAATGATGCATGAATAAATGGAAATGTAATTTTTATTAAATGCATCTTAAAAATTACAAATTATTAAATTTCATGATAAAACTTTAAGAAAATTAATAATTAAAAAATAATTATATTATAAAATTATCAGTTTAAATAAAATAAAAATAAATTTTTGAATATTCGAATGCTATCCCAATAATAAAACTGATAGTAAACATAAATGTTTTTCAACTGAATTATATATATTTTAAATATTGCTAATTTCAATTAAAACTTCCTATATCTATTATATTTAAATTTTTTATACTATCCTATAAAGTATTTTTATGATTAAATAATGTATTCTCTGATAAAATTATTAAATGTGCTAAAATTTCCATAAGTTATTTGAAGTTACGCATAAAATTTCATAATATATTAAAGTAATGCAATTAAAAATAGTGTGCAAACTTATAAATATTTGACTAGTAGAATTTTCAGTTGAAAAAATAAATTATGTTTAAGAGATATTTCATGATATTGAAATAAAATTGTATTGTTTTAATAATCGATAGGATCAATAAATTTATTTCAGAATGTAACAAATAATAACTTAATCAAAAAAATTCCTGATTTTGAAAATATTGAGAATTTCAGCTGGTATTATTTTTATTTTATTAATTTTTAAAAAAAATTTTAAATAAGTAAATAGAAGGAAAACATTATTTTTATTTTTAATTAATCCAATTATATATGCATTGCCATTTTATAAATTACGTTTATTAGTACAACTAAAAGAAGTACAACTATTTTTACATATCATTTCTATAATTGATAATATTATGAAAAAAGAATCTTCTGCAAGTTATAGAAAGAAAATAAATTTTCATAATATTCTTTTGTTAATGTATGCAACTAAGAAATTACTTGTTTAATTTTTAAAAAGTGTTATTAAACTGCTTACTGTATTATAATATTTTTTTTCTAAAAAATTATTTTAATTCAAAAATTAAAGAAATTATAGTTCTGTGCTTGAAAATTTCTCAAAATGTTGTACAGAGAAAAACTTTTATTTTCAAATCGGATTACTTTTTACAATCTCAAGACCTTCTCCTTCTATATATATTCGGTTTCTTTGGATCAAACAACTTGTTAAAATTTCAATTGACATGTGGTATGATATATTGTGCATCATTACTTAAAATGGCCCCTTTTCTCCTCTACATTGTTGTGAGTATTATTGTATTTGACGTAGAAAAACAATTTGCAGAAACATTTTTCATGTAAAAGTCAGCCAATAACAGTAAAAGTGACAATTTGACAAACAATAATAGTCAATTTTTAAAACATGAAAAAATTCCATGAAAGTTATTCCTTTTGAAATAACTCAGGAGAAAGACTTTTCCTCTAACCTCGAAATTTTTCGTTTAGCTTCTTAAAAAGTGATACAAAAATGTTTATTGTTTTGTATATTTTTTCATGTAGATATTAATTTAAATAAAAAATGAAAGCTTGAAATTAAAATTAAATCGTAAGTACCAAAAACACTAATTTACAGACATCAAAATTGAATCACTTTTCTTAAATGAGTTATTCGTAAGATGCTTAAATTAGATAAAATATTTCAGTAATTTAGATACTTTATAAAAATATTCAAATTATATCATTTTTTATTATCAAATTACATCATATCACTTAAATTTGAGCGTCAGGTCGATTAAATGTACATCAATTTTTACTATTAGAATAAAGAAATCCCAATTAGAAATTACCTCTTATTTTTATCTTGGAAAAAATGCTTAAACATTTTAAAAAAATAAATATTTTTTTCTAATTTTTCAGAAAACTTGAAACATAATATTATTATTTTATATATAATGAAAATAATTTATTCTAATGCTTTGAAAAATATTTAGCAAAATAAATTTCAGTTAATAAATAAAATGTTTTTGTTTTAGCGGTCTTGTTGAACAAAATAGATTTTTATTATATTATTTGTTTGGTTAATTTTGAAAACGTGCTAGCTAATGTTAAGTATTCTTTGAATGATATCTATAAATTAAAAATTGCAAAAACAGCAAATATTATTTTTGTTTTCTTCCTATTAAATAAAATGTTTGTTTTTTAAAGAGCAAAAGTCTTTCTGTTTTTATATTTTAATCCAGTAGAAAAAGAAAATGTTCTTTGGAAGGACTCTCAACTAAACTTTTTCTTTCAGGGGAAAAATTGCTAAAAAAAAATTCAAACACACGAGGAAAGATCAATTCAAATTTATTTTCTGTATAAAAAAAGTGTATTTTCTGAACCTTATTTTTTGTCATAAAAGATGGAGAAAAACAACCAATACATATGAGAATCTAAGGGTGAACATCTCATTTTTAATTTTCCTTTAAAGTATTATTATTCACTTTTAAAGATTTCTTTTCATTATTGAAAATGAATTTCTGTTTGATATTTTATAGTTTGAAAAATGTTTTCTGTTTTTAATACTATTTAATTAAAATATGCTTTCATATTCTTATTTTTTTTCACGAATATATACAGTTATATAACATGGAATTACTTTTCTATTTATATACTTGAACGTTGTTATTAAAAAAACGAATACATTCTATAATGCACTTTTAAAAAATTCTAGTTAATGTGTAAATTGTAAAACAAATATTTTTTATTATTAAATAATTTTGAAATTGAAAATGTTTTACAAACTATATTTATTAGTATATTCTAATCAATGATTAAAAAATATCTTTACAGATATGCTCTTTTTTATATTTCATTCTAATTTATATCTTTATATCTACCTTTAACTTGCATTCAAATTCCAAATAATAAAGGTCCCATAAATAACTAATAATTTATAGATTAGCTTAAAAAAATTATATTTTTCAGTGTAATTGTTTTTTAGAAACACGCTTTGAAAATACATTAATTTGTTCCCAATTTTATTATGAAAAGGGCATTTTGATAGTATTATCATTATGGTATAGTGATATAAGGGCATTTATAGAAATAGCTCCACATTTTATCATATAAAGCGAGAAAGAGAAAACACAGTAAACGACACTGCGTCGTACTCGAGCTGGCTGTAAACTTGCCTTAATTTATCTTTTAGCTAATCTGACTGTTGAAAAGCTAGTCAAACATAAATAAGCCAAAAAAAAATATGAATAAGTTTTTTATCAAATATTATTAGAGATTGCTATTGAATTTATATTGGTTTGTAAACTATGAATGACTAAAAATTATAATTTTTCAACCTGCTAATTTAATCGAAAAAAAGTATGAAAGAAAACAGAAAGTTTTTACGAACTCATAAAACAAATTTAATATATAAATGTGCGGCATAAATAATTTTGAATTACAAGCATAAGCTTCAAAAAATGAATAACCTGTGGTCTCTAAACTTAATAAAAAAATTTTTATAATTAATTTTCCAGAAAATCCAAAATAACTTCACTATTTAAGTTATAGCTACTTTTATCCAAATCATCAATCAATGTCAAATTTTGTAATTATTTTAATAACAGTAATAATACAAGTAGTTATTTTGAACTTTTTAATTTACCTTAGTCTCAAAAATTTGATTCTTCACGAGGTTTATTTCTAGAAAATCCGGTTACTCTGTATGTAATTCAATTAATTTAAAAAATCATTTTCTTATATTTTTAGTAAGAAAAACCAATTAAAAAGTTCAGTAACAGCCCCAAAAGCTGCATTGGACAAGAAATACTTTCTGAAACAGTCATTAATATGGGAAAAGAAAAAGAAATTGGTAGCTTGTTATTTATAAGCACTTATTTTTAGGATTATCTTGAGAAAAGAAACTTCATTGAATCAAAGTAATCCATACCAAGAATTATTATTAAAAAGAAATTCAACTACCATAAGCTCAGATATAAGTGAATTAAGCCAAAGATGATAGGAAGTAAAATAAGTATTTCTTTTGTTCTGGAATGATGCATCTAAAATCCTATTAAAGCTGATTTTTAAGACAGAGATATATGTCTGGATTGTTAGAATTAATAACGAGTTCGTAGGAAAATCCATAAAAATGTAATCCTATACTTCAGAGTGGTTTATTATTTTATCCCTTTATTTGATTAATTGGATTCCGACGAAAATAACTACTTGATAAGTTTAATAATTAAAATATTGTCCTAATCATATAAATTAAAATTATTTTGATAAAATATTAAACCTATAGATATAAGTTATTTCCTTTTTATATGTGTATGCTATAGCTGTACTTGTTTATTAGTTTTTCTATACATTAAATCATCATTATACCATTTTCAAATGAAATTATGGTATGAAACTTTCCCATGTTAAGTCCATTATCATTAAAATTTATATATCGAATAGAATTTATTTCTATTATTAGAATATGCTATAGAAAACTTTTTCCTTAAATAAACTTTATGTTGAGCTGAAAATATTTGGAATGTCATACACGGAATTCTAAAATACTAAATGCAATACAATTAATGATAAAAATGGAAAGTAATACACTGAGTTTTAAATATGGAATGTAATACATTGAGTTTTAAATATGGAATGTAATACACTGAATTTCCTAATCATCAAAATTCGCCAGTCAAAAAAAATAAATAAAAGTCAAAATTCGCCTTTGAAACGTTATCACCTTGCAATACCATGTAATATACTTGGTATTGCAAGGTGATAACGTTTCAAAGGCGAATTTTGACTTTTTTCCTATGTTTTCTTATTTTTTTTTTAAATGTCTTGTACATTTTAATATAGTTAGATATATTTCTTAGCGTTTTAGTAATTATAAATGCATATCATCATATCCTTAAAATTATTCTAGTAATATAAGAATGTGATATCTAAAATAAATGTCAGTACACGTAAATATTTTCTCCAATACTATGCTCATATTTTATATTTCATGTTGATATAATTTGAAATTTAGCTTTAAAATAAATTGAACGAATACCTATGTTAAGTTTAATGAATACTTATGGACTTTATTGAAGTTTTAGAAGTTTTCGAAAACTTCTCTGTATTTATATTATCTAGTATTATATATATATATATATAATTTCGCGTGCGTGCGTGCGTGTATGTGTGTGTTTGCATGATCTATAAGCATGGACATTATAGGTAATGTGAGATATAAGTTTAATGTACTTTCAAAAGTTTAACAAAAAAAAAAAAAAAAAAAAAAAAAATCTTTTTATGAGTAAGTCTGATCCATTAATAAAGTTAAAGAGAAATGAATGCCTATGTGTATTGATTTTGTCATTTCTACTCTGGAAGATTTCAAATGCGTAAAATATGTTTCTCGAAACAAGAAATTTTTTTTGTGTGAAATCAATAGTAAATCATCTGAAATCCTTTCATTATTTGTAAATAAGATATTTAATTCGAAATCAATTTATTCGTAAATCAATCTTAATAAAATTGTACACAATAACATCTGAGATAATATAATAAATTAATTGTTTTTTAATATTATAACTTTGAGAATTTCTCAGACTTTTAGAAATTTTACGAATAATTTATAATAAATATTAGGATTGCCTGGGATTGTAATAAAAATAAAAATTTAATTTAATAAATTTTTATATGTATTTTTCTAAGAAAGCAACTTTAATTTATTTACTTAAAACACTTAAATCTTTTTTTTTTCTTGCATATCATATTATTTAATAGTTTAAATGAATTGAATTATTTTACTGGTGGATTTAATAGAGACACTTGAATCTCATGAATGTTTGCTTCATGTGATAAAATATTAAAAACTAATGCTGCACAATGATAATTTTTTATCAATGTTTTACTTGCATTTTTTTGTGTTCTATATGAAAAGAATTCACCTAACTTCATTTAATTAAAAAGAGAAATACTTATATGCCTGTATATTTTGAATTAATGTTTTTATTTTTCAGCACGTGTACATTAACATTTTTATTTTAGTGAAATTGTAAAATTTGGAGGATCTTTTGAATAGGGCGAAACATTTTTTAAATATCAGTGTTTTTTAAATAGGTATACTACCCTCCATTACAACACTGTAAATTTTGATTTTATTTTTTAAGTAACAATAATATTCTATAACGTTCTTATATTTTAAATAACAAAATTATTTAATAAATCTTATGAAAAAAAAGCTTTCAGTTCAGCTAAAATAATTTTCGATTTTCTAAATATGATCTATGAAATCTTCATTGTATTAGATTTCATCAAAATATTCGAGTACTGATCTTTAATATGTACACTCAAGAGCCAAAACATTATGACAACCCCCACATTTTGCAATGAACTCACCTGGATGGCGTGGAAGGCACGTGATGAGGTGGAAGTGGTATTTAACTGCTGCTGGAGAGTCTGAAGAATCATTCTTTCACTTACTTCTGTGTGTGATGGGAAAGACTGCGGATCTAAGCGACTTTGATAGAGGGCAGATTGCAATGGCTCGAAGGCTCGGAACAAGTATTTCCGAAACTGCACGACTCGTGGGTTGTTCGCCATCTACAGTTGTTATTACTTATGCAAAGTGGATGAATGACGGTGAAACCAGCAGTAGACGACAGGGTGTTGGACGCCCATACGCTATCAAAGAAAAAGGTCGTCGGAGACTGTCTCGCATGGTGAAGCAAAACCGGAGCCAGACAGTGGCTCTGCTGACAATGCAGGGCCAAGTAGAATAGTATCGGAGCACACTGTTCAGCGGACACTGTTGGATATGGGGCTACGCAGCAAACGTCCCACTCGTGTGCCTTTGCTGACCAAGCGTCATCGCCAACTGCGCCTGCCCTGGGCCCCGGAACATCGTGACTGGTCCATGGATCAGTGGGAGAGAGTTGCCTGGTCAGATGAATCACGGTTTGTCATTCATCACGCCGATGACCGTGTTCCAGGCGAACAGTTGCTCCCTCAATGTACAGTAGGTCATACACAAGCCGGTGGTGGCGGTATTATGCTTTGGGGGACGTTCTCTTGGGCGTCTCTGGGACCTGTGGTTGTGGTAGAGCAGACTATGAATGCTACAGGGTATCTGAACATCATTGCGGACCAGTTGCACCCTTAGATGACCTCTGTTTTTCCAGCTGGAAATGGAATGTTCCAACAGGACAACGTCCCTTGTCCTAAGGCTAAAATTGTGTTGGAGTGGTTCCAGGAACATGATGCTGAGTTCCATTTAATGTCCTGGCCGCCTAACTCACCGGATCTTAATCCGATAGAACACATTTGGGATGTCCTGGGACGGCAGCTCAGAGTTCAAAGACCACCAATTCGCAATATCTCGGATTTGCGTGACCGTTGCTTAAACATCTGGTACAATATGTCTCCAGCCATCTACCAAGGGCTTGTGGCATCCATGCCAAAGCGGGTTGAAGCTGTGTTGTGCGCCAAAGGTGGGCCAACTCGTTATTGACAGGTGGTCATAATGTTTTGGCTCTTGAGTGTATATACATATATGTGATGATTGCATTTATTAATTTATTTCATCTGAAACTTGTTGAATTTAACACTTTTTAATAAGTCTATTATAATGATATTAAAAATTTATTTTAAATATTGTTTGAAGGTATTTTAATTATATTATAATTTTTATATATTTTGGTTTTTAAATCTACTAAATGTGCTATTTTTGTTTGCGATTTCAATATTAACACATTGATGCTATGCATTATTAACACATTTATTTTATGTTTCATATTTCTGAAAACAAATCTATTTATTATTTGAATCCTGTTTTTGACCTTATATGATGTTACCTTCATCAGGAATAGCATCCCAAACAGCAGGGACATCCCATTCACCATCTGCTCGTTTTCCCCACACGCTTTTCAAGTTGTTCCATTGGGTTGTTCTCTTGCTGCCATCATCTCGGCTGGAAGTACGCTTTCCCCACATGCCATTCAGCTTGTTCCAGTCAGCACGCTTTCCCCACATGCCATTCAGCTTGTTCCAATCAGCTCGCTTTCCCCAGACGTTGGACAGCTTTTCCCATCCTCTCTTTTCGAGATCTTCTTCAGAGGACAGTAAGCTGGAGTCGAGTTGCTCAGGGATGGGCTCGAGATCGGCAGTGGATGGACTGCCATCGGACTTGGAGGTCTCGTCTGGAAGACGCGAATTGCATAATGCAATGTAAAAGAGTGAAAAGACAAATGCTAGTAACAGAGTATTGTGCATCGTGAGCGAGTGCTAAAAAGAAACAAAGAAAAAGAATATGTTAGTTATTTTACCATTTAATTAAGAAGTTTCATATGCACTCGGTTCTTATTATCTGGCCATTTATTAAGCCATCCCTTGATATACTAAATCATTGATATATATCATTGATATTTACTAAGTCATTGATCATTGATATTTACTAAATCATTGATCATTGATATTTACTAAGTCATTGATAATTGATTTTCATTTTGATATAATCTTTTCGAACCTGACTGCTCCCTATGTGGTTCAACAGCCCCAATGAACAGAGACCACCTCCAACGATGTGTGATACATGACGGCGACTCGGAGACAGCGCTTTACTGGTGTGCGAGAGAATTCTTAAGGGAATGACTTCGACCATCTTTGTATTTTTTGGACGTTTATACTTTATATTTCCCCCCTTGTTATTACCATTATTATTATTATTATTATTATTTTACTTGTACTTGCCTTGCCATTGAAAATAAAAAAAATATTGAATATATATATCAATGATATAAGTCATTGAGAATTTTTTAAGTCGTTGATATCATTGATACCTATAAAGCATATACCAAGTCATAATATGCAAATTATTCACTAAGTCATTTATTAGTCATATTATACGGCATTTACTAAGTCATTGATATATTGAATAATCGAAACTGACTAATAATCGTAAGAATTATTACTATTGTAATTTTCTAAGATTCAAAATAATTTTAAATATCATCAATTAAATAAAAAATTATCAGCAAAAGTTATTAAATGTAGCAAGATGCTACAAGTAAAAAAACAACTATTACATTTACTATTTATCAAATTAAAGCACAAATAAAAATAAGTTACAAAATAAGCATCAATGAAACCCTCGGAGATTGTAGCATAATCGAGAATCTATTGTAACTTAAAATTGTATCTTTGATATTCATTCAATAAAAATACTAAAAATCATTAATAAACTTAACATTAAAATTATTAATGTATTATGAGTTAAGATTAATTAATAATATACAATGTATTAATCATATACATGCGTTAGATGAAATGCAGTAATTTCCGAATATTTATGAAAAACATTTTTGGAAATTTCGGTCAGAGTATTTTAATTTTTAGCTCAAATATTAAATTCTGTAGAAAATGTATATTTTATATTAAGACATTTTTATTTCTATTTAAAAAATAAAACAGATCATTTAAGTTGTTTAAAATATCATTAAAAATTGTCAATTACTTATTGGAAATATAAATTATAAGGTCCTTTCGTAAAAATTGCGAGATAGGGTTATGAAATGATAGTGGTTTTTTATTTATAAATTTTTTGAGGAAAATTAAATTTTTGTCTTATTGCCTATGAAAGAAAATTCATGTAATCTATTTTCTATTATTATCTTAACAATTTTCACGAAATAATATTTATATAACAAAAAAAAAATTATATAACACAAAAATTGGGTTATGAAATGATAGTGTTATTTTATTTATTAATTTTTTTCTGATGAAAATTTTTATCTTATTATATTTGAAAGAAAATTCATGCAATCCATTTACGAGTATTATCTTAACAAATTTCACGAAATAATATTTATATAACAAAAAAAATAATTATATAACAAAAAATAATAATATAACAAAAAATACGAATTTTCTTACAAAAATATTTAATACAAATTAGCTTTTTTGTCATTTTTATTAAAACAATTTTAGGAAAATGTACATTAAAATCTTACGCCTAAATGCCCTTGCGTTGGAATTTACCAGCGAATTAAAACAACGTAATACGGCATCAGCTTACTGAAAGTAATGGATTTATTCTCGTGTTGCATGTTTGCTGAGGAAAATGTTAAAAGTTCAATTTCCTACTACGAAATGACTTGTATTATAAAAGGATGCAAATGTTTTCTAAGAGTCGTCGAAGATTTGAATAGAAACTCAGGTCGCTTGATTTGCATCATGAAGGAATTTTAGAACATTATACGAAACGTTTCTGATAAACATATTTGGCAGTAACTTTATCTCTTTGCAATGTGAAGTTGAATAATACAAAGTATGAATGCCAGAAAATTTTGTTTTTCATCTTGTGACTGAAATGCAAAGGCAAAAGTTAATTACCTCCCTGATTCTAGTCGTTCTGGTTGTGTTATTTTCATGGTTCAGTGTTGGTCTGAGCAAATTAGCATGAGAGAGAATAAGATATCAAATCCTACTAATGGTATATTTAGATTACAAGATAACTTCCCATTCTAACAGTTAGATTACAAAGTTTCCTCTATTATTATTATACGTATGAAACTATGTAAATTCTTTCAAAAATTAATACGTTATCTCTTGTTGATTCAGGGTAGCATATCTCAGCTATGCAACCTGAATGGCCAACAAATCCTACTGTATGAAGAACTAATAATCCTATGAGTTATTAAAATCCTTCTCTCTTTCTCCCATCCTTTTAGGAAATAATGTTACCACCTTAACTCAAATAATATCATTTATTATACAGTAGTCCACAGTTTAATGGATTCGAAAGTCACCTAAAAGTAGTATAGAGATCTTTTAATTATTTTTTTACAATGAAACAAACACTTGACGGTTCTTTGGGTATTTTTTAAAATTATTTTTACAATAAATAATAATCATTATATCAAAATCTGATAACAATCAAGGATCTGTAGCAAAACTATGTATTGCATTAAAAATAATTAATATTATTCTACATTTAAATCTTCTGAATTAGAAGTCAATCCTCACTATGTTGTTAAAAATAAATAAATATCTCTGTGAGAAAATATTATTTAAAAACGACTCATCCAAGTAGTAAATATTTATATAAGTATAAAGGTACTTAGCATTCATTTTTCTTTAAATAACTGTATTTTTTATTGCTTATTTCTATACAATATGAAGAAAAACTTTCAGATGCTAACTCAGTTGCAAGGGCAATGCAAAAAGATATCAATATATTTTGATAGAATGATTAATGAAAAATAAAATAATTTCTTCCTTGTAATATGTTTGAATTATATTAAAAATTAGAATAATCCATCTTATTAAAAGTAATTCTTCAGTAATTATGCTTAAAATGATAGCTAAAAAATTTCTGAAGAAGGAAAGACTATTATTTAATTAACCAAAAACAAATACTCATTCTTTCTCTTAAATGAAAGATCAATATAATGTTACAATTTTCTCCACGTTGGTTCTATTTACTTTGTATTTTAGTATTAATTAATCTTTTCCTCCATACAATATATTTCTATAGTAGGAAATCAAAATGAATTTTAAAAATTTTACTGTTTATATGTTTATCTTTAAATCTTCAGAAATTCAATAAATATTCAGCTATTTGTTTGATATTTGAACAGAATTTTGAAGAAGTGTTAAAATTCCCTAGTGATTTTAGTTTTCTTAACCTGGAAGGCATCTTGATTCAATATTTATTAATTTACTTTTCAATCCTGATAGTGTCTTTTGTTTTAACAATTTGAAGTGTCTTCAAATGAATGTAGTTTTATTATTAGCTTTGTGATATAATTTAAGACGTGACGAAAAAATATCGTTTCAGAGATTGTTTGTTAAAATGTCCTATGAGTAAAAATGACTATTTTATTATTTCTTTTGTTATGTAGGTGAAATAAAAAATGCTTAAACAAATTAATTTTAATAGGCAACGATTCACTAAATTTATGCGTCCTCAGTATTTCATAAAATAAAAACATTCATACTAGTTACTAAGTTTAAAAAAATAATAATATATATAATAAATATATAATAAATAATTAACAAAAAAGTAATTATAAAGCTAAAAAATTTTGCTAAAAATATTCAATTTTTTTCCAAGTTTGAATTAACAGCAATGATACATGAAAATATAATATGCAATTTAGTATAAGTGTTGTTTAAAGTGTTGTGCTACATAACCAAAAATTGGTTTTAAAATTAGCAGTCTGAAAATAGAAGCTGAGTCGGTAAATCAGCAAGTTAAAATTACTTTTCAATTTCGAGTTATCAGTGTTTAAGTTAATATAAATAATAAAATTAATAATTGTTTAATACAATTTATTTAAAGAACGGCTACAAAGACAACTGTATAGTGATAAGCCAATGTTTGTCTTAAGTAGCAAAATGGTTAAATGATCATCTTTCTTTAATTGCTATATGGTGAAATGTATTTTTAAGAGCAGAATCCGTTTCTTCAATGTACGATCATTGAAACACTTAGAATTCAGTGTTGGCGCTCAGTTAATGCAAAAATGAAATGCAAACTAATATGCAGAAACAACATTCATGATTCAATATGTGACTCCTTCGTCTTACAAGAAGACAATGCTAGACAACAGTGAGCTAGGTCGGTAGATAATTATATCGTGGACAAACTACTGTGTATATGAGATGGACACTATGTTTTCCTCACTTGGATCCGATTGAAAATGTTTGGGGACTCTATAGAAAATGTCATGGAGTTGTATTGCTATACTTATCACTTCCTCTGCAATCTCAAATTGTTTTGAAATTGTTGGACACATCAATGTGTTTTCTACAATCTGAGAGTATAAACAATATTATTTTGATTGGGAACTTGCTAGTAAGAGGTGATCATACATCAAATGAAGATAATCCCACACTGAAATCAAATACTATGTTTATGGTATGCTTCCCGTTTGCTTATTTTCGAGACAGAAAATAAGCTTTTGATTATTTATAATATTAAATTCAATTAATATTCAGATTGAAGAACAAATTGAATAATATTGCTATAAAACAATTTTAAAACTATAGTTAATAAATAAATATGTTATAAATTGCAATTAACTACAATTTTTCACCATAGCTCTATATTTTTATGTATTTATCGTTTTCAATTAAAACTAACAGCTCGACATATGCTTTTATTGTATACTTAAAACAAAAATATTTGTTCATTGATTAATGAGAATTTGTGATAAATTCAAGTTTTTTTAAAATTCGCTTTAAATAGGAAAATACAATGAAAATTTTCAACAACAATTTTAATTAAAATAAAATACTTCCTTTCAATATCAGCAACGAATTAGGAGATAAAAAAAAGTTATGCAATCTGTCATTGCAACGCTTGCAGTTTAAAATACTCAATTTTCAGAGAATATCAAAAATTTTAAATCCGATTTTTGATTTAAAGTAAATACAAAACATGTTGCCTACGATAGCGCCATTTTAAAATGATTTATGTGAAATGTCCACTTTTTCTTTTCTTTTTTTTTGTTGATAGAGAGCTAGTTTCTAAGCATCTATTTTTTTAAAAAAAATTTGTGTTCTCAATCTGAAACCATTTTTGTGTACATTCTTTCTTTTTTAGAATTACGCTTCCTGTCGAAAGGAAGTTTTTGACAGTTACATTACTGTAGTCTATTATTTTCCATAACATCTATTTCTTTCTTTTATGAAAAAAAAAATGTGTCCAATCGATTTCTTCAACAGCTGAAAGTAAAAAAACAGGAAAATAAAAGAAAAAGAAAGCCAGAAAACTCTATGAATAATAGGGCAAAGACTGTTGAAGAAATGAAAAGAACATTTGTGAGATAGTTCGTAGAGTGCTTGTTCTGTTTATTTATTTAAGGGCATATCATTCTTCTTTACACTACTGCCGATTAAGATGTTTCTGAAATCAGTTCTGAGTGGTAGTGACGTTGTGTTTGAAATTTTTTTCAGATGTCCGCTGTTTAATGTATCCTTTTGTTGTATTTTTCAACTGCCATTTTGTCGTTTTTTTCCTGGAATATTTTTTAAACGATTTCAACACTTTATCTGATCATTTATCATGAGTAGATTAAGGTTTGGAAAGATTTTTCCACTGTTATTTTTTTATAGTATATTTTTTTCTGTTTTCTTATGCATTATATCATCAAGCGAATAAATGCGTTTTGTTTTCTTAATAATAGAAATCTGAATTTAATGTTTTGTAATTATAAAGAGAAATTAATTATAAAATGAATAAAATATTCATTTATTAATTGTTAGTTACTATTAATTAGTGTGTCATTAAAATATTAAATTCTTCAAATGTTTCAATTAGTAAAGAATGTAATATATTACTACTAGTAAAATTATATTATTATTTATCTATTAATTTTTGTTCAAAAGTATGTATAATAATATGTCACTGATTTTTATGTATAGTATGTATAGTGTATGTTAAGAGCAACTTTAAAATCAATTGGGTTTTCTGTTTTTATAGCTTATTTAGTTAGTTATTGATTAAATTATCAATAAAAAATTAAATTTCTTTGGAAATCTCTGTTTACAAGCCAATTAATGTGTCCTTTAATTTAGTAATTAATTGTATGTGTCATTTAATCTAAAGGGTCTAGTGTACCACTTTGTAGTTGATTTAGCTTTACAGTTTTATACTGCTTATACCAAAATTGTAATAAAATTAATATTAAAGTACAAATAGGCGTTTAATAAAAATATTATTATTATTTATATATTGATTTTTTAATTAAAAGTATGTATAATAATATGCTACTTATTTTTATGTATAGTTGTTGAAGAACAATTTTTAATAAAAATTGTTTTTGTTTTATTTTTATAGCTTATTAAGTAGTTATTGATAATTTAATACAATAAAAAAATACATTTTCCTGGAAATCACTTTTTGCAAGTCAATTAATGTGTCACGTAATCTAGTAATTAATTATGTGTGTCATTTAATTTCAGGGGTCTTGTGTCCCACTTTGTACTTAATTTAGCATAACTGCTTTTTTACTGATTATTCCAGAATTAATTATAAAATTAATCCAGAATTAATATTCCATTAAACATAAAGTACAAATAGACGTTTAATAAAAATATTATTATTTTATAAATACATAAATTAATTAATTTTTGTTATATAAATAGATATACAATTAGATAATCTAAATTTAATTAATTTTCTCATTTAAAACAATGTTATTTTAAATCTCATTTTATCTCATTTTAAATGCCTTATCACATCTCATTTTAAATGCCTTATCGAATCATGGAAACATCAGCCACATATACTGCATCCAAATGTATCTATTTTTAATTTGTTATTTATAATTAATTATTTTAAGATTAAATTTTATATAATCGTAATATAACAAATATTAAAAACTTTTTTTTGTATTAAATAAGCTGACTACTATTTGTAAGAATTTTAGTTACAATATATGGTATTTTAAAAATCAAATAAAAAAAATTTCAAAGTTTTCATTCGTAAGTTTAGGTACGACAAATAACACACAATCTATTCCATCTCATTTTAAATGCCTTATCGAATCATGGAAACATCAGCCACATATACTGCATCCAAATGTATCTATTTTTAATTTGTTATTTATAATTAATTATTTTATGAATAAATTTTATGTTATTATAATGGGGCAATTATTAAAAACATTTGTTTGTATTAAATAAGCAAACTGTCATTTACGAGACATTCAGTTGTAACATGTAGTTTCATTCTGAAGTTTGGGTGCGACGAATAACACGCAATCTCATTTAAAATGCCTTATCGAATCGTGGAAACATCAGCCGCCCATAATGCCTCCAATTCCCTCTGGGCTCTTGACGAAAGTGAACATTTTGCAGGCGTTCCATCACACAATTAATAGTTATTAAAACTCAATTACCAAATGCTCAGAAACACAAGCGAATTGCCATTATTAATCCTTCCCCCCGTCATCGAAGCAGATGACATGCAATTTAACCTTCTTCCGTGACCTCATAGATTCAATGGGTAGAAAATGATAGACCCTACGCTTCCCTAGAAATTGACCAATCATGCGTGCGGAGTATAATATGCACTACAACAATCTCTTTTCGTTTGGATGCCTCCAGAAATTTCGGCGCGTTGAGCTATCCGTCTATTGTTGTTGTAAGAGGAGCTCGTAGAAGGAAAGGTCCTTTGCAAAAGCGAAAGGCCTCCGAGTTTTGATAAGTTTAGAGTGAACAATATCGCCCCCGGGGATTTCTCCTGGTTTAATGGACCTCGAAAATCTCAATCGAAAAGAGAGAACCTTTTAGGAGTTATTTTCTGTCAAGTGTCCAAGTTATTCGAAGGATTTAAGTTCTGGACCTTAAGTTATACGGTAAATAAATGATTATAAGCTACGGTGTGAAAAGATCTTGCGATCGAAAATTGCAATATATATAGAGTAAATATTTAATTGTTGTTCAGCAAATATCCAGGGAAAAAGTTTTTCATTAC
This sequence comes from Caerostris darwini, assembly GCA_021605075.1. NCBI lineage: Eukaryota > Metazoa > Arthropoda > Arachnida > Araneae > Araneidae > Caerostris > Caerostris darwini. Next base: position 19,142 of record BPLQ01007479.1, read on the forward strand.
AAAAAAATGTTTTCCTTCAAGTTATTACGACAAATATAATTTATTTATGAGTTTACGCATTTATTTATGAATTATGAATATGTCTCAATGAATTCGAAAATCTTTGTGGAAAAATTTCTTTGAACATGTGCATTTCAATTGATTTCGGTTCTCGCAATTATATAATATTTTGAGTAGTGCTTGGATAAATATGATGAATAATAAAATGAAAAAAATATATTATAAAACATAGAATAACGAACGTTAATAAAAATTTTTTTCAATTGTGTTTGGATATTTGCGGAAGAAAATTACTTCTTTAAGGGAAAAATTAATGTAATTACATATATTCTTAGTAAAAATGCAAATTTTGTTTTTCGAGAAAACATTTTTCTGTTTACTGACACAATTCTCAGTACATTAATTAAATATATAATTATAATTTAATTTGATAATACACAGAAGACTCTGAAAAGAAGTGTACTGAACAGTATAAGTTAAAAATTGGTATTGTCTAAAACAATCTCATACATAGTTAAAATGTTTGTCTGAAGTCATTTCCTACATATTTAAAATGTTTGTCTAAAATCATTTCCTATATATTTAAAATGTTTGTCTAAAATCATTTCCTATATGCTTAAAATGCTTATTTTAAATGATTTATTTTTTAAATAATATTGCATTACTATACTTCTCATTCTCATGAATAACAATTGAAATTGGTGGCATACTGAAGGTAGCTAGACGTGTTAGATAAATGCAAATTTAAATTTCACTTATAATTGTTTTATACAAATAATTATGATTTTATTTGATTAATTAGTGTTCTAATTGTAATGTATTTTCATTTGACAATATGAAAAATTATGTGAATGAAAATATTTGATTTCATAACATTTAAACCTCTCAGATACACATAATTCAAAATTTTTCCAAATTCAGCTTTATCTAATTTATCACCTCCATAAATTTCTAGTGTACTTATGAATTTTGTGAAAAATGTGAAACACACGAGAAAAGAATTTCATTAAAAACTTTATTAACACTGAGATTTACATTTCTTCTGTCTCTTTGCACAAGTTGAAGAAATTCCTTCAATTTCCCTTTTTGTGTTTAAAATCTGGTAGTTTTTGCTCTCGTAGATTGCTTCCTAAGTGTGTGATAAAAATTAATGTTTACCGAACGTGGTAGAGGAAAGTTGATTTTCTGTGCTGTGGAAACAGAGCAATTTTTGCCTCAACTGACAAATCTTTTTCTTTTCTTTGACTGAAATTGAGGGGTTTTTCATCCACATAGGGGGCCGTGGAGTAAAATTAACATTGTGTTTTATAGATGCCTTTAAAATATCTATATATAACTGCAATTGTGTTTTGTAAAATTAACAGTTTGGATTGTTTCCCAGATTTTTATTCATTGTTGTATCTGAGCTCCGTTACTATATGACATACATTTTGTTCATTTAATTTATGATTATTTAACAACAATAAATTTTATTTAAATAAAATTACGATAATTTAAATTAAGATTGTGGTCGTTCTATTACAGCTGGCAATACAGAGACAATATTAAATTAAGATAAATTTTGATATACTTAGATATTTGTAATTAGATATGTTTAGACATTTATATTTAACTAGTATATATTTAGATTAATTTTAGGATATAGGATTATGATTATTAGGATTTTAGGAATAGGGGATTTTTAGATAAATTTAGATATTTATCACCAATATAAAAGAAAATTCATATTGAAGTATTATTAATTAGTTTAATCTAGTGTGAAAGAATTATTTATTAAATATTATGCAAGAAAATTAAATATTTTAAATAAGGCCTTTTTCTCGCCTTTATCTCATATGTGTGTGCATAAAATATTATTAAATAATTTAATTATCTTACAATGCACAATATCTATACTATTATAAAAAGTTATTTTCATTTTTAAAATAAATACAATCCAGGCATATTACAGAATAAAAATCTTTCCTCTCCACATTTAAAAGATGTAAGAAAAATGCACAGAAATTATTCTGCTCTTATTAATTGTTATTCGTAAAACTACTAGCTAATCATGAAGCTATTCACATGGAATATATTTAATTTGTTTAGTTATTGTCATTTTAATCAAAAGGAAATTTTTGAATAGGGAATTATTTGAAGAGCAGAGACATATTTGTTTAAAGACTTAAATTTAATGAAACTCTACATCTCAAATCAGTGCATTGAAAGGCAATGTTAAACCTTCCTTTTCTTTTATGATCGGCCCCCTACATGCAGAAGCGTCTCAAATGCTGGAATGAATCATCTACTCCGCAGATAAACTCTCTCTCTTCCCTACAATACATTCTTCCGTCGAGTAGATTAAGTTTGCGCTGTCTATAAACTCCTTAGAATTTGTGCATTGTGAAAATAAACTCTTCAACTTTCGACTTTTTTTTATGGAATCGTGTTTATGTATTCAGGCACTTTTTTGTCAGGAATTCAGTCGCTAGTGATTAGAAATGAGAAACATTTTATTTTTATGTTCAGAACAGTAACAAGTTTAGTTAAGAAAAGCATTTAATTTTAAAGAATTGTCTATTATTATATGTACTATTTATAAGTAAGGTTCGATTATATTTGTGGAGCATAATGCTTGGGGGATTTTCGAATAAAAGAAATACAAATCCAGATTATCATATATACAATGCGATTGCTCCTCTATAGTGGTAATAGTTTTAAGTTCCAGAGCAATTATATAAGCTGTCTCATTAAATCATCACACTGAAACCCCAATAATAACTCAAATTAAGAAAGATATCAAATATTTAAGAGCTAAAGCCAAGCAAATTTTATTCCAGTGGATACCATCACATGTGTGAATTAAATGTGAAGCAGTAGATTCACTTGCAAAGAAAAGAAACCATGTGAATATTGGAAAGAAACAAGTTCCACCAGAATCTTTCAAGAAATACACTCATAGAGAAATTTTTAAGAAACTGAAAGATAATCTCATAACTTAATCTGAAGGCAAAAAGTGGCACACTATTCAAGACAGCTGGAAAATCTTTAACACTGGACCACGTAAAGAGGCGGTTGCCAACTTTCGATTAAGAACCGGACACGATTATCATGCGGAATACCTAAACAGGATAGGTGTCCTCGTCTCTAATATTTGTCCAATATGTAGAGCTGGAACAATGAATTCAAAACATCTTTTGAAATGTCCAGGACTGAACAGAGAGGCTCAGCGTTAAGATGAAGTCTTGCAGTTGTATTGTGAGGCCAGAGGCCTCATGGACTAAAATAAAGTGTCTACCTCCTTTATTTACTCTCTCCCCCTTTGAATTCTTGTGGTGTGTGGGATCGACTTACTGTCGATTACTGTCTGGCTGTATCTTTGCTGTGTTCTGCTTGTTCCTTCTTCGTGTGTAATTACTACTGTAATGGATTGTTTTCCCATAAAGCCATATGTTACAAAAATATATACAATGTTCCTCCCAATTTGATTATATTCAAATCGAAAATTCTTTTTTGAATATTATGAAACAAGAAATAAAAAAAAACATTTTAATTAAGTTCAGGAATAATACTCAAATAAATTATCTTTTTTGTATAAGTAAATAATGTAATATTTATGAAATTAATTCAATACTAATGTTCATAGTTTTAAATTTTTTAATCACAACACGTTAGTTAAACATTAAACCGGAATTAATTTTTGAATAGGCAAGTAATTTTTTTTAATTTTCAAATATTTTTTTAAGTTTGTAACAAAAAATAAATTATAATTTTTCTTCTTTGATGAAATGAAAGAAATATTTTTATACACAAACTTTAATTATTGGTTTAATTTACTTACTTAAAAAAAAAAAGAAAACTTACTTAATAAAAACAAATTAAAACTTTGAAAGCGAAAAATTTACTGGAAAAATAGTTTTTTTTTTTTCCTTTTTTTTTTTGCATTACTGAACTTAAATAATAATTAAAATAAAAAAAAAAATAAAAAATGATTTCAATAGAGTATTATTTGCTGAGTATTTTTTAACAAGTTTTAAGTTCTTAAAAAAGTATTTAAACAATTGCCAATTAATATATAAAGAAAAGTTTAACTCCGCAGCTTTGTATTGTTATTTCTATATAAATGACACAATAAAAAAAAAAATTGTGAAAAGTATTTATAAAACAAAAGAATTCTTTTCGATGCAATTCTTCAAAAATAAATAAATAAATAAAATAAAGTGAATTCAAAACTATTTGAGATTTAGTGTTTCTGGGAAATTGTCTCAATAAAAGAAGCAGTTTCTTCGAGCTTTTCTTATTTCCTTTTATTTGGCTCGTTTGTGGAAAAAAATAAAATGAATATTTTAGTGATTTGAATTTAAAGTAATACCACAAAACGAATTGTCATTGTTGTATTGTCTAAAACTCTTACGTAATGCTACCTTAGATTATTTTATTCATGACCAAATATCAATTAAAAGAAAATAGCAGCTGCTTTGTTTGAAAAGAATATTAATAAAATATTTTAATTATGCAAAATAAGTGTTTTTTGAATTTGATGAGTAAATATGTTACTTTAATTAAAAAACAGTATTATTTGATATTTATCCATATGTATATATATATATTTATATTTGACTATCTTTTATATATATTTGATTTAGATATAAATCGATATAAATATAGATAAATATAAAATATAAATAATATAATGATATAAGGATAATATAAATAATAATAAAGATATAAATAATATAAATATAGATAATTTATATTTATATATTATTTTTCTCAATATTTATTGAATATCTATCTATCTATGTACATATTTCATTTTAAAACTTTGAAATTATTCACAGTTTCTACATCATTAATTCGTAAAGATACTGATTTCAGATTGTTAAAAATATTTTAATTACATTAAAGAAAATTTTGTTGTGTAATGGATATATTGATTTAAGCCGTTTGTCACTGGAGGGGCAGAAAAGTAGTAGATTCATCCTTACCCAGAATGCACGATGGGGAAAAGGCTGTTATATTTCACTCTTACTGTTCCACTACATTTTTTTACGAAAACTCTTAACAGTGACATTTAGTGTGCTATCATCCTTCTTAAAATTAACAGGAGGCATTAAGCCTAGAGATTATTGCACTTAGGCTCAACATGAAATCTGCTATTTTGCTTGCCTATTACTCATAAGAAACCTTGGCTGGAAACCAAACATATGTTATCTTATGGTTCTCAGATCCTACGTTAGAACCACTTAACCTAAGTTAAAGGAAAAAAGGGAAATAGTTTACTTATAAGAGGCTTATCGATGAAGTGAAATTTTAAAAATATTTTTAAATTATTTATATGAGAAATAATTGAAATAAGAATAAAAGTGCGAGAAATTTATGATAAGTTAAAATATAATTTGGAATTTATTACTAGATATACTTAAGAGTGAAATACACAGCTATTTATTTGTTTTGACAATTTAATTCAAATACATCTATATAAGATGTTGAGAAATTTAAATGATACTAATGCTGGGATAATAATTTTGGAAATATAAAACAAAACTTGTTAAAATTAAATTAACTTTGTAATTTCTGGCAATCTTAATTTTCTTTGAAACAAAAAGAACATTTAATTTAAAAATAATTCCCATTATATATAAAGTAATTTAAATTATAACAGTAATTAAAGTCCATTATAAAAACATTATAAACATTGTAACGCATTTTATAGGATAAAGAATTTAGAAGAAAATAAGTTGAAGTTAATTTTAGATTGCATCTTGAGTAGAAATGCTAGTTGTGCTAAATAATTCAAGTTAATTTTTTAAAAGGAATTTCATTTTTCTACCATTTTAAATGAAACAGACGTTTAGATGTAAAGGAAGATTTCTGGGGAAAGGTTTTAAAATTTCTGGGTAGCATTTGATGGTCTGCTAAATTCTAATCGGATACATAAGAATAACCCTTGTGTCTAAATACAAATTAAAATCTAATCTCTAATCTAAAATAATATTCCAAAGCGTAACGATAAATTAAAACCATTTTACAATGAATAATATCTTTTAATGTAACAATAATTTTACAAAAAACTGTTTTATAATTAATTATATTATGAATTTGGTCAATTTATTTCTTTTAGAGGAAGTAAACAAATTTGCCTAAACATTATTCAACAGTAATAACGATTAAAATACTTTTAGAATTTATCATCTAGTAATACACCTAACAAAAAAAAAATGTTTTCCAATTAAATTTTAGATCAATTTATTTAGTCACACTGTCATAAATATAGTGAGTTTATATTTCTATGCATAATTATATACTTTATATTTATGCTATCATAAAAACTACATACGTCTTTCCTTTTGTTATATCTGAAAAATTAAAAATAAATTAATATTTCTTTTTACGAAACACCATTGTAAAAAATTTTGATTTGTCTGTATATACCATACAGTTTCATTCCTTGAAAGAGTAGCAATTTTTTTAAATATTCCTCTAAAATGTTTTCTGTTAACTTTTGTCTAAGACAAACGAGACAGTGTCATCAAATACATTCTTAGTTAGAGTTTCTTTACAAGTTTTCAAATTTTCCAAAACCAATTTTTTAGCTAAAATTAAAGTAAACACGTTTGCACTTTTATATTAAAAAAATATAATAATTTTTTCATCAATCTTTACATTTTATATTTTTTCTTGATTTGACATTTACAGCAAAATCTTTTATTTCCTTTGAAAATCAGATTGTAACGAGAATCTCTTGCAGACATGCCCATTTTCTTGCTAAGCAATAAAGAGACTAGTCAATAAAAATGTGTCAGTTTTGTCAGGGGTCCTTTTTCTCGATATGACAAAATATATTTTAGAAGCGTTGGATTTTACTCCTAGAACAAACATGAAAATTGCTTTATTTTGTAAATTGATACTTTAAGTTCGTAATAAATGTGCTAATGCAGCAATTTTTCATCCAAAGAAAATCAAAATAACAAATATGTATAGAGTGTAGAGCGAGAGAGATTTAGAAAGTTCTGGAAATATTATAGTAATAAAAAAAGGGAAATTTCCAAAAATTCTAGAACAGTAATTTCTAGAATTTCGTCTTCTTTTCTTTTCCGTTTGAATTTGATTATTTTTGTAATGAGAAAAATCCATCTTTAACAATTAGTTTAATTTTTTATCCTTGTATTACAGTTTCATTTTTAAAAATATTTACTCGGAAATAATTTTAAACAAATAGTGCAATTTGCACTAAAGAAATAGCCTGCAGATATTATTATTAATTTATTTTTATATAATTGGCTGACAAATTTCCATAAAAGCTAGAGAATAAAATAAATATTTTAATCATCGCTAAATTAAAATTAAAAATTAATTAAAATTAAATTCATTTAGAATGTAACAAACAAATAAAGCATATGCTATAATTTTGTTGTGCAAATTCTTTTATTTAAATGCAAAATTAAACTCTTCCTCCAATTTCTTCATTATTATTCAAAAGAATGAAACATGAATAAAATGTTATGATCAAGCAAATTCATAGATAACTTTTTTTTAAATATTTGTACTTGTATTTATAATTCTAGATTTTATAGAATAGAGTAAAAAGCAAATTAAAAAAAAAACCTTGTCTTTATTTCTCGAAAAGCAAAGATATGTTTAATGAAAGGTCATAATTATTCTGTTCCTAATTAAAAAATAATTCTGATGTTGTACTGATATCAGCTCAATAAATTAATATCATAATTTATTTAGTAACTGTTGTAACATAATATATTGTGTATTTACATTATTTTTCTTTTCCTACACAATAAAGAGACAAAAATAAATGCTTTCGATTGCTTATTATTAAATTTGTTTTATTAGATTATAACAGAAAAGCGTTCAGAATAGACTATGACATGCCACGAATGATTCATTGCAGGGTGACTAGGCTTTCCTTTTCAAGAACCAATTTGTTCAAGTATCATCTAGTTTACATCGATGGACACGTATGGGAGTAGATACAACGTTATTCGCATCCTTATAGAGTTATATTGTGCGAATCAATATATATAATATGACTCAATAGATTGCAGGACAATTGCTCAAATTAGATCTTGTCTTGCCGGAAATTGAAATATAAGAAAAGAAATCATGAGGAAAAAATTTCGGTGTTGTCCATGTTAATAACAACCATTTCTTTTTTCATTGCCCATTTTTGCAGCTGTTGAATGTTGTGTTCTTATAAGTTTCAGAAAAATACAATCAGGGAATTTAGATGTTTTTGTAATGGTTTCTAAATGTTTTCAGTGTAATTTTTATTGTAAAATTTTTCAAAAAAATTAGCTTTTATAATTTACTTTTTATTTTAGTAATGTATCGACATATATTTTTAAAATTTATTAAGAATGCTATACAATAAATTCTTTTCTTATTTTAATGCTCACAAATTTTTAAGATTTTTATCATGTATATGGAAAATTCAGCTTTATGTATTTAAGATAAAAAAATAAAAACAATTTTGGTACTTATACCATAAATATTCAAAAATGGAAAAATTATATTTTTAATAATTATAAAAATTAAAAAAACAGCTTAAGTGCAAACAACTCTTAACATTTTATGAATAAAAATTTTGAAAATAAAAATAATATTTTTATATTCTTTGATATTAAATTAATATTTTTAGATATTAATTATGATTGTTAAATTTAATATTTAAAATAACTTTAAAAATTACAATATCGTTTTGTTATTTAAATGCTTAACTTAAGTGGTAGATAAAATTAATTTTAAAATATAATGCATATAACACGGGATAAAATATATACTATAAAGTAAATGAATTATCAACCAAAATATAAATATCAAAATTTTTATATACCAGCAATATGAATTTATGCACTTATGTAATATGCAATTTTTCAGTTATGCCAGAAATATACAAAGATGGAAAATTTATATTTTAAATAATTAAAAAAATTTTTTAAAAATTGGTGAAAAAAAGGTGCATTTGAATAAAAATTGGGAATATAAAAAGAATATTTTAATAATTTTGGTATTAAATATTTATTTTTAGATATCAATTATGACTGTTAAATTTAATATTTAAAGTAATTTTAGAAAAGTTATTGTTTTGTTATTTAAATAATTAAAGGTAAGTAGTAGATAAAATCAATTTTAAAAGTTATACAAATTAAATGGGATAAAATGTATATTATGAAATAAATGAATTATCAACACAAATATAAATATTAAAATTTTTATGTAATTTTTTTCTTTTAGCATAAAAACAACGTATGTATCATATCTACTTAAAGGATTATGGAAAGTTGCGTGATATGTATACATTACTAATGAATGCTTAATGCAAGCAATTTTCTCCCATTGGAAAATATAATGGATATTTGATGTTACCGTATCAATATTAAGATAAAATGATACCATCGTTTCAGATAATGCATGGGATTACAAAGCCTCCAAATAGGTGATATTTATCAATAATAAATATTATTCTGTAAGTTTAGATTATCCAGCATGGAAGATCCAATGCATTAGAAGTCATAAATAATAAATTATTCATATCTTTGTGGGGATGTTAACTTCTGGTATGTGTTGTTCTGGGATTCTGCTTCAAATACGTCAACATGAACTTTATTCGTACAATTAAAGAATGTTGAAACATTTTTTATTTAGAAAATGAATACATCAAATTGCATGCATTCATATTATGGTAACATTTACATTTATAATTGAATATAATAAAAGTAAGGAGTAAACTTTTGAATTTGACTACATATTAAAAAGTGGGAAAAATAGACGGAAGATGCATTAAATATATAAATTAAATATTGACTAAAGAATAAAAAAACAGAGAAAATTTAAAAAAAATCGTCTAACAAATATTAAATTTTAATCTAATAAAAGGAGCAGGATTTTGAAATTTAAATAAACTGTAAGTATCAAGCGGAATACCTATACGAATATATATAGTATAATTAATAAATAAATAACAAAAATAATTTTAAAAAAACTGAAATATTTGATTAAATCCAAAAATATAATTATAAGTACATTTTCTTTCATTTAAAATCCGGGCAAAATCCTTATAAGGAATAAGCATAAAATCAAGAAGATTCCCCATTACATTTAGTTAATTTGAATACCTCTAGCTAAATGGAGAAAGTATCCAACTATAAAGATTTAACGTCTTTTTCAATTCCTACTATTAGTTCACACTCTCCCTATATATATATCTGGTTCAAATTTTCAATCGTTCATAGAATACTTTTTATTCATCCACTCAAGTTCAAATACATTTTTTTGAACTTGCAATGGATGACACTTGATATTAATACAGTTTTCTGCAATATTATTTCCTATAATAAATTAATATAATTTCTTATAATAACGAAAAATCTATCTAGGTATTCAATGGCGGATGCTAAAGCAGAATGAGCCTTCTTGAAGTTGAAGGAAGAGTTAAACGTAAACACTTTAGTAAAAAGTTACGCTTATGCTTTTAAATCAAATTATTGTGAATCAACACTATAATAGGCATAAAAAAACTGTTATTACGGGTATATATTCAATATAAATATCAAATAATATAGTATACTGTTTTCCAAGCCAACAATTTAAGGTCAATGAACGATTATATTAATATTGTCAGTAATTTCATGTTGTATAAACAATATTTATTATATATATGTTCGACTAACACATATATAAAATAAATAATGTATAAAATGAAGTGAAGTCTTTTTATTATATCGTTATATATAAATAAAGTTGTTATAAATATTTTTGGTTGCATCTCTCATAACAATTCATTACACTGAAGTGACAAAAGTCATGGGATACCTCTTAATATCGTGTCGGCCCTCCTTTCGCACGGCGAAGTGCAGCAACTCGACGTGGCATGGACTCAACAAGTCGTTGGAAGTCTTCTGTAGGAATATTGAGCCATGCTGTCTCGATAGACGTCCATAATTGTGAAAGCGTTGATGGTGCAGGATTTTGGGCACGAATAGACCTCTCGATGATGTCCCATAAATACTCGATGGGATTCATGTCGGGCGATCTAGGTGGCCAGATCATTCGTTGGAATTGTCCAGAATGTTCTTCAAACCAATCGCGAACAGTTGTGGCCCGGTGACATGGCGCATTGTCATCCATAAAAATCCCATCATTGTTTGGGTACATGAAGTCCATGAATGGCTGCAAGTGATCTCCAAGTAGCTGAACATAAGCATTTCCAGTCAATGTTCGGTCCAGTCGCACCAGAGGACCAAGTCCATGCCATGAAAAAACAGCCCACACCATTACGGAGCCACCACCAGCTTGAACAGTGCCTTGCTGACAGTTTGGGACCATGGCTTCGTGGTGTCTGCGCCACACTCAAACCCTACCAACAGCTCTTACCAACTGAAATCGTGACTCATCGGACCAGGCCACGGTTTTCCATTCATCTAGGGACCAACCGATATGCTCACGTGCCCACGAGAGTCGCTGCAAGCGATGCCGTTCTGTCAGTAAAGGCACTAGAGTCGGTCTTCTGCTGGAATAGCCCAAGAAAGCCAAATTTCTCAGCACAGTTCTAACAGACAAGCCCCTTGTACGTCCCACATTGATTTCTGCGGTTATTTGACGCAGTGTTGCTTGTCTGTTAGAATTTACGACTCTTTGCAGATGTCGCCGGTCTCGGTCGTTAAGTGCAGGCGGTCGACCACTGCGCTGTCCATGGTGGGATGTTATGCCTGAAATTTCATACTCTCGGCACACTCTTGACACAGTGGATCTGGGAATGTTGAATTCCCTAACGATTTCCGAAATGGCATGACCCATGCGTCTAGCTCCAACTAACATTCCGCGTTCAAAGTCTGTTAATTCCCGTCGTGCGGTCATGATCACGTCAAAACCTCTTCACATGAATAACTTGAACAGAAATGAAAGCTCTGCGAAAGCACTGCGCACTACCTGTTCTGCGCGATGCTACTGCCATCTGAAAATTTGCATATTGCTATCCCATGACTTCTGTCACTTCAGTGTATCTTACAGTTTTATTTGAATAAAAATTGTTTATGCATACACAAAAGCCTTTTTCATTTCTAATGGAAATTAATTTTTAATCTTTATTTTCTCAACAAAAATGATATTTTTCACTTTCTTAATCCAGTCTTAGAAATCTTAATTTCACGCTTCTGTTAATATTAATAACCTTTCTAGAATTCCTCCATTGAATAAATTTTAATCAACTTTTATCAACAGAAATCTAAATCTGATACATTTTGCACTTTTCTAAAATAAGAGAATATCATACGGAAAATCTGAATGTGCCTGGAATCGATTGAATTTAACTTTGCTTTATGATTTCCGCTTTATCAGCATTAAGAGAATTCTTATCACCTAATCTTATTAAAAATATATTTTAGATAAATAAAAATTTTTTTTGTTTTCAAGAATACTAGTTCCAGCTACTAAAAGGATTTCAATGTTTTTTGTTTTGTTTTTATAAGAGAAAAGCATAGTGAAATAATGATTTAATTTTAAATGAAGCACTCTTTTTTGTGATAGTCAAAGAATCACGATACTTAATAAAGAATGTAATTAAAATCATTAAACTAAATAATAAATTTTTCATATTTATAATGTTATTGGAATTTTAATTAATATGAAAGTTCGACAATTACATCCATAAGAAAATATTTTTCAATTTATAAAGAAGTATAATTAATTATTCTATCGTTTATTCGCAATTTTTTAGCAATTGTTATTTCAGTTAATTGGAAGATTAAAATAAAATAATTAAACTATCAATATATATATTTTTTTACTAATTACATCATCATGAAGTAAAGGAAGTCATTTTCAATTTTTGCATTTTAAGGCATAAAATAAAAGATTCAAAATGATCTTTTTTCTTAAGATCATTTTGAATCTTTTTATAGATTTTATAGAATAGATTTTAAATATGCATGTGTATGATCTATTAAACGGTCGAAATTAAATAAATTAAATTCATTCCTAAATAAAATTATTTAAATATAAATTCATAGTGACCATTTTATACATATTATCGCTATAAAAATTTATTTTAATAATAATTTATTTTAATTATTTATATTAAATAAAATTTTTATATGTTATTCAATACATGTAATTTAAATTTATTTAAAATTCCGTATTTCCTATAATTCAATTATATAATAAAATACAATAAAGTAATAGAAATTTTTGTTAATAAATTTTTGTAATATACATTCATAATACAAAAATATATTAAAATGTTGATGTGGAATAATCGTATAAATTTTAAAAGTAAGCATTGGTTTCTTTTACGCAAAAGATATTTATTTATGTTTTACTTTTTAGTTTAATTAATCAAGAAATATCTTAAGAGTTAAAAGTATTCAAAATGCTAAAGTTATTATCAAGTTATTATGCTAATCAAGCTATTTTATATAACAAAAATGTGGCAAAATTGCAGAATAGGGGCCGCTTAGATTTGGCGTCAAAAGTTATTTTCGCCTAATATCGCCAAGAAAAGGGCTGCTATTGTAAGTGAAGTGAATTGCAAACAGTACAATAAATCTGGTTTATTACATTTGGCGACTTATTGCTCAGTTAATGCCACAAGACAGTCGCTAAATCCCAACGGCCCCTATTTTGCAATTTAGCCAAAATTATTTTTAAGGGAAATCCTTAAAAAAATTACGGATTCATAATGAGTAATATTTTGAAAACACGAAGAACTGCTCCTTACAAATACATACTGCAATTTCGATGAAATCATTTTTTTTTCTCAACTAGCATCAAATATTTCTCTTTAATTGCTCTTTCAGTGTTATTTTTAATTTATCTAAGCCTTGAACTTTTAAAAAGGCTTTACATTTGCTTGCTTTGGAGAATTAACAATGATGTTTTCTCCTCGAATACTCGTTCATTATAAAATTTTAAATTAGCTACAAGTCAATTAAAGATTAGCCATTTAATCAAAAATGATTAAAGAAAAAATATTATTATATTTACGCTAACATAAATTTGTTTTAAATCACAGCTTGCGAAATCTTAATTCAAACACATATTAAGATCTTTCAGGCAAAATCTTTTAATGAGCTCTAAGATGATTAAAACATCTTTAAATAGAACTACTTTTAAACAATAAGCGTAGACAAATAACGAGAAAAAAAATGACAAAAAAATTAATCCATTCTTCGTTAAGTAAGATTTATTTTCCATTTCATTCCTAAGGCTTTCTATGACAATATTTTATTCAAAGAAAGTACGCTAATTACACACAGAGCATTTATCTTATTCGAGTGAAAGTTACAGTGAACGCTTTTCTGCCAATTTACAAATAAATTACCATTTTTCTCGCTGAGTAATTAGGTTTTGTTTTCCTTCTTTTTTCTTACTTTCTGATGATTAATAGCAATTACAATGTCCTATTTACGCCATTTCAATTGTATAAAAAAGAAAAAAATATTTAAACCATTTGATATTAATAAGTCTCAAAATGTGCTGCATTCATAAAAAACATTTAATTTAATATCAATTTATTTCAAAACGCATTTGATATGCGAGAACAATTGAATATTTAATAAATTTCGCTACTCATTATGGATTCCTATTGTGTTTCAGATTTAACTTTTTTATTGTTGAAACAGTTACGTTATCAGTTAACATTTAAAAAAAATGCTGATTTTAGTACTTTTTATCTCTTTAGATATTTTTAATCTAGGAAATAAAAAGTAAAACAATTGTTTATAAAAATTAATATTTTTTAGTTTCCTCCTATTTATGAGATTATTATATCAAATTATGTGATTCCTATTCTGAACATTAAAGAATAAAAGGAATCATGGAAATTATCAATATTAAATCAGCATGTGATTATTTCTTCTTTTTAAAAGATGATGCTGCCTCTAGAAATAAAAGCTGTTATCATGCAAAAGTACACATGAAAGAGTGGAGATGTTCAAATTCAGCTAATCTTGTTTCCTAGTAAGTTTTAATATCTTTAATAAGCATCTAAAACTAATGTATTCATATTTTTGTTGGTTAATCAAGTTTTGATTTATACTCTTTTGATTTGTGGTTAATTACAATAACATCGCTCTAATTATGCAGTTCAATTATTAATTAAAACAAATAAAATGGGATATAAATTTATCTCAAAATGTATTTAATGCTTAAAATGAGTTGATAGATCATAAAAAAAGGAGGGGATAACTATATAGTTGGCAAATAATAAATTTAAAATATAATTCTATGATAATTCTCTACGAAGCGTCGATATTTTACAACTAAAAAATTATTTACTTTTAATAAAGAATAAAATATTGACTTTTAAAAGCAAACATCATTAGTGAAAATGTGATTGTATTTTAAATCACTTCCTTCATTACACAGGGATTCATATAAAATTAGTGCAATACAAAGCACGCTAAAACAATCATACACCCAATTCTAGCAATTTTAATGGACATGGGATGTTTAATCTAATTTTATTTTGTTCATTAAATAGATTTTGTCCTCCTTTTCCACTTGATTCTCTCTGACTAATTGCAATTACATTGTCCTATTTACACCAATTCAATTATTTGAATTAAAGAAAGCCATTTGCTACCAATCTATATTTCCAACTGCTTTTGATGTATAAAAACAATCAAAATAAAACCAGTCAACAAAAAAGTAAACAATCGACAAATTAAAAACACAATTACAAGTTAATTCACCACGTAGGTGTCAGTGTTTTCTCTGCGAACGAAAGTTCATTTTTAACAGTCAAGAATCTAATCAAAGTGACTGGTGGAGGTAAACAACATCACCAGTCAGCATGTGATTATCTCTTGGCTTTAAAAGGTGCTACCTTCACTGGAAGTCACCGAAAATCACCTCTATTATTATGCAAGAGCTCACATGAAAGAGTAAATACAGCTGAAAGCACCGCTAAAGCAATCATCTAGTGGAATCCAGCGGTTTTAACGAACATCTAATAACGGAGCGGCTTTAGCAACTGTAATGAATTTTCCCTGTATTTAAGTGGATTACCCAATTAGCTAGGAATGAGATCTTTATGCAAATTTCAACCTTTGATCAACATTTAATAGTTTGAATTAACTCAGTTGTAACATAAAAGTGTCTTCCAGACAAAAGGCCAAAAACCGTTAAGTTTCCGTGATGGGAAGATGGTGTCAAGGTATGAGAAGAAAATGTTTCTTTATATGAGTAAGACTGCTGTATGTCTTAACGTTCTTCTTGTTTTGTCCTCATTTTAGTGTCTGCCACATAATGTCTTGTCATAAGAAAAATATATTCTGTCTAGTGAATGGAAAAAAAAATGTCTCCAGGAAGTTTGGGTTTAATGCAAATCCATTCTCTGAATGGTCTATGCAATTTTTCATAAGAAAAACTATAGTTCCTTTAAATGCACAAAAATCTTTTTTTACATACATAAAGCGCATTGATGGTATTACTAATGTTGTTATCCTTGAAGTAATGGATGTGCTTTATAGAAATCTATTTTGAAGTTGAAGTTAAATATAATAAAACAAATTTATATTCAAATGAATCATAATAATTCTGAATAAATCCAATGATTTATTTTCTATTTATGTAAAAAAAGAGATTACTTATGGATATTTTAATACTAATTATGCTTATTAATTTTATTAATTATTTTAATTTTATTATAAATAATATTAGTTACATCAATGTGGTTTAATGAATATTTTCAAAATAGTTTATCAAATTTCATAAATATTTTTAATAAAAATGGTTTTATTGATTTTTTTTTTTTACGAAAGGTTATTTTTTTGATGGAATTAATAGCAAACAGAACCAAAAATATGTTTGTACAATAATAAAAAAACAATACATGAAATTTATTACGAATACACGAATTTTCGTGTATACAAACCACACACGACAAATATCCTATAAAATACTATTGAACGCAATAATATTTAATTATAATAAATTAAATATTTTTAAAATATCTTTAAACGTAATATATATTTTTATTTCAATTAAAATTTTGGAGTTTACATGCATTAAAACGTTTAATGTACATTTATTTTTTTTAAAAAAAGCTTAAAGACCTTAAATATTTCTTTATTTAATAAAAAAAAATATTTTTGTTTAATTATAACTATCACCCACATTCTAATCTTATATATAAATTAACATTTTTAAAATTTATTATGTATATATAATTTTGAAATGTATAAATATAAATTTAAATCATTATATTTTATTTGTAGTAAGTATAATACTTCTTCTGTAAAGATTAAAAAATTTAATATTTCAAGAAATCAATTTTTTTAAATATTTAATTTCTTCTTGATTGACAAATAACTTAAAGTGTATGCTACATACTGTTTTAACGATTTTGAAAACAAAAAAGAAATTAATAAAAATTGCTTTGTTAGTAACCCGAACAAATTTACTATTTTATATAATCAATATTACTAGGACTGTATTTTGAATTTCACAGTTATTGAAAAAATGTCTTTAAATAATTCTAATTAAAAAGTAAATACTGATAAATTTATATAGATTAAGAAAAAAATAAATCTTGAAATAAATATATTTAGTAAATTAAATTAACTCATAGAACATTGTTTTTATTAAAATAATTTTAAAAAGTTTACGAAACACGAGAAATTAACAAGTACTTGTGGATTAATATACAAAAAAACATGGTTTGAATAAATTATTGCATTCTTTACTTCTATAATATGGATAATAATGCCATCGATAATTAGGAAAAATATTGAAAAATCAATTTTCTGATTATTTCGATTGTACCAATTTAAAATATTATTTTTCTCATTTGCCCAGAACAAATGGTTTACCTTATCAATTGAGTAAGAAAAGGAAGGAGAAAATCTACAATTTAAGAGAAATATTGCAAATGAAGTTTAACTGGAGAAAAATTCAGAGTTCAAGAGCAATTACTTAAATGCAATGATGCTTTCAATATTTTAAAATCATTAAATTAATTTTCATACACAGAAATTGATAAAAAGTTATTAAAAATTTCAATCTTTAAAATAATAAAATTTTCATCCATTTAATGATTTAATATATTATTGCAGGAATTTTATCAAGAAATATAATAATAAAATTAAAAGTTCAGTCATGATAAGAAATTTTGAAAGTAAATACATTTATTATTGTGGATTAAAATGTTTGAATTTCCTTAGTCAGATCAAAGGATTAATATTTAATTAAAAAGATAATAAGGTATTAAAGATTTATTATAAGATATTAAGATATATTTTTTTCATGTACCTGAAATTGAGCTGTTGAACTATGCATTTTTAAGTTTGCGTAAATAAAGTATAATCTTTAAAACTATCAAGGAAGTTAAACAAATGAATGTTTAGTTACATTTTTATGAGAGTAATTTTTTTTAATTCATTCGAGGGTTTATAATAATATCATAGAGTAGTTACACTATTATTTTGATTATGTACAATATTATTCATAGTTTTTCTTAGTTTCAAATTTTTCAAAGCTTTGCATTATATAATAACTAGATAATGATAGCTTTAAAAATTTAAGGATTGCAAACGTAATGTTTTTAGTTTATTTACTAAACTCGATAGTTTAATTTTATTTAGACTTTAAAAATTGAAAAAATTGAATGATTGCTAATGATAATATTATATACATATCTTGTTAAATAAAAAAAATATTTATATGTCATTTTAAAATCTCTTAAACTTAAGAGAAAATATGATGTTTACAGGTTACTGTTACAAATATTCAACAATTTTTAAAGTTGTAATTCACTCTCTCTCTCTTGAAGATTATTTCCATGTTAAGTCACATATGCAAGACATTGTGATTTAAGCTTAATTAAACTAAACAAATTGGAAATGAAGAGTTTTAAAAATAGCTACTTCTATTCATAAAAATTGCTTTTATATTTTATTTATTTATTTTAGATTTTAAACGTGATATGCAATTTTTATGACATGTGCCAAGATTATCCAGATACAGATTATACACGAGATTCTTATGTGGTATATATTTTAAAATTACATTTATAAATCAAATTAAAATTCACAATAGAGCTAGAATAACTGCAATATTTATTTTCATTTCGTTTACGTTTTTAATGACCATTAATTTAAATAAAGTGGTTTTTTTAATTAATTTATTAGTTCTCATAATTTATTTATTTATCACATCATAAATAAAGTTCAGATAGTAAATTTTCGTTTAGGATTTTCCAATTAAACTATCCTGAAATGACGTTTAGATTAAATAAATATTAAAACTGTTTAATTTTCCAATATTCCTAAATTTTCCTCATTTGCTTCTCTAAAAATATTTTGTAACAAGCAACAAGCACTTAAGAAGTAATTTAAAACGCCTATGAGACATTTTGCATGAAATGTATAGACAAGGAAATAAAGAAAATAAGTTAAGAAATTTCTATGTTTTTAACGATAAACATTATCAATCATAAAGATTCTTGAAAAATTATACTGTACAGAAAAGTATTATTACACAAAGTAAGTTAGTAAAAAGTATTATTATGCAGAACACATACAAACTTCACAGTCACAAAATTAACATTTTATGCATTTTAGTTTTCAACAATATATGAATTTTCGATTATTTAATAGAACAGAAGCGCGATATATTTATGATTGTGAAAGCATTAACTCCAATATTTATATATTAACCTAATGACTTAGAATAGATACACTCTAAGTATGTTGATAAAGGCTTACTGATTATCCCAACAATAAATTTATTAATTGGGATTAATATCTAAAGATTACTGGTGTTTAGGTACCGATTTATATATGTTGCAGCAATAGGTTGGTAGAAGTAAATGAGACTGTTAATGGTACATTGTATTCTTTGCTATTTCAGGCAACTATACTTCCTTCAAATTACCTATTAATTTTATTAATTTTTTCTTCTACTCATAAAATAAATTAAAATATATATTTATTGTATTAAGGTTTACATTATAAATTTAGAAATATAGTATATTCACAAATAAAAATGAAATAATTAGAGAAATTTTTTTCAATTTGCAGCATGTGAATTAAATCTAATCAAAAAATTGTTTCTGGACACTTAAAATTACTTTTTATTTAATATTTATTCCTATTATTTACTATCTTTTAACATACAATGGCATTAAAGGCCTTATTTGCTGTTTGGTAGCTATGTATATATATTACTTATATGAATAGATGATGTTTATTATACGATTTTTTTATGTATATTAATGATCAAATATTGATTTAACACATTTAGCAAATAAAATCTCTATATTCAATTTATTTTGAAGTTCTGACAGATTTTATAAAAGAGAAAAATTCATAGTTGATAAATTTTGGAAGTACCATATAATTTTAAGAAGTTTTCTGCACCATTTTAGAATTCTATATAATAAATTCCCGAATACCGATTTAAAGTGTTTTTGAAATAAACCAAATCCATATATAATCTGTGAGCCTATTACCCGTAAATAAATGCCAGAGTCCTCTATTTATACCACACTTCTCCTCAATTAAATTGAATAGGAACTCAGCAAAGCAATGCAATGCAACTTTTCATGAAATCGTCCAAAACTTAATGGAACCGCTCGCCATTAACGACACTCTCGTCAACGTCGTTGTCCTTTTCTCAACTAGATTACGCACCTTTCAGACACAAGCGGCTTTCTCACGCAAACTTTCCCGGGAGAGACACACATTGGGAGAGAACGAAGGTATACTCCAAGCCATCGAGGGACACAATCTGCAAAATTCCGGGATTCAGTTTGAGTGGTGTGCTCTCGAAGTAGTAAACTGTCAATCTGTGGAGATCCTAATTTGTCAGTTGAAGGTTCAAAGAGCATCTTGGAGACGAATTTTACGTAATTCTATTTTGAATGACGTGATGATGTTGAGGCTAAGGACTCTAAGATGTGTGGTGGTACCACAGCATGCGTACATTAAGGTAATGAATTTGGAAATGTTCATCACTTTGGAGGGAAATGTGTAGAGAATGTATTGAGCATTGACGTTCATTGAATTGTGGCTGCTGCACAGCAGAATTTAGATAGCATTTGAATTTATTTGTCTCAGCGATTAAAGTAGTCCTATTTTCTGCATTAGTTCCTTGGGTGCTAAAAATAAGCATGAGTAAAATCTCTTTATGCCATTTTGAAATATTTTATGAAGCAACAGTTCTCATTATTGCAGAATATTTTAACGCTTATAAAATCTCACAAAAGTTGCTGACTCGACAGGAGCAGAATCTAAAAGCATTTAATAAAATGCAGAATTTATCCTGAACTGCTACAAATATTTTACTTTTAAATGAATAGTTTTAATGCATTTGATTATTATATTTGTAATATCTGAGGAAAATTCTACGTTTATAGGAGATAATTTTTATTTAACTGTGATACTTTTTGAGTCAACAGTAATTCCTATTAAAATGATGTTTTTAAATATTTTTTATAAAAGCTACTTCTCTTCCCTAAATCTGTGTTAATTTATTTTGAATGGCGTGATAGTAATAAAGTCAAGCACTATAGCATGAAATGTAGCAGTACAACATGCGTAGATTGTAGTTATGAATTTCAAACATTCTTTTTATTGTGGCAAGGCTGAATTCAAAAGTTGAATATTTGAATAATATTATTGTAAATACAATATTCTCATGAAATATTATTTCAGTAAGTTTGTTGGATGTTAAAAATTAGCTTAAAATTTTTGTCATTTGAAATATGATAGGAAGAACAACTTAAACTATATTGAAGCTTATTTTTTAAATTTTATAATACAAATTAAGCTATTGAAGTACTTTAGATGAAATAATGAAATTATGAATATAAGAGTTTTCACAACGACATTGTGTATCTTTATTATGCATTTGTCTTAGCGATAATTTTTATTACTGACAGTATACTTAAAATGTTAACTGACAGTAAAATTAAAATTTTTATAATTGTTAAAATATCGAAGGTTTGAATATGGTCTCATATAATCGATTAAATATAGTTTAATATTTTAAATCATAAAATTTATTCGAAGGATGTACAAAAAAATGACTTAAATTTACAATGATCTTCAATATTAAAAATAAAAGTAGATGCTTGATCTTAATTTAAAAATGTATCTTTTATATCTTTTCATCTTTTGTTCTTCTAAATTTCTTAATTATAATAATTGTTTATGTTTCAATAGAATTTATGTGTTATTTTATTCTGTGTTTTTTTAATTTGCGATTACGAGAAAATTACCTAGATTACAATTTGCAAGTTTTGCTTTGTCATATATATAATAATGTGAAATGGTTCACCATTAGTCTAAAAGAGATGTATAGAAAAAATAATACAATAACTAAAGAGAAATAAAAAATACTAACCTGATATAAAAAAAGAGATAATTCATTTAAAAAAAATATTTTGTACATTAGCAACTAAATGAATAAAGTTGAAAAATAATGCATAAAATTTAACAAAAGTGTATTTATATGGTTTAAATTAATTATAATTTAAAAGAATTCAATTCGAAATCTGTATAAGGAATACGTTAGGAAGCCATAATATCTAGCTGAATATTTTTATGAAAAAGAACGTGATGTCTTTTCCAAATTATTTATATCTATTGGTCTTTAAAAATTTATTTCGATCATATAGTATTGCTTACAAAAACATTTGTAAATTGACAGATACAAGTAAACTAGTATACCGTTAGAGTATACCATATATAGTATACCGTTAGAGCTCCAACGACGAGACAATACCGAAACTATGTAGGTGGTTGATTATCAGTCAATTACGAACCAACAGAGCGTCAAATATTCGCCCTGGATTTCCTTTAATGTATCCCCTATTCTAACACTCGTAAAGCACATTTAGTGTGACCCTAGGTGTTTCAAGCTCAAATGGCTCTACTCTACTACTGCTTAAATGGACGGCTGAAACTCCAGTAATTGAGGTTAGTGTGGAATAATTTTGCATATGTTATATTATTCAATAAGGTAGTTGAATATGATATATTTTTCAATATTTTTTGTGACGTAACTTTAAGGTCTTTTGAAAGTATATTTAAGGGTATACAGATCTTTCACTAAGGTAATCATAAAATGTTTTAGAATGAGACTAGAAGAAAACATATTATATGGAAAGATAGAATAAAACAAATTATATGGAAATATTAAATGAAGAAGTAATTACATTGTTGTTCCGGTAATTCAGGTTACCGTATAAAGACGTTTCATACGTTATATCTTTCGATAAGTTATATTAATATGGGACATTTTTCAATATTTTCCTGCCCTGTAATTTTAATGTTCTTTGGTATTTTACTATAATGTTATATTTTACAAAAGACGGCTAATTAGACCGGGACCTATGGTTTAAGGGGAATTAAAAACCAATACAATCATCTATATCACGTCCGGGATGCGAACCCAACATTTGTGGTGCAGAGCGCCAGAGCGCTAACTACTCGACCGCCAACTCCTGATGTCCTTTGGCTGTATAATTATAGAAATATTTCAGTTAGATTATAATAAAATGATTTTACAATGTTTAGAACATGCTAGAAAAGCGATATTGTATAGAAAGACGAAGTGAAGAAGTATATTGTTATTTGCAATTAGTTATTAACAGCCTAGTATAGATCATAATGTATTGCAAATGACAATATTTATCACATTAAATTAAAAAACAAAATTAAGGCATATGAAAGCAGTGATATTTAAATAGAAATGAAATACATATGCTGTACACTTTCAGAACTTCTACTTTACCAAAAAGACAAAACTGATAACTTTCTAATTTCATCAGTTAGAAATTTATATCAGACCATAAAATATTATATGTAATTTAGTTAACCTACATACCTTATCACCAACGATTATAAAAGATATAGATATTTTAAATTTACAGTTTTCGGACGTAATTTCGATTTTAGGTTACTTTTAGTTAATAAGAATCTGTGCAATTAGCTAGATATGAAATAAATATTTTAAACTTTGGATTAAATGGATTATTTGTATTATTTGGGAGATTTGGATTATTTGGCCTTGCTAAAATGTTTAAAATTAACAATATATAAAATAAGTATAAGTATTTTTATATAATGTAAAAGTAAAGCTAATAAAGGAAAAAGTGTCCTTTATGCAAGATTGCTTCATATTCCAGTTTTAAGCATGGAAATAAAGAAAAAACAACAACAACAAAAAAAAAACCACATTTTTTAAATGCAAAATACATTTCTCTTAAGTTAAATAGACATAGATATTTAAAAATTAAGTGTTTTCAGTTTTTTTTCTTAATTAAACTTAAGATTAATTACTTTAGTTAACTTATTTAATTTATATTTGCATTTACTTTAATTTATTATAGTTATAGTTCAAAATCAAATGCATTTATTTATATAAAGTATATATTTGTATTTGCAATTGAATATAAAATAAACAAAACTTATTTCAAAAAATGGATTATTCATATGAAATATGTTTTATAAGATATGAGTATTTGGACTTAATAATCATAATACTTAATGTTAATTTCGTACTTATATACCAGAAAGAAGTTTTCTGAATAAAAGATTAACAATATATAGAATTCCTGAACATTATAGAAAATTTTAAGGTAATAAAATTAAAAGAATTTCAAATATAATTGCAAATATTTGTTATAATTAATAAATTAGGAAACATTTACCAAATTAATTAAATAATTATCTAAGCAAATATACTTTAATGACAACTATAAAACCCTAGGTGATTTTCTGAAATGTAACAATCCATTTTTAAGTAGTGTTTTATACATATTTTTCAATTTCGTAATGCCTACACTGAATACGTTACATTATTAAATAGATTTAAAATGATGTATAAAATCAAATATATACATAAGGTAAATGTAAAAGAAATCTGAGTAATTTTAATCATAATTTAATTATATTGGAGATGAAATTAGCTGAAATATTAAATATTACTCTTTATCGTTTAACTACCTCTTTGAATTATTGTTTGTAACAGTTCATTCTAGTTTATTTAAAGATTATGTTAAAAAATGAGATTAATTTATTGATTTAAATAATTGTTTAATTAAAGGTGGTTGACATAGGTAAATATTATATTAAAATTGTTAAAAATGTAATAAAACAAAAAGATATATGGATATTAGTTGGAATTTTTGTCGACATTTAATATATTGATTTATAATTAATATGATATATTATACACTGAAGTGACAAAAGTCATGGGATACCTCTTAATATCGTGTCGGCCCTCCTTTCGCCCAGCGAAGTGCAGCAACTCGACGTGGCATGGACTCAACAAGTCGTTGGAAGTCTTCTGTAGGAATATTGAGCCATGCTGTCTCGATAGACGTCCATAATTGTGAAAGCGTTGATGGTGCAGGATTTTGGGCACGAACAGACCTCTCGATGATGTCCCATAAATACTCGATGGGATTCATGTCGGGCGATCTAGGTGGCCAGATCATTCGTTGGAATTGTCCAGAATGTTCTTCAAACCAATCGCGAACAGTTGTGGCCCGGTGACATGGCGCATTGTCATCCATAAAAATCCCATCGTTGTTTGGGTACATGAAGTCCATGAATGGCTGC
Source organism: Caerostris darwini (assembly GCA_021605075.1). NCBI lineage: Eukaryota > Metazoa > Arthropoda > Arachnida > Araneae > Araneidae > Caerostris > Caerostris darwini. The sequence continues at coordinate 44,704 of BPLQ01007479.1, forward strand.
AAGTGATCTCCAAGTAGCTGAACATAAGCATTTCCAGTCAATGTTCGGTCCAGTCGCACCAGAGGACCAAGTCCATGCCATGAAAAAACAGCCCACACCATTACGGAGCCACCACCAGCTTGAACAGTGCCTTGCTGACAGTTTGGGTCCATGGCTTCGTGGTGTCTGCGCCACACTCGAACCCTACCATCAGCTCTTACCAACTGAAATCGTGACTCATCGGACCAGGCCACGGTTTTCCATTCATCTAGGGACCAACCGATATGCTCACGTGCCCACGAGTCGCTGCAAGCGATGCCGTTCTGTCAGTAAAGGCACTCGAGTCGGTCTTCTGCTGGAATAGCCCAAGAAAGCCAAATTTCTCAGCACAGTTCTAACAGACAAGTCCCTTGTACGTCCCACATTGATTTCTGCGGTTATTTGACGCAGTGTTGCTTGTCTGTTAGAATTTACGACTCTTTGCAGATGTCGCCGGTCTCGGTCGTTAAGTGCAGGCGGTCGACCACTGCGCTGTCCATGGTGGGATGTTATGCCTGAAATTTCATACTCTCGGCACACTCTTGACACAGTGGATCTGGGAATGTTGAATTCCCTAACGATTTCCGAAATGGCATGACCCATGCGTCTAGCTCCAACTAACATTCCGCGTTCAAAGTCTGTTAATTCCCGTCGTGCGGTCATCATCACGTCAAAACCTCTTCACATGAATAACTTGAACAGAAATGAAAGCTCTGCGAAAGCACTGCGCACTACCTGTTCTGCGCGATGCTACTGCCATCTGAAAATTTGCATATTGCTATCCCCATGACTTCTGTCACTTCAGTGTATATCATAATGTGGCTGATATGAAGTACTACAAGGAGTATTTAATTTATAAGTAGGAAAAAAACTGCTATCAATTTAAACACTTATCTGAAAAGACATTTTAACAAAATAATTTGTTTACTTTAAATTGTATTTCAACAATAATAATTGTTAATTTTTTAAATAAAAGTTATAAGTTAACATTTCGAATTAACATTTTTTTATAAGACTGATGTGCCTATCTGAAAAATAATCAAATCAAATAAATAATTAGACATCACTTTTAAAATTCTTTAGTTGATAATCTCCTTCCAACAAATGAATCGACGAATTATAATGGCAGCTGGAGAGACCCAACCTGTCATGAAATATTAGGTTCTCATGCCATGAGAAATGGATTTCTAATTGGTTTTCGAGAAGAGAATTCAGACTGTTTTCTGTTTTGATGCATTTCCAGCAACTCAGATGAGGATGTGTTGTTGCCATGGAAACTGTTTCGTATACGTCATTTTAATATAGTAAATATTGCTATTCAAATATGTTTAAAAGCTGAAATGAATTGAAATTCCTGAGTGATTGGTATGGAAATATTTGATTTTTTTTTTAAAGTTTATTATTAGTTTATTTCAATTATATGAGATTATTTTATTTCATATATTTCCATTTTACTGCTGGCAGTAGGAATTAAACTGATTTATTCATGATATATTTATTGGTTTATATGTATATGTAATTCAATTAAACTTTTTGATGTTAGTTATAAAAAAAAATTTTTACCTAAATGTTCGAAGATTTAAAAATGAATTATCATTATTAATTCTATGGAACATTTTGTGTAAATTTATTTCATGGTTTTAAAATGGCTTTATTAAAAACAGAAAGCGTCTAGCAAAATATTTTATTTATATTTATTAAGAAATTAATCATTTCGATTATTATTTTATTATAAATGTCAAGTGTGTTTAAATGTAAGATATTTATATTGAATTAGTGATGTAATGGAAATTTTCTTTTTAGATTATATTTCAATATAGAGTGACTGGTGAATTATTTTAGAATGCATAAAAACTATATAAGATAAATTTCTTTAGATGATGGTGAATGTCTTTTTACTGTTTGTTTTAAAGAGTACAGTAAGAATAATATATTTATTAAAATGTCACTTATTGTACTGAATTTAAGATCGATTTTAACTGTATTTGAAAATAATTATGATTTGAGAGATTTTTCTAATTTTTTTTATAAAAAATATATATATTTAAGTAACTGAAAATCATATTACTTGTTTATAAAATATTTTGCATATTTTTATATTAATTTAAAAAAAAAAAAATATTTATTTAAAAACATCTAGGCAGAAAAACAAAAGATTTAAAATTTTAAAAGAAATTAAGTTCATACTAATCTATTTTCAACACAGGTGTATGTATTATAATAAACTTGAATTACCGATATTAAAATATTGCAAATATATCATTATATCAAAGTAGTAGAAATTGTTTTTTTTTTTGTAAGATCAAATGGATAACATGCCTTTTTGGAGTTTAAAATATAGTTGTATATTGAATATATACACTTTTGTAATTTAAAATTAAAATTGGCATTATTAAAAAGTATTTAAAACTAATACAATTTATAAGTAATGTTTTGAGAAATGTAAATTGACTACTATAAATCTTTAGTTTAAAGCAGCATTCTATCGTACTCAAATGTGACATTTTAAAATAAACAACATTTTTTAGGAAACAAAAATAATAATAAATGATATTTTTTCATTCGAAATGATACCCGAGATCAAATAACAAGAAACAAAAAATCCTGAATTGTCTTTATCATAAGCATAAGAGAAATGTCAGAAAATTTAGAAAATAATTCAGTATTAAAGTTTTTCTTTTAGAATAAAATTTATTATCTGGAATGAAATACAGGGTTCAAATAAATCCTGTTTTATTTAATAAAGGCATCTTATTATTTCAATAAGGTATCTCAAACATTTCATTCGACATATTCATTAAAAATTCTGTTGTTTCCTTATTATTATTTAGAAACTGTTAAGCTCAATCAAATTTAAGAAAGTTGTTTTGTGCTACGATTTTCTTACTGCTATAAAACAGCCTAGAATTTCAAAAATGAGCATTAAACTATTTAATATCAAAGCATATTTTATAATTCAATTTATGATATATTTTAAACTACAAATAGATGAAATATTTAAAAGTTAGGAATGAATTCAGGAATTATATTCCCATTTACAGCAAATACAACAAACGGAAATTTTAAGTTATTTGCTAAATTTCCGTAGAATTTAAGAAATGTGTACGGCATATTTTTATGTTTTGCTGAAATAAAAAAAAAGTGCAAAGGTATAAATAAATTATTTTTTTATAAGCGGTGTCAGTTTGTAAGATGAGAAAGAAATAAAAAGAATATATAAATACAAATAAGAAAACCTTAATTTTAGAATGTATTAAAAAATATAAGATAATTAAAGCTTTAAATAAATACCTATTAAAATTTTATGTAAATTAGTAGTTCTTCAAATTGCAGTTAATCTTTCAAGAAAAGAATGTATATTCAATAAGAAATATTAGTTTGTTTTTGTCTCAATTGTTTGTAACAAAAAGTCTTCGTTTTAAAGAAAATATAATTTTAGTTGTCTTAATAACACTATTGATGAAACTTAATATAAATCACTTTACAATTATTTTTTCTGTTATAAGGAATTACAACTTTCTTAAGCATGGATAATTCAATGCATCTTCACTATCTTCATGCACATTTAACTATGAAACGGCTATCAGTGTCTATGTATTGAAATAATTAACAATATTATTTTTGAAATGAAAGAAAATGTTAAAAATAATTTGTTTATATAATAACTTTTTTATATAATAATTTGTTTATATAATAAATATATAATTTGTTTGTTTAATAACTTTATCACTTCAGTTCAAAATAATACTTAGTTAAGGATCTAAAATCAAATTTTCTTACTTAATATGAAATTTTTGAAGCCTAATATTTTTTTTTAATTCTCTATCGTCTAAATATGTTTTGGATAAACTTTAAAGGCATTTGATTACGAAGATATTAAGAAACAAATTCACATGATTCACTCTGTTTTTATTTATTTTAAATTCTTATTAACATAAATAATGATTAATTAAATTTTGCTTACAGTTTTGTATTATTCTCATCATTTTTATTAGAATTACAATTTTAGTCGTTTATATATTGTTTATGATTTTATTCATTTTAAATAGTTATAAGAATTACAACTTTATATTTCACTCGTGTTATTAAATTTTCTTTACATGAGGAAGATAAGAAATGTACAAGTAATCAATAAAAATGTAAAAATATGAATTTTATCGAAATTTATAACTTCCTATAAATATAATGAAGATTTATATTTGATGTAAACATTGAAAAAATTATGGTGGGTAATAAATAACACTAAAACTATTTTTAACATAGATGTATGTACGTTTTACAGTAGAGAAAAGAGCATTTTAAAATTTATTGAACATTATTATGAAATTGCGATTTATGGCCCAATAATACTTTAGGGTTATGTAAAAAATTTAATAAAGTGCAATAAAAATATATTAACTATTACTTCCTTGAGTAATCAATTACGCAACTATACAGAGTATTAATTCAAATTAAGCAAGAAATTTCTTTTTCTGAGTATTCAATTAATTATTATTTTCAATACATAAACTTACTTGTAACTGATAAGCACATAATGATGTTTTAGAATTCTATTCATAAAACAAGTATTTTATAGATATATTTAATTCAGTACCATGTTTATATTTCTATTTTATAATACATTTATTTAAAAAAAAGCCCATATATATTATTATTATTTTTTTATAAAAATATAAGTTTCGTCTTTGTTTGAATAAATTATAAAAGAGCTGTTTCCATTTTGCAAATACCAAGATTAGGTTAAATACTCATTATTATTATTTATTTATTATCTGTACAGATATGAAAGGATATTTTATGATATATTTCTCCTTTAACTTGAATTAATTTTCCAACTGTGCTTAGAATTATTCTTTTTTTTATTCTTTAAAACAATCTAGATATTCAGACAATCTCAAATAAATTTAATGGGAATTATATTCTGTATTTCGTACAAAAAAATCTTTTTCTTCAATTTATTCATTTTTTAATATTTTTCTTTTACATAAAATGTGTTTCTAATTTTTATTGAATCAATTTATTTGAGTAAAATATTGTTCATAATAAACAAGACGGAAAATAATAATTATTTATCATTAACTGAAACAGAATTATTTATTGCAATTATTGTTTTTTGGTCCAAAATATAAGCATATAATGACTAAATGTATAAATAAAATGTTGAAAATTCTGTACATTGCTAAAAACAATAATATGTGTGAAATGCATAAAAGTATCTTAACAAGAATATTAAGTTATTTATTAGACGAAAACTAAGAAGTTTATATTCCAAATTGTTTTGTTAATTAATTTTATTACTTTAAGTTAAGACATTGTAAAGGCTATTAAAGATAATATATTATACTATATAGTTCTATTGAGAAAATAATAAATTAATTTGACCAACACGGAAATATACAATAAAACTTAACAGGCTTCATTTAACTAAAAAAAACTGTAAATTTACTCGAAAACTTTATAAATAAATTAAATTTATGAATTTCAAAAATATTTCTCAGATGCTTGAGAAGAAAACATAAAAGAATAGAGCAAAGATTTTTTAATGATATTAAAGATTAAAATTTTAATTAAGGTTAAAAAAAGTACAGCAATACTTGTAAGCTTAATGAAATTTTAAGTTCTTCAAATAATAAAGAAAAAAATTGTAGTATTGTAGATTTCATAAAATGTATGGAACATGTAAAATTTGTTAACCTGACAAAACAATTTGAGTGTAAAATGTGATTAATAAATAAATAAATTATATTACTTTTATAATTTTTGAAATAAAATTGTTATATACTATTAAAATATATAATATGTTGTTAAATATTATAATTAACAGTTACTTTTTTTTGAAAAGGTAAGGAAAGATTATCAGGAATATATTTTCAGGTGCTACCTACAAACCAAAAGTCGCTTTACTTACATGCCTTGAAAACTTCGGCTGAAAAGCAAACTTAAGGCTGTTTAACGAATAGGACTACATGGTATGCAGGTCAGTTCATAATAGTTCGTTTTATCATCTTTAGATGACATTTTCTGAGCTGAGTGTTCTGAGATTATGCAATAAAGGGCTAATAACTTTGAAACAGGTTGATGTTTCGTATTCTGGAGTAAAGGGTTGATAAAAAAACATTCCGTTTACTAAACAAAAACGCAAATTTCCCATGTTTACTCTGGGTACGGCGTAAGCAGATTGCAGTTGAAAAAGACAAGAAATAGAAAACACGTTGGGGTATATTTGTTTTAAATTGTGGTTACATCATGAATCAGAATGACTTAACAAAGTAGTGATCTCATTAAAAAATTGTGAATTGCAATAATAATTCCGTTAGCCATTGCATCGACATTTAAATAATCCTGCAGAGGAAAAAAATAATGATTACTGCTTTAATGTGCTATTGAAATGACGTAAGAAATTCGGAAATTATTTAATTTCTGTTACAAAATTGATTTATTTAATAATTAAACAAATATTCAAAAGAAAATAATCCAGATTACTTTCATATTCAAACATTTTATATAAAGAAGTAATATTTGTATTGAAGTTGTTAATGATTTCATTTAATCATCGTCTGGCTCATATTATAATGAAGGCTACTATTTTAACTGACGTTGGAACTTTTAGATGTCACCATAACTTAGAATGGATGACATCTGAGAATAGAACTCCCCACCAGTTCGTTGCAAACCTGCAATACACCACACAATTCCGGTCATATTATTTATATTAATACTTAAAAAAAAACATTCTATTAAATTTAGATGTTGATAACAATTTATTTATACTTTTCAAAAATAAATATAGTGATATTTTTATGAGACCATCTAGAAAAATAAATACTTAACTCGATTTGAACTCTGTGTCAGATCTTTCACTATCTGAGGTGTTTCCCTTATCACAATTTTTACGCGATACTTTCAAGCCATGTTTTGTATTCTGGTATTTTTTGTCTCCCTTTATATGCCTGGTGACTATAAATGTAACGGCTTCCAATTGCCCTGGAGACTATAAAAAGAATTTTGTATTCTTGGATGGTTGCGCTATGCTTAGTGGCTCAAACGGAGGTTGGTAGTCGGAGGCACGCAACAGATGATGCCTTTGGATTGCTGACCACGTATCATACAGCCACATTTGCGACTTTGGAGATGTGATGTATCTGTTTATTCGTAACCGAAAGCGTTTGCTGTAGGGCAGTTGGAAATAGGGTTTGATCGATGTAAGGAAAGGAATATTTTTTTTCCGAATTTGGGTTAGCTGAAGGGAATTCACTTTAGACACATTAGCATAAGTTTGGATAAATTCTTTTATAAATGTTTTCACAGCAAAATGTTTGTTTTTTTAAACATTAAAAATAATAGTGAATTTATTGCCTTATGTAATTGGCTTTAATTATATAAATTTATTGAAATGTGATATTGCCTTTAATAGCTTAGGAATATTTTTATAATTTCTGTAAATGGTGCTAAATAAACAATAATCCTTTAAATAAACAATTAATATATACATTACAAATAAAAAACGTTGAAAATGGTTTATATTTCAGTTGATTACAGTGTTGTGAGAAAATTCATTTTACTTTTCATATTCGTTCCAAATTACATTTTTACATCAACCAGCTTTAGAAAATCAAAATTTTAAAAATTTATTGATAAAACTACTTTAATGGCAAACTTAATTTGATGACAAAATTAATTGAATGAAAAATTAACTTCATAAAAAATTAATTTAATGAAAATTTATAATATTCAACTTATTTTTTAAAATTTTACATTTTTTTATTCTGTGTACTGAATACATTTTTTGGTTTGTTTTTTTAAGAAATTCAAGTTTTGTAGTACTTTTGATGAGAACGCTCAAACTACTATTTGATTGAGAAATATATGTAGTTAATATCTCACAAAATATTGATATATTAAATAAATTCTATACTTCACATATTCTTATAATTAAAAATTAAAGAACTATGAAAGTAACAAGTTGTAAAATATTTTAAGGTAAAAGTATTGTGTAATAATATCTGGTAATATTATGATTTGATTCCTTATGCAACATTAAAGAACTTCATACATAATATATGCTGGTGATTCGTATTACAGCGAATTGAAAAGGTCACTCCACCTTCATCTACTCCTTTCATTAATAATTTATGAATGCATACCCCATCATTAAAGAATCTGTTATCGTTACCATATATTATAGCTATTAGGCAAAGCATATTCTTACGAAGTTAATTTTCTTTATAAATTTTAAATGCTAATTGAAAAATGTATTTATTAAGTATATGTAATGTATAAAATGGTACACATAAAAATAGAGGTATATATGCAAATTATCATGCCACCACTTTAGGTGCGATTTGAAAATATCTTAATTGAATAGATGTATTTTCAATTTATGACATTTATTAAAATTATGCATGAATTACAAATAACATCAAGATTAAAATATTAGTTTATTCAGACGCTTGTTTTGTTTCATTTATACAAAGTCTGAACTGTCAATAATTAAGTAGTTAATATTCGAAATATTCACGAAGACCTGGAATTATAATAAAATAAATATGACTAATACATAAACACAAATAAAACCTTTTAAATCATATTAAATTAAATAGTTTATAGGCGTTTGAGTTTTAAGTAGATCAATCTATCAATTACTGCCTAATTGATGATATGTTATTTAATTATAATATTGATAAATATTTATGTATGAATGTGTACATTTAAAATTACAAATTCACCTAGTTTTTTTATTATAAATTTTCTTTATTACTACCTTACTGTTTCGGTCATTTATATGAACATGTACCTTTTAGAACTTTATTGAAAATGTACGAACGTATATAAAAGTTGTCCCATTAGTTTTAATGTTATTTTTCAGTTGACCCAATTTCACAGGTTTCGTTATTTTTGCAGAGGCATTTTTCTCTTCATTTGTTATTTGTTATTTTGTTACAGAAGATGCTTCATCCAATTATTTTCCACCATTTAGGAACCGAAAATAGTGATTGGAAATAAACCCAAACTGTGTCTTTTTTGAAATGTTATTAATTTTGACAAGCCAGATGTACGAGAAAATATAACGAAGGCCTCTAGTTAAGATATAAACAAAACAAAATAGTTTAGATGTAATAGTATTTTCTTAATAGCAATTTTATTATTTTTTATAATTCTGTTAGAATAAATATCCCATTTTGTAATTTTCAATTTAATATCTTTATACTCAGAATCTAATTTTACTGAATCTCTTTTTGAAAGGGTCAAAATATTTTCATAATAACACTTGCTTAAAAGTTATTTTATTAAATGAAAAATAAAAATAATTAATTTACTAACGATATTTCACTATAACCTTTTTAATTGCTTTTCATTTTTCAAAGTATGTTTAATTATATTTCATTTGACTTAAAATGTTTCTAATTATTTTTATTAAAAAAACTCTGTATTTAATTTTGAAAAAGTGATACCATTAACTGTAATGCACTTAAATAAAATGTAAGTATTTTATTTTAATTAAGAAGCTTACTCTTATATATGAATTGCACTGGTTTCAAAAACTTTACATCTTTTTGCCTGCCTTTATATTAAGTAGTTTTACTCTGAGCTAGAAATTAAAACTGCTTTCTATAAATAAAGAAGTTTTAATTTTTAATTTTAATCATAAATCTTTAGTTTTTCAATAAACGTTTAAAAACTTTTAAGAAAAAAATTCTACAGGCAGAAATTCCTAATATAAATATAAAATAATTATTGCTTTGTTGACATCTTTTTTTTTTGTGTAAGATCAAGTACCCTAATTTTTTTAAGTTACTAATGATTTTTTAAATTTAATAATAAATGAATAAGTTTTAAAAATAAGAGGACATTTTCTATTAAGTAATTAAAGAGTAAAGCACATTTGAAATCGTATCGTGCAATAATAATTTACGCTTTTCATTTAAAGTGTAAATTTTAATTTCATGTGAAGTGTAACCTTTAATTTCCAAACATGCCTTAATTAGATCAAATTCTTAAAATACAGTAACATCAAAATTCTATGACTTATTAATGTATAAAAAGTGTCTGTATATTGTATTTAAGTTAGAAATTAATTACTTCTATTAAAATACCTAAGTTTCTGCTTATACGATAATTTTAATTATCATAAAATTTCTTTCAATCAGTACTTTTAGATTATGTAAAATAACAATTAAAAATAACGAAAAGTATGATAAATATGTTTTTTTGTAGCAATATTGTATTTCGTGTAATAAAATTTTTATTCTAAATAATGTTTAAAAGCAAATAAAACAACATTAGACTCGATAAACTATTAGTTGACATAAGAATGCCTAAATATTTACTTCGATTATTAAATTTGTTTATAAATTTGTTTATGATTATAAAAGTATAATGACAAAAAAAAAAAAACTAGTTGATTATTTTTACAAACTTTATTAAAATATACTGAGGAAATTTATAATTTTATTTCGTTGAACTTCTTTAAATAGCTGTAAAATTTCATTTGAAAACATATTTACTTAATAAATTAATCTATCGAAAAAGATTTTAACTACTTTGAGAAATTAATTATTTTTTTACAATTTTTAACAATAGCAAAATTTATTAACTTACAGTTTAGAAAATAACGTATGATTTGTGTCATTTGATAATTTAAAAATAATTTTTTGTTTAATTAAATGCAATTTATTATTTTGCCAAAATTTTATGTACTCGGTAGTTATTATTGCAATTTATGAAAACTGATTAATAATTACGCTTATTTAACACGTGACTTACTTGTAAAACACATGATGTTTCAAAAAATATATTTAATTTGTTGATGACGAATAATAAAGCATAGTTTTTACAAAAAATATTTTAATAAAGTCTCCCAAACCAAGATGATTAAAAAAATTAAAGGAATTTACTCTCTGCTTTTGAATGTGACTACACATTTTGTTTGACACTTTTGAATGTGACTATACTATCTAAATGCACACAAAAAAGAATTTGAAATTTTGTAATCAGACATAGTTTTGAAAATATTGGATTTGAAATTAAAAATCGACATTATTAATGACGTACATCAAATCATCGTTACTTCATTTCTATGAATAATATCTTCAAGACATCATAAAGAATTAATGAAAGCTAGTTTCTTGCTGTTCAAAAGGAATTGTCTAGTAAAGAAAAACGAATTTCAGGTTATTTATTTTTTTATTATTATGTACAGGTTATTTATTCAGATTATTAATTTTTAGGTTATTTATTTTTTTATTATTATGTACAGGTTATTTATTTAGATTATTAATTTTCAGGTTATTTATTATTAATAGTTTAAGGGTATTTATTTATTTCTGTTATCAGATTATTTATTTTTCCATTACTATTTCGATTTTCTACTATTGACGAATTGAAATTTTTTAACTCGAGCAAATTGAAAAAGTAGATATCATTTGCTCTAAATAATTATCGAAATATATGTTATCAGGGTATTTCTTTTCCATTATTATTTCGACTTTCTGCTATATACGAATTGAAATTTTTTAACTCAAGCAAATTTAAACAGTAGATATCATTTTCTCTAAATAATTATCAAAATATATGTTATCAGGATATTTATTTAATTATTATTTCGGTTTTCTACTATATACGAATTGAAATTTTTTAACTCGAACTAACTGAAACAGTAGATATCATTTGCTCTAAAAAATCATCGAAATATATGTTATCAGGGTATTTATTTTTCCATTATTATTTTTACTTTTTTATTATCTACGAATTGAAATTTTTTAACTCGAGCAATCTAAAACAGTAGATATCCTTTGCTCTACATAATTATCGAAATATGTGTTATCAGGGTATTTATTTTCCATTATTATTTCTACTTTCTACTATTGACGAATTGAAATTTTTTAACTCGAACTAACTGAAACAGTAGATATCATTTGCTCTAAATAATTATCGAAATATATGGATCCAAAGCCTCATCGGGAAAGCTGTGCGATAAATAATATCTTCCCAGCTGTGATAAAGAATCAATTGAAAGCTAGTTCTCCCCCATTCAAAATGTGGTTATCTAAGCCCAGGGAAAGATTTTCTACACCTCAGGTCGTGAATATCTCCCATTGGCTGAAGGCTCTGAGAGACATCAGTGACGGGAATAGAAATTCCACCGTCGAGATTGTTATCTTTATTTTGACACTGATTGATTGGATAGAGGATTGCTACCGATTCAGGTCGTAATTGGGAGAAATAGGATCTCTGGCTGTATGTACGCTGCCATAAAGCATACGGAGAGAGAGAAAAAAAAGGTATTTTATTTCCTCATATATTGATATGATGGCAAATTTTTTTGCGGTTGGTGAGTTTTGTTGTGTACAAGGTATTTTATTGTATGTGATGCTGAATTGTCTGTGACAAACTTCCTTTTGTTCTTATCCATTGAAATATCTATTAAAGCAGATACAAGATACAATTCACTAGTATGTGATAACTTGGTAGTTTATGAGATTGATTTTCAATGAAAAGCCATATTATTTCGATTGTCACTATTACACTTAATTTTTATCACAGTTATTTCTATACATTATTCAACGGAATATCAGTTTCTATAAAAATTTCAAATATATTTTTGTTCTTCACTGGAGCAACAGCTTAATGATGGGCCAAGGGCGTATGCCTGCTAGCAGATTTCGAGACAGAAGATGTTTTCTTTTACTGGAAAGGATTGTCAGCCCTATGCTTAACTATCATTTAGACCGTAAGTCATGGTTTAAAATGGATTTCGAACTACTACAACTAAGCCAGCACGCGAACCTGAAACCTGTGGCACAAAGTGCCAGAGCTCTGGTCATTCGAATATTAGACCCCTAATGTCAAATATTAACTACGTTAAATTGAATTCATAACAGTGCCTTGCAAGAAACATATTTCTGTATTTCCAAGAAAATCCAGTTAAAATTTTTATTAAAGAGGAAGGATAATTATATGAATAAAATTTTAAAATAAAACCATTAAGTTCAAAAGATTTTTTAATTAATAATTTCAAAAACAAGCTGCATTCTTTTACGGGCAATGTATATTTCATTCTAGAATACTGTATATTGTAAGTCTATGCAAATTTACCTGTTTTTTTAAAAAATCATTTACATTTATATTTACAGTGTAAAAGCTATATATCTTATAAGTCTATAGTTTCAGAAATTAATTTTCCACTATTTTATTTTCATATTGAACTAGTGACATGAAAATACATGACATGTTACTGTTGTTCTAAATTTGACAAGATGCTTATAGCCCAGCAAATGTCTTTATTCAACTAGAGTTGCAACTGCTATGATTAGAATTCTTAATGGTGCTTTAGACGATTTGCGTTTGTTACATACAAAAATAATAAGGAAAAATAATTTTTTGTAGAGAGGAAATTAATTGGAAAGTTATAGTACTGCATTTACTCTTTAAAAAAATAAGCAAAAAAATTTGCAATAAAAATTTATTATTCAAAACTTAGGGTTTTTATCCTTTGTGTTCGGTGAAGTTTATTGAGTCAAATGTATTTCATTCTATGTTAAAATGTTTTATCCATTAATAAAATGAATTTTCAAAATCATACAAAAGGCAGTCTTTATAATACATCTTATGATTTTGTAATTTTTGAAATGGTTCGAATAATAATTTTTTTATAATGATCTAGCTACATGTTTTGAATTTTTTGTTTCTTTTAGTTATGATTACTTGTATGTAACTAAGTCTTTTATCGAATGTACCAAATATAATCTCAACTGTAATGATTGAATGAATGAGTCTGGCATAAATAAATTTATGTTATTATATTTCCTATTTCTGCTTTTATATTATTGCCTACATTCTTAAGTAATAAAAATCACTAGGAATTTATTGTACTCTCAAAAGAAGCTTCTATTTTATTAAGCGCAGTTATATGAAAAGTTTCTAAATATTGATATTGTATATTTTAAACATTTCTGGAATTTTTTTACAAGTAAGATCGTATGGATATATTGCGATGTCGGTTAGTTACTCTTATACTAGAATCTTTAAAATATCAGAGTACAATGTATATAACAATTGTGAACAGACAATAGCGCACAGTATAATTAAATATACTTAAATGCCTTTGATATAATTGATCAGAATCACTGGAAATTTACAATACACCCTTAATCAAACTCTACATTTGGGCATTATAATAATCTAATAACACGCTTTTTCTTCTGAACGTTTCTATTTTTTTTTTTTTTGAATTTTTCAGTGTTTATTTTTTTATTTCTTTATCACTAATCAAATACATGAAACAATATAAATTCCTCTATAAAGTTCCTTTTTCAATATTATCTTTAATGGTAATGGAAACCTAAATTTATTTTCCGAAATACATGAGTCGCCACTTAATACTAATTAATTCTTACTCTTTTTTTTATCTCATTGATACTCATTTTTAAACATGGTGGAAAGCACTAAATTAATTAGCCAAACTGTTGTGGCAAAATAAACTTTAATTCAATTTACCTACTGTAGGTCTACCTATATTAGCATATCATTACCCTTCATCCTTCAAATTATTTTAATCCTCAAGCCATTAAGAAATCAATTAGGTTCTCTATGAAGGCGGAATCTTTTAGCAGTGAAAGCTTACTATGTGGCTCTAGGGAACCTCCAGACATTACACAAGATCTAATCGACCACAATTACCTAAACAAATGCGATGTGATGTATTTCTCTACGGTCCTTTCTCAGTAAGTATAACAGAATCTTAAGCGACTAAACTACCTTATCCAACCTCATCAATCGTGATCAGGTTTACATAAATTTTCCTACAACGGATTAAGGGATGTCGATTTACTGAAGAACTTAATTTTGAGGTAAAGTAACTTAAGTAATGAAATAAAAGTTTGGAAAAGTCTTTTAAAGTAATTCATTTTGAAAAAAAAAGTATGATTTATTAAGGAATCATATACATTGTAAACATAACGGTTTTTATCATAATTTATCACATTTACATAACATTAGTTATAATCTTTATATTTTTTTACAAAGAAAAGTTTTTGTTAAATTAATTTCTTTATCCTTCCCAAAAGTAATTTTCTTTCTGTAAAAATACATTTGATGGATTTCTTATACATGAAGATTAGGATTTTGATTTTAAAAATACAAGTGAAACATATTTTTGTTAATTAAAAATAAAATAATAATATAATAGTATTTGTAAAAATATTTGTTATCTAATATTGATTTGTTAATAATAGTGACCACTCTTTTAAATTTTTGAAAACTTGTTACTGTTTTACTCATCTAAGTTTATCTTTTGACTTTTAAAAGTATTTTACAATTTGACTATTATTACTTTGACTATCACAAGTATAAATTTTAAATTTTTATGAAAATATATATTTTAAAAATAAATATTTGATTGATCATTATTATTTATGAAAATTGAGGAAAGATCGAATTAAATTAAGCACACTAATTTTGTGTAACATAAAATCCATAACAAATATTTCATGTTTAATATTTTGTTTGATATTTTTAGATATACAATTTCTAATAGAAAAAATTAATTGACTATATTTAAAGCAACCTTAGTAATTGCATATATATATATATATATATATTGAAATTTAATATATATTAAAACAAACATATTAGGAAATTAAAATAAATCTACTCAAATATTTGCTTATTAATTCAAAAAATAATATCGCTTAGTATGAAAATTTATATCAATTTTAGAAAATGTTTAATAATATATTTGTATATATTTGAAAAAAAATATAGAATTATTTAATTCTATTATTTTAAAGCTTCGAAAATATAATAGCAAATTTTATTTATAGTATTTTTTTAAATTATTTGAAATTATTAGTCCACAACTTTAAGAATTATTTATTATAATGTTTATTGGATGGTGGACTACAAAAAGTTATTAGAAAGAAAGTATTATGTTTTTGTTAAAGAATGTTATTAAAATATATAAAATTTTATATATTTATTTGTTATTTATTTTGTATATTCTTATTTATCGATGTACAGCTATAAAAAAAATATTAAACAACTCAGTTTCACTATATTTAAAAAATTTATTTCCCATTTTGAATTGAAAGTAACCGATTCTCTGGTGACTTTAAAGGTTTTTAAACAATAACACAAATGATGTTATTCTATAAACTAATAAATATAACTAAACTTTATTTCACAGTCAATGGATTTAAATCATATTATTGCCAAAACAATTGAAAAGTTTGAAAGCAATTTAGTTATATGGTAATTCAATTGTAACACTTTTAAAAAACAATTGCATTCGCAGTCGTTTAAGTACCGAAAATAATTAGCTACCGTTATCTTCAGGAGTGTTCCTGATTTGCATATCTGACTTACACCATTTTTTATTTCACCCATTTTAAATGGTTTAAGTATTCTTAATTCAAGTTGTTGTCCTTAGTGGCAAGAGTTGCGCAATTACTTAATTAACAATTACTAGGACCGAAAGCTATAATTCCTGGGTTAATTTAATTACCACAATGAATAATGGTTTTGTTGCTATAGGCTGATTCTATGGATACCTTCAGGAACTAAGATAATATCCATTTATCCTTCATCTTGTCTCATTTATTTAAAGGTAAGCAGCCAAAATGATTTGAAAGTTTACGGTCCATTAAAAATGAATAATTTTTGTTTTATAGTTAGCCTGTTTCAGTTTTATAATATAACTAGTCTATCTGTCTATATATGCCACGAAATAAATAATTTTTTAATGTTCTTTAACATTGTATGACATTTGCTGTCTATGATTTATACAAAATATATCAAATAAATAGTTAACATAAGATTATTATTATAGGAATTTTTATTAAAGTGATAAAAGTATAAAGATATAATAGTTTCTAATGTAATACAATTCTATAGATCAACTATAAATTACAAAAATATATATATGTATAATTTTTAACAGTAATTTCAAATGTTTTGGCTAAAATTAAAATATGGGGTTTGTCACAAATATAATTAAATAAAGACGAGTATTTTGAATTTTAATGCACTGTTATTACCTTATGTGTGTGCTATATTTGTAACGATACACTATAATTGATGGTATTACGTATATAATAATACGCCTATACCATCAGTGTCCTTGAAATTATGTGGATGTACTTGTGTGATTGCCCTGGTGAATGAGCTGCAGTTGTGTCTCAAAAACAAGCATATTCAATACAACATTGAAAATTTAAAATTCCATATTGGAAAATTTAACATCCTAGTTGGATACTTCTTTCTTCAGTATGACAGCCAAATGTGATGGATTCAACGTCTGAAAGTTTTTTGGATTATCTTGTATACCAGGGGTTCCAAACTTTCCAGCCTTAGGGCCATACTGTTTACTCCAGTAAGTACCAAGGGCCAAAACCGTTTTAATTTGTCCGCCATTATCCATAATTTCTAGACTAGTTAATTTAGCTTTTCCGTCCCTGAGGGATTTTCAGGATAAAGGTCATATGTTTGATTCAGAATATATACATTCCAAACATCGATATACATACATATGCCCTGCTCTTTACCCCAACATAACTACCGATAGTAACAGCGGGACGTTCACTCGTCTATAATTTTAGTGGGATTCATTTAAATTATTTGTTAATTGTTATGCTTAAGTTAAATTTTCTGCGTATTATTCTTGCCATTAAGCTTTACTTATGAAGCAAATAAAACCGAGTTATTTTCATTCTGTGTATTTTATGCAACTTAAGCAACAATAAGATATTCGCTGTCGCGGGCCGGATTGATGACACTGGCGGGCCGTAATTTGGAGACCCCTATTGTATACTCTCATGGGAATATAGAAGGAATCTCTATCATGTGTATATGCATTTTATGTAATATAAAATACTTTCGAATATCCTTAAAAAACATAGAATTTGTAATAAAATCATCTGTCTTTAGTGGCATTAAATCAAATACTCGATGTTTAACAAACGTTTAAGTACAAGCTACAAAGTATTTAACATTTCGTTTCATAATATTAAATATGTATGTATATCCTGCTTGTGTATTTAATTTTTTATTCCCATAATAATTTATAAAGAGCTTTGCAATCAGTTGTTTAATTTTTAATAATGCTTTAAATATGTATTGTATATTTTACAATGTTCTTATTTATACAAAAATTCTTTATTGTGTGAATCAGTGAATGATAGGAAAAGCGCATAGTTAGAGAAAAGTTAACGAACTTAAGATCAAAGAGCACCTCTTTTAATGAAGAATAAAAATTTATTCATAGCATACTATATTACTTATGATAAATGTAAATATCTATATATAATTTAATTTCCTGCCTCTATAATATATAATAATATATTTTGATATCAGTATAACTTTAAAATACCTTTCTAATTTTAGAGTGCTTGCATATTTAATAGCATATATTTATAAACCTTTTAACTGCTCTTCATCGTATATTTATGTATTCTTTGTATTCATTGTAAATTGTAGACAGACTTAAGACAGAACATAATTGTTTTAGTTATGAGTCATCAATGATTTCAATGAATCATCATTCGTTTTCAATAATTTTATTTTATCAAATGCATTCTTTGAATTAAATTAAATTATATATTTCACAACATTACTGAAAATTCAACACTTTATACTTGCATAAAAAATTTTTGTTTTATACAGCAGTCATAAAAAGGAATTATGTGAAAATTATATATTTAGAGCAAAGGAATGGAAATTAAAGAGATTCAAATAGCAGTTATTGATTTGCTTTTTTTATTATAAGACAAACTACATATGTATAAGTATATATCTTAATGCAATCACATTTTCTGAGAAATATTTTAAATCGGAATGCTAACTAAGCAATTAAATTATGAGGAACTTCACATAGAACAAAAAGACAAAGAAAAAAAAAGACTTGATTTAAAATAATATATATCTATGCATATATCTGTTCATCCAGAAAAAATAAATACTTTTATGTTAAAATTGCTTAAAACTTCATTGTAGCGATAATACTTTATATTCTAATATTTTTTATGAATTTTAAGTTCTATATTTAATCCTTATTTTTCTTACATGGTGAGAATATACGAAAAGTTTCGGAATTAAAAGATCAGTTACATATTAATTATATAAAATATAATAATAATAATTCGCTATAATAATAATTCGCTTTTTAGAGGATTTTAAAGTTCTCAAGGAGATAATGTGTTTTAAATAAACTTGAAAAATATTAAATTAAAGTTTATAAAACGGAAATTTATGCTGTAAATGAAAAGGAAAACACGGGATAGTAAATTATGAAAAATGAAGGGTTTTTTTTTTCATTTTTATTGAATATTTTTTATGATAGGAAGTCTTACAATGTATCAATAAATTAATGTATTTTGAGACAGAGAATTTTTCCAATATTGATATGGAGATAAACTATTTTAAATAACACATATTAATGTTAGCTTTCACTATTAAACTGAATTTTTAACTACAGTGCATATTTTATTGGCCATCATGTGTCAAATTAGAGCTTAATTCAATAATAATGTATGTTTCCCAATTTGAAATCTGTAGTCATCCTATGCTAATACTTTTTTCAATCTTCTGAGCAATGTTTTTTATTAATATTAATTTTTAATTTATACATTGGTTATACGATGTATAAGATTTGAAGTATTTATATGTATTCTAAATGCTTCGTATGTAAATCTAGCATTTGCATCTTTGCAGTTAATTTTATTATATTCGAAGACTAATATAGATGAAATTAGAACGCATTTTCAATCTAATGAAATCTGCTTAACACTAGAAATAGAATGCGAAAATTGTAGTGGATTTACAAGTAAGATTAGTTCTGGATTGTAATAATAGAAACACCCGCACTACATTATTTAATAATAACCAGTCTGGTAACGTCTGAATTACAGCCTGTTATTGAACTAATAGTTTAGCCAGATATAGAATTACGTTTACTCGGTGCTTCTGAGTGAGTTTAGTTAAGCAATGCACTTGCAATGCATTTTGTTTCTCCCAAATTGAAATAAATTAGAAAAGAACAATAATCAAACAAAAGAGATTAATAAAATATCGAACGCAATTATAAGTATTAATCATTATATCATCATTCATATTAATCCCTATATTAAAGATTTTTTCAAGAGAGAGACCTCAGTGTGAAGCATTTCATTTGTATTGTCATTACATTTTATGCAAGCATTTTTTTTGTATTGTCATTACAATTATAGCTTTGTTATACAATTTGCGTATAGCGAATATTGCCATATATTGCGTATAGAGAATATTAGCTTATATTGCGTATAGCGAATAATAACTTTTTTATGTGTAAAATGGAATATATATATATATCATATCATATAGGCTGTTAATAATTAAAACCGCAATTAATTGCTATGATCAAGTGGAGTGTATTCTGCTATTCTATCCTCAAGGACGAGGAAGTACAATGCAGAAGGAATGAAAAAAACTCTCTAAAAAGATATTTCCTAGGTTAACAATGAGAAAACTGCGTATACCTCAAGTTGTTAACCACTTAGTGATTATTTTAATGTTAACAATCAAGATTAGTGAGCAAGGATCAGTTATATTTTCAAGGAAAACTTATCACATTAAGTAGTTTGAAATTTTCTGTTGTATTGGTGAACATTAAAAAAAATACAAACAGAAAGTCATACCTAAAGTCAATGTGAGGTTATCTGCTGTAATCTTCCTTGTCTACATATTTTTCAAATAAATAGTATATCGAATATCGAATAGTATACAGTATATTGAAAAAATAGTATATCGAATGATCGAATGAGCGTGAAATTTGCGATCATGACATAAGTCATGCATTGATTTTCTAAACATTTCTTCGTTAAAAAATAATATTTAAGTGTAAGTATTTAATTTTTGCTAAACAAAATAATTTATTAACATTTATACTAGTATTACCTATTCTTTAGTACACAATATTCAGTGTTCTTGCCCTTTTTATCTTTTTGAACTTATTCTTATTCCTTATTCTTAAATATTCTTATATATCGTGCAAATGATTAAGGATTTCTTTACTTTCATATTCTTAGATCATTCGACAATCCATTACTTAAAAAAAGGTTAACAGAGAAAGTAATATGTTCCAGTTACCAAGAAATGTTAAAGATAAAAATTTTAATAAAAGCCTTAAAAAGGTATATTAGAAATATAATTGTAATAACAGACGGGATTTTATATACGTTGTGTTTTGATTTTAGAATAATAATTTAAACATTAAAAATAATGTTCTTTTTTAAAATCTATTATTATCTAAATTATTTTAAATTTGCATATTATTATCATATAACAATAATCATGCACAATATTAAGCCAAATTTTATTAGCTATTATATATATATATATAATAGCTAATATATAAGATATATATATATTACTGTTTTAGTATAATATTTAAAACATATATCAAGTTATTATAAATGAAATGAAGTATTTAACTACATTCTTATTAAAGTTGTTATTAATAGTTAAAAAATAGAATAAGTAAGAAAAAGTTTTTTTTTTTCATTTGAGGATAATGATAAGTAGCCTTGCTTTCTTTTGGAAGGAGATGCTGTGATATTTATCTTTATTAAGATAAAATTAGAATATGCAAATTTTAAAAGCAAAAACCCTCAATAGGCTTAAAATTAAACGATAATTAAGGCAATCGTTATGCTGCGATGTTGAAAGATGATTTATGCTGAAATGCATTATTACATTATTACTGTTTTAGACAGAACAATATAGAATATTTGTATTCTAAATTCCTCCAGTCCATTTATAATAATCCACTTTTAATAAATCCCCAGTCGAGACAAAAAAATACGAAGAGGAATATTTTAAAATATTTTCTGGAAAGTCACTGCCATTTACAACAAGAGATGTTTTTTTTTATATGATTTGTTGCTGTTTTGAGACTTATTAATATTCTCTAAAACAAAATTTAATGAGGAAAATTAATTCTGTGTAAACTCTACATCTTACTAGAGCACAACCAAAATATGGTTTGAAACATCATTGTTCTTGTAAAAATGAGAAAACATAAGTAAGCATCCAACTCAATTATTTTAATTGTTTCTTATACAGTGCAAACAAGTAATGAATAGTTTTCATTTGTCACCACGAAACGTGTAGCATCATTTTTATAACAAAGAAACTGTCATAATAGCATCGTACTAGTGTGTTCAAGAAGTAAGACCAATTTTCAATTTAAAATTCCCGGGGCTTATGGAATTTCAATTTTTTTTTCTTTTTTAGGTTACTATCACTGTTTTTGACATATGTGTGAAATTAGACATCAAAATATTCATAGTATTTGAGTTACGCTTGCCTTTGTGAGACTCTAAAACTGATTCCGACGATTTTTGAAATGTCTGAATGTGAAAAAAATGTGAAAAATGGAGCAAAGAACTTGCATTCAGTTTTGTTTGCGGAAACGTATAGAATGTTGCAGAAGGTATTCGGGGAGATATACATGAAATAAATGTTTAGAAGTGGTATAAAAAGTTCAAAGAAGGCAGAGAACGCGTAGAAGACGGAGAGCCCTCTGGTCGACCATCCACCTGAACCGAAGAATCTCACGTCCAAAAAACTAAAGATGGTGCTTGCAAACCGTCGATTTACAATTAGAGACCTTGCCGATGATGTTGGAATTTTAAAAGGATCAGCCAATTCCATTTTGGGCCTCAAAAGCTCCAAACCTTGATTGGTACCGAAAACACTGAATTCGCCAGATCACACTGCATTGATTCTTTGTAACTTTTTCGCCAAAAATGAAGCTCACATCCTTCTACAACTACCGTATTCCCACCGTGCGACTTTTGGCTGTTCCCTAAACTCAAAAGACCCTTCCGGGGGCACCGTTTTGAGTTGATTGATGAGATTCAACGTGAATCGCCACGCGCTTTGAAGGCCATCCCTGCCGATGACTTTTTAGCATGCATTGAGGAGTGGAAAAAAAAGTTGGCATAAGTGCATTGTGTCCGGAGGGGATTACTTTGAAGTCGATGAAATAAATTTGAAATAATAAATAAAGAGTGTTTGAAAAAAAACTAAATGGTCTTACTTTTTGGGCACAGTAGTATTTTCAAACTATTTGTTTTGTGTCTCAATGAGTATGTGATTTATTGAATACCATATCCATTTTTTACATAAATAAATTTCTAGTAAATTAATTAAATTCATGAAAGAATTAAAAAAGTATACTAGTTTATAATTATAAACTAGTATACGTTTACTAGTCAATTTGTTATATCATACTACCATAGTTAAGAAATTCAGATAGTGTTAGTCATGCATATTTAAATAAAATAAAAAATATATATACTTTTTGCTATATTTTTTTTTTGTTATCAATTACTCTTGTTTAACTGGCGTTTTTACAAAACTGGCTCAATTAAAAATATAATAAAAAAAGAAAAAGAATTTATTGTTTTTAACTACTAGCAGAGACATATTTCATAAATAAAAAACCTTAAAAAGTATAATAAAAATAGGATCCCATATTTTGTAATTTAAAAAAATAACCATGCTAAATGTATTTGAAGGGTTTTTTTTCTGTACCAAAATCAATCTTATAGAAGTACAGTTCTTTCCGAATGAATAAAAAGTAAAAGACAAAAATTTGTCAACAAAAAAAATGTAAAGTTTGTTGGTTTTACTCAAAGTAATTAAATGATTCGAATAATGAAAGTTTTTGTTTAAATTAGTAAGCATACCAGTTAAACGTAAGAAACACAGAATTATCTAAAGCGTATTGTATTTTTTCATTCCAAATATTCTAATTAATCCCAAAGGTAAGTTGCTTGTTTATATATTAAAAAAGAAACATTTCAAACAAAAAAATGGTTTTAATGTAATTAAATTGCGTTTGAGTCTCCCAGTGAATAACAATCAATATAACTTTAGCGTAACGGTAAATTAAATCAGAAAATTAATTTCTATTATTTAATCGTTTGAAGAATTAAACGATTTTACATATAAAAAATAACAAAGCTATAAATACTTTAAAGATGAAAAGTTCTTCCAATATCATTACAATTTAATTTAATAATTCTTACGAGTTTTAATTTTGGATTAAAATTTCAAGATATGTTTTGCATTAAAATAAATCAAGTATTCTTATTGTGTTTCAAATATTTCATTTGTTACACGTATGGAATGAGAAAAGAAATAGATTCACTTTTCTACATTGTATAAATATTTTATTTTGTTTTCTAAATTATTGCAGTACAGAGATTTATTGTAACATTTGTTATTTTTTCATGTGAAATAAATGAAACAAAATTATATTTTTGAAAATAATTGATTAAATTTTCCAAAACTAAATTTTTAAAAACATTTTTCAAAAGTTAACTAACAAATAAACAGCTTTTATAAATAAATAGATTGCTAAACAGCTATTTTAAAAATTCTGATGTCTCTTATTGTAAAATATTTGAACTGTTATCTAATTAAACATTATTTCCATTAAAAGTATTTAATTATTTATTCTCTTCAAATGTTTATAACTGTTACTTAGAAGTGCTAAATTTAAAAAACTAAATTTTAAAGAACATAAATGTGTTCCAGACATTCTCATTTTTTTTTATTAAATAATTTTAAATTTTTCTTTAATCACAACTCTTTCGTATAGTTTTCCTATAAGTAATATTGTTTTATCTCAAATTTAGAAAAGTTTAATGTTTTTGTTTAAAATATTTTAGCTGAGTTACTCCAATTTTTTTAATTTATCTATTTCGAAAATAATCACATACTTGTGTTGGTAAAGAAAATATAAAAAATAATAGATTGACGGTTACTGGAATAAAAAGTAAAACAAGAATAAATATCAAGTAAACACAGAATATTTTTTTTTTTTTTTTTTTTTTTACATTGAAGTTTAAGTTTTCTTTCCTGTCCGAAAACGTGATGAAAATTAATACTCTTCCAAAAAAAAAATGTCAAAAAAAGTAGACAAAGAACGAAAATAAATTTCAGTTTCATAAATTTTAAGGTCTCCTGTCAAAATATGTCAGAAGAAGCTTTGTTTATTTAGCAAATTATTCACATATAATAATCAGTTACGTAATAGGGGTAATTTCTAGGGTTTGCGATCATTTGTATGAGTAATTTTCAAAATAAAAATATGATACGTATTTTTGAAAACCTTTTAAACCTATTACTAATTATTTAAAAACTCCATAATTTAATCCCCAATCCCGAATTGGTATTGTCTAGAAATATGATAATCCTTATTTAATTACTTGAATTTTATTATTTAGTTATTTAACTATTCGCAATAAATTATTCTAAATAAATAAACTATTCGCAAAAAAAGCTAAAGAAAAAAATTGAATTGAATGTGGAAAACTCTCAGTTTGCCCACGTATTAAGAAAGAAATCTGCTTCTTCAAATCTGCATAAATATATAATTATCTAACTTATAGTGAATAAAATGATCTAATTAAACTTTACATTCTTGTTTCAAACAAAAGGGTGCAACAAAATTACATTGATTTAAATAAAAAAAAAGCATAATTTATCTTAGTACCTACTAGACATTTTTTTCTTACTAAACATGACACATATTACACATTAAATATCCCATGTAAATACGTACATAGTGTGCCATATGCAAGTGCCCTTCAAAACAAATTTGTAAGAAAAAAAAGCTAAATAGATTTTTTTGGGGGTACATGAAAAATTGATCCAGGAAGTAATGTAAAAATAAAATTATAATTTTTTTTATTTATCATAGATAAATTTCTAATTAATTCCTAAATTAAATTGTTATATAAGACATCTGGAAAGGGGAAAGTATTAACCACTTCTTCACCAAACATTCTACAAAAAATGCCTTCCTAACAGTAAAAAAGTAAATATATATACGTATATGATTCTTAAGTGTTAATCTTATATATTTAATTTGGAATTTTAATAAAATCTTATGTATTCTTATAATATTTACTCAAACAATTATAACTCGAAAATTTCATTTGAATTTGATTATTCCCAACTGTAATTATACGTTACTGATAATAGAATAACTGTTTTGTTGATTAAATATAATGTATTGTATTTTTTAAATATTATTATCATCATTGCTGTACGAAGGTTTTTTAATCATGAAAATAAATCATTTAAATTCATATTCACTATATATAACAAATTGTTGTTACTGTCTGAATATGAATAATTTTACGCAAAATATAATTTTCTATTTCGAAATAGTGATTTTAATAATTTTGTACAAAATAAATACATGGTAACTTCAATAATTAAATGGATATCGAAGGATATTTAACAAACTAGAAGCGTAGAATAATCTGACGTATCATAGTGCTGTTTACCGTATTAATCACAGCGCAATGTAATAAGCAATGTATTCTGTAATGAATTTAGATAAATTATTTTAATATTCTGAGGCTTTATGAGTTTGCAAGTCAACTAAAGCCCACATGAAATATATCTCATGAATTAGAGCAGCATATATTTATCATGTTGTAAATTATATTGTTGAAATTGAATTTCATGACGACATAAGAATGTGGGTTTTTATAATGAATCTGAGCTGGTTTTATTATGAAATACTTGGAATATTTTCTATGAAAATTTTGTAATTTTAAAACTGAATCATAACCAAAATTAATCAATTGTTAATAATTATATACCTTAATATAAATGAAAATTAAATAAAACTGTAATTCAATGTTAGAAATGGTGAAACCTTGGCTTTACGATTTTTTTACAATGATTATGGTACATGGATTACTGAATATCAATAAATATGTATCGCAAATCAATTACAAACTAGTAGTGGAATAACTGAATGATTTTATCAATCCACACAATACACTAATAACGGAGGAATAAATTTTAAAGGAAATTTAAAAAAAATCTATTAAGAATTGTAAAATAAATCTTGATTAAATCAGTAAAATGGATATCTTGGTAATAGTTAATAATATAAGTTAATATTAACTTATATTAATACTTATTTATTTAAACTATAATTTTATTTTTAAAATAAAAAAAACATATTGTTCAAAACAACAACAAAAAATCGAATTTAAAAAAGAAATAATTTCTTTTCTCTGGTATTATTACAGTTACATTAAAAAAAATAATTCTTTTAATATTATATAAACTTATATCAAATGCAAGATTATTTATTTATATTTTTTTGATGAATTTTTACGAAATTTTCTTAACCTATTTTAGTGTAACCTTTATTGGTCAATAAGCTATTAGTGTACTGCATGGTCTATATATTATTGAGTTATAAACCTCACAGTCATATTATTAAGTCATAAGTTACTTTGTGGAACGCATCAACTTCAAATATTTTCGTGTATATAGATGTGAATAGAGACGTGAAATATAGCATCAAGACACGTCATTTTTATATAAGAAGCATCGCCGTTATTTCTTACTTCAATTTTCTTCCATCAATCAATTTCTAGGCTTCTTGATAACAACTTTCTTCAAATAGCATATAACCTTGAAAACGGAAATGTATCTTACTGGCATATTATTTTATTTCGAGACAAATTTGTCCATTTAAATTCTACATGAAATCATAAATAATGAAATATTTGTTTTCTGTATTTCTGAATACAGGCACTATGCTTATAAAAAAGCTGGAATGAAAAATATTCAAATGTAGATATTAATATTTTAAATTAATTTTTCAATGGAGAAAAAAATTACTAAGCAATAAATTAATTTTTATAACAAAACTTTAAAACAGTTCACTTAAATTTATTTTCACTCATTGAAATTTTTAATAAATAATTAATTTAAAATTCAAACTATTGAAATCTATCTATCTATTATGTTTAACTTTTAATTTGTTCTATTTTTTATTCAAGTTAACTATGTTTTCCTGATTTGTATTCCTATGCAGTATCTAAATATCTTTATATTCTGTACATCAAAAGTTGAAGCCAAAATTTTACTTAAAAAAAGATAAGCCTACATATTTAATTCCTTTATAGTAAAAAAGCTAATTACTGAGCAATAAATCATTTTTATGATAAGCAATAAATAATTTTTATGATAAGCAATAAATCATTATACAATTAATTTAAACTCATTTCCACTCATTGAAATTTTTAATGAATATTTAATTTAAAATTCAAACTATTAAAAAATTATTATGTTTAACCTTTTTAGTTTTTCTATTACTTTATTCTATTGAACTATGTTTTTCTGATTTGTATTCTGATGCAGAATCTAAATATATTTAGATTCTGTGCATTAAAATTTGAAGCCAACTTTTTACTTGAAAAAAGATAAGCCTACATCTTTAAGCGCTTCATAGTAAAAAAGGATTCGCTTGTTTGGATAGGGAAAAAAGGGATTGTTTGTGCATTCGCACTTTATTCCGTAGGAATATAAATATCTTAGACCTTATTTACAGTGAGTTAGCTTTATATTTCAGATGTTCTTTTATCTTAAGATGAACTGTTTACCAGATTAGCACATTCATGTAAGCACAATTGGATATTTGCACTATTCAAAGTTGAAAAAGGCTTTTATAGGTTCCAAAAAAGCGAAGGTCTGTTTATTTCTTATTTGCATTTTGTTTTTAAGTTTACATATACTTAGGAATAATAAACAGAGCATATCTTTCTTCCGCATTATATTTGCATTTTTGCTCTGATCTTCGAAGAAAAATGCTTGACAGTAATGTTTCGTTCACTTTTTCGTGATTCGATTCGAACCAAGTACTTAGAATTTAATCTGAATGTGTTTAACTTAAATTATTTATATTTCATATTAAAATGTGAAAAAATTCAATATCTATTTTTTTTTAATTTTATGACCTATTTTAATTATTAAATGCATTCTATCAATGTTTTGTTTAAAAAAGAATGGAAGTAAAACTATATTAAAATAAGTGAGAAGTAGACGCAGTATATGTAAAATCGATATTTAATTTGATGTAAGTCAATTTAATAATTATATTTAATAGCTATATTCTGATTTTAATTTTTTATCACAACTTCTATTAAGCTATTATTTAGAAACTATGAGCCTTTTTTTTGTTTTAGTAAATAGTGAATACATTTTAAGAATATCAGAATACCATATGTGTTGTCCTTAAAATTTAAGTTTAAAATACTGAATATATTAATCTCACGTCATTAGCCACTGTAACGACATAGGTAGGAAATTTAGCGTAACCCAGGCTTTGCTACTAAGAGATTTTGACGGTGAACCGAAATTTTTTGACCATTGGAACTGGTATCTGAATGTCTGTATCTCTGGGTGTTCATATTTACTTCTGCTTGAGTCCCTGAGAATGTTTTGACTTGCATATGTATATTGCCTAACCATGACATAGATATATTTATGAACTTTTGTTTGGATATTGTTAATAAAGTTTCGTGAGATTCTCACATACTGAATTTATACTATTAAAGATTTGGTGCTTGCAAACAATCGATTTACAATTAGAGACCTTGCTGATGATATTGGAATTTCAAAAGGAGTGGTAAATTTCATTTTGGGCCTCAAACGCGTCAAGTCTCGATTGGTACCGAAAACACTGAATTTTTCGGAAAAACATCGTCGCGGTGAAGTGTGTGAATCATTGCTTTCTGACTATCAGGACAAGTTGAAATGCATCATAACTGGAGATAAGACTTGGATTTATGCTTACAACCCGGAAACAACCGATCAATCGAGCGAATATCGTGACAAAAGTGAAGCAAGACCGAAAAGAGCACGCCAAAGTCGCTCAAAAATTAAGATTATGGTGACTGTTTTCTTCGATTATCGTGGTGTGCTGCATTATGAATTCCTTTCGCTGGACGAAACTGTCAACAAGGAATATTATTTTAGTGTTATACGTCGTTTGCAGGAAACTATTCGCAAAAAAGAGGCCACATTTATGGAAAGACAACTCTTGGTTTTTGCATCACGATAAAGCGCCAGCTCAAACTGCATTGATTCTTAGTGAGTTTTTCGCCACAATTGAAACCCATATCTTACCACAATTGAAACCCATATCTTACCACAATTGAAACCCATATCTTACCACAATTGAAACCCATATCTTACCACAATCACCGTATTCACCTGTTTTAGCACCGTGTGACCTCTGGCTATTCCCTAAATTCAAAAGACTACTCCTGGGACACCGGTTTGACTCGATTGAAGAGATTCAACGTGAATCGCCGAGCGCATTCCTGCTGATGACTTTTTAGCATGCTTTGAAGATTGGAAAAAAAAATTGGCATAAGTGCATTGTGCCCGGAGGGGATTACTTTGAAGGCGATGAAATAAATTTGGAAAAATAAATAAGAAGTTTTTGAGAAAAAAAATTAATTGGTCTTACTTTTTGGGCACGGTAGTATTTAAATTGATAGTCAATTAAGATATGTGTTTTTTTTTTAATTCAGAAATTAACTAAAATCAATAGAGCGTTAGTCAATTTAATAAATGAGATAGCGTTCTGATATAATAGAACTTTCGTCAAAAAAAAGGATAAGAATTACTTATCCAATAAATATTTTTCTCAGACAAAGCCAAATTATATTCGGAAAGAAAGAAAGAAACATTCAGCTTGTAAAAGTAAGTACCTTGCTTTTGGATCCTGGAAGACGTTCCTTTTTGCAAAGGAAATAAGTTTTGTTTCATTGATCGATAGAAAAAAACTCGAAGTAATTTACCATCAATTGGATGGGAATTATCTTTCCTTACTTTTAAGCTGCGTACATCGGTGTTGATTGGATTAACCATGTCATTACAATGTCTAGTAATGAGATCCATTAGAAAGATAATGGATTTTGTATTTTTAGCTCTAATTTAAATGTCACTTTGCTTTTGTGATAATTTGAATTAATAGTGGGTCAGATCCATTTTGACTCTGCGAATATATTGTATAGAAGTATGTGTGTGCGCGCTCTCTTATTTTTGTGATAGAAAATAAAGCAATTTAACATTTTACGTTGTTTTTCCATCATATGTTATCTAATTATATCAGATGGCAATGCATATTAACATTAATATGCGATGAAATATTTTCAAATTAGATTAATGCAATATCAGCTTCATTAATAGCCATTAAATAGATCAGCGTTATACTTCAAAGATTAAAATGATGAAATTTTACATGAATTAGTAAATACTGCAAATAACTTGTACATTTAATTATAATTAGTAAAAGTAAATGGCCATTGTTGGGCTTCAAAGACATAATTATTCTTCTACTAGATTATTTTTTTTAACTAATTGATAATTATGGCTTCAATTACATTTACCAGAATAAAATTTAATTTATTGCGCCTACGTTAGAAAGAATACGTTATTAGCATTAGAGCTATTGGCTATTTTTTATGATGTGTAATAAAAATTATTTATCTTATTTTGGCCTACTAGGTATTGTTTAAATTAATATATTGGAAGTTTAAAAATGCACCCAAAGAAAGGAACAGTTAAATGAAGTTTTCTAATTATTAAATGTATTGTTAATTATTTTTAAAAAATTGATATGTCAATATAAATGCCAAATATGTAGACACAAATAATCCTAAATTATAAATCAATATATTATTTATTACTTTGAATTTAAAAGGTAATTTTTTTAATGTTATAAGTTAAATCCTTTAAAAATTATTCTAAATGGTAATAATTTATTTTAAAGGTGCTTAAGAAATTTTAATTTAATATTCTGAAATAAATTTTATTTACATCAAAACTTATAATCATGTTTAATTTTATAATGTTGTACAATTTCGATATTTGAGTAATCTTTTATTTCTCTTTAATTTATTAATTTGCTTCAAAAAATTATAACTATATGTAATATTCGATAAACTAAATTTTTCATAATGATTTATGAAATTTAATTGAAGGAGAGCAAAAGTAATTACTACAGTAGCAACAAATTAATTCCGAAAACTTAATGATTCAAATAATATTTTTTATTTCATTCCATTTGTTACTTTTTATAATTTCTTTATTTTGAAACTAATTGATTAAATTAATTACTTTTGGTTAAAAGAATATTTTGTAGGAATGCACTTTTATAACTTTTTCTATATAGAATATTTGCTATCAAACATTTAACTGGGAAAAATCAATTATTTAAAAAAATTAAATATATGAATTAATTTAAAAATATAATTAAAAAACAAAATTATATGTTTAAAATCAGAGTGAAAAAGAATTGATTAAGTTAATAAATAATTATTTTCACGATTTAGGTATACTGATTTATAGATAAATTAAAAATGTTATTGGTTATGGATGTATGTTTGTACGATTTCAATAAAAATTACTAAAACCTTTTAAATTTCACATTCATCTGTCTATTCAGTTTTTAACCAAACTTGGAAAGATTTGAAATATTTTTTAACTTTAAAAATTAATATGATAAAATGTTGAAAATTTAATAAATGCAGAAAAAGCAATTCTTCGTAACCCAAATTTAATCCAAAATTCTTAATTTTTGGTTTTATGTAAAATATTGTTTAATTTAAATATTTGTATAACTTTAATAAGTGTATAATCTAAATTGTTGTATAATTTAAATTATTGTATAATCTGAATTGTTGTATAATTTAAATTATTGTATAATCTGAATTGTTGTATAATTTAAATTACTGTTACACTCAGAATGCATCAACAGTTATATTTGTATCATTTTTTTTCATAAAAATGTTTTTTAGGATATTCAAAAGAAAAGCTGAACATTTTAAATGTAAAGAGATTTTTGCTATTCTGGGAAACAGAATAACTTAATCATAACTCCGGAAAGTTTTGATTATTGGAAAAGAAATTGAAAATAACTTACAAAATCTTTCGAAGATTTCTCAAAAACTTTTCAGACGCAAGAAAATTGTTTTTCACTTTCGGAGAAAGATAATCGTTAAGACAATTCACATTTCTAAATGTGGGCGACGAGGGTTGGCGAAACATTGCATAAAAACATGTACAATTCTACATTTACTAGCTTTTCATTGTTTTATGAAAGAATATAAATTCTGTAGTCAAATCTTTTTTTCCAAAATACTTTGCTCAAAATGATGTTTTTTCAATTCCTTCTATTAACTCACACTCTCCCTATATATATCTTGCTCAAATTTTCAATCGTTAATGAAAAACTTTTTATTCATCCACTCAAGTTCAAGTACATTTTTTTTGAATTTGCAGCGGATGACACTTGATGTAAATATTCTTTCAAATATTAATTCAGTAGTTAAATTTAATTAATTAATTGTATTTATTTTTAGGTTTAAGTTGCATATATAATAAATTACACCAATAGATAGCACCAAATAAACTTAAAAAAATGAATGAAAATTATTTATAAAGGACTTTCTGCAATCGAGGGAAAAAAAAGTAGGAATTGACTTTAAAAATTTTTTTTTATTACTTGTTTCTAAAATACTTGTTCAAAATGATGTTGTTTAATTATGTCATTTAATTATAATTTCTAGTTAATAGAATGTTTAATTAATTTTAACTCAAAATTATTTGAATTAATTTGATTTCAAATTTATTTTGATACGTTTAAAAATATTTATTTATTATGTATGCTAATTTTTTTATTTGAAAAACGTTTAAACAATACAATTTTCTAAAACATTTAAATAATTAAAGTGTATTTTAAATCAATAAGAAAAATATAGTTAGACAATAAATTTAAATATACTAGAAATACAAAACTGATGAAACTTTTGTTGAGAATTTAGAAAAAATAAATTAAAATTAGAATTTCATCAAAACACTTCCTGAAAAAATGAAATTCTGAAATTTCATTTACTTTATTTCAAAGATATAGTTTCCTTAAGTAAAGAAAAGACTAAACAATTTCTTATCAGTAAATTAATAATAATTGAAAGATAAATAATAAATTTTGATCATTTTAGATGTTAAGGAAATGTTTTATTTTAACTCTCATTGTGTAGTTCGTTGTTTTTTATTTTTTAATAAGAGTAACATTCTACAAAATTAAACTATACTTGAAATCAAATCGATTTACGAATAATTTTAAATATTATACATTGTTTTCAATATATGTTATTGTATTACTGTAGATGAATAATTTTATTTATTAACGTTATATTGTTCAACGTTATTACTATTATACTATTAACGTTATTTGCATAAATCACTCCTAAATTATTTGATGAACAGTTTCACAGAAAAATATTATTATTTAATTGCTAATTTCCTATTTCTTATATATTTGTAAAAATTTATAGTTAAAAATCAATCGAATATTTAAAATTTTACACATAAAATCAATTCAAATAAATTGAAATGAAGATTAAGTAAATATCTAAAAAAATGAAAATGTATTAAAAAATAAATTAAAACCTATATAAGTGTTTGTGATAAAATTGATTTGAGAAATACTTATATGTTCATTATGAAAATATAAAAATTATTCCATTTTTTTCCCTTAAACAACACCAAAGGTTGTTGATTTTAACGTTGGATTTAACTGAAATACGAATTAACTTTTGTTTTGAAACAGAGCATATTTTAATTTAAATTTAATAACATTGAATATAGTAATTATTTATTTATATCACAATGAAATGTTTTTAATTTGAGCTGGTTAAATATTCATGGTGCTTATAAATATACTGATTGGATAATATATACTTCTCAAAAATAAAGTTAAAATAATTATATTTTTTAATCTGAATTGTTAGCTAATGTTAAAGAAAGGTTTAATATTTATAACTTTTATAATCATTTATAAATAAATTATGATTTAACCATTACCAATTACTATTATTTCTCAAATATTTTGTTATAATTTTTCAAAATGTTCGATGATATTTTGTATGACTAGACATTAAAAAAATCATATTAAGCTTACAAAAATATATCTCATAATATTAGTATTACCAAATATATTTTTAGAAAAATATAATTTACCAGAATATTGTAGATTTATTAATAAACTGATTAAAATTTAATTCTTTGAGTAATATTTTTCTTTTTTATTTAAAAAAAGAAATTGAAATCAAAATTTTTCATTTTTGTTGAATTTTGTGAATGAGTGTATATTACTCGATTTCTCACCACATATTCTGGGATCTAATTTATAATGTGTATAACTAAACGCGCAATATAAATGTGTATAATTTCATGTTTGAATTTAATTATGTGGAATACTAATAAAATTGATTTAAATTTCTAAAATTCCCTTATAAGCCAATTAAATTAGAATCGAAGTAATAGTTATTAACTGGTATTTTTTCAATAATATCACAAATAGGAACTTTGTACAGCTTTTGATTGGAAAAATCCATTATATAATTAATATCTATCCATTTTAATAAGCTAACATATGCTTTTGTATTGAATTCTTTTGTAATAATTTTTTTTATTATTTAAGCAGACAGCAATAATATATATTTGTGTCAATTTTTTTTTTTTTGTTTGTACACTTAGTAATTTATGTTATTTTTCAATTTTTTGAATTAATAAAAAATTTGAAATTCATCTTCTATATAAAAACTGAGTAGTAGTATTATTTTATAATTTATTTTTATAAAATTATCTCATTTTGGCATATATTGCTGCAATATGCTGAAAATCAATAACTCTTAGTATATTTTCTTGTCTTTTATTTTTTCAATTATAAAAATACATAGAAAAAAAAAATAAAAGTAACTAATGTTATGTTTTCCATTTACAGCAACAAATTTTTAAAGAATATATTTTTTTATTCTTTCCCTTTCTCATTCAAATAATATGACAAAATCATTTTTAAATATTATTCAGTTGAATAAAATTTTGACCAAATATTTTTTAATTAGACAATAAACAAATAATATATTTTTAAAATTTATAACTGTAAAATTAAAAGACAATATAAACATTTTAAAACATGTATCTTAACCATTAT
This sequence comes from Caerostris darwini, assembly GCA_021605075.1. Lineage (NCBI taxonomy): Eukaryota > Metazoa > Arthropoda > Arachnida > Araneae > Araneidae > Caerostris > Caerostris darwini. The sequence continues at coordinate 80,588 of BPLQ01007479.1, forward strand.
ATTAAGCCATTTATATTATATAAAATGATTAGACTTATTTATAATGACTGTTTAATAATATTTCTATAAAATATTTATTCCTTTTTGAAACTATTTAAATTACTTTTTTATTATAATGTTTAATTCTTTTAATAGAGAATTATTTCACATAGATATTCTATGCATTCTTATTTAAACTCACAGAAATTTTAATTTATCAATAAACACTTTTCTAGATTTATCCCAATATGGCTGACAGAATAAAACATTATTGCTTTAAGGAATTGATTAAGAAACTTATATATTTTTTTATTTTGTTATCTGGATACGATACTAAATTTTTGATACTGTGAAAAGCCTAAAAGGAAAATATTTAAACTGAGCAAATAAAGTTAAAATAAGGCAAAAGTAAAGTAAAAAAAGAAAATATATGAATTATTTCGTGTTTCCTATGTTAATTTAATAATTAATATTGATTTAAGTGTTTCATTTTTATTATAATTTTAAAAGATATATTTTTCATACAATAAATTTAGAGACTGATAGGGATGGGAATGTTAGAAAAAACTATTCACTTATATGAAATATTATCTAATATTGCATGAAGAAATATTAATAAACATTTATTTATTATAAAACCTTTCAGATTCCTAATATAATATGCTACCATTAAGATATTGCTTTAATAAAATTTTTAAATTAATTATAAAATTTATTTAGAATAGTTTAATGATATCCTAATAAAACACGATATGAATTTTTCATTTATATTCAAATTTCAACAAAATTAATTACTTCTGTTGTATAACGACAGAACAGATTTTAAATTATTAAATTGGAAAGGATCACTCAAAAGTAAATTTAAATCTCTTTAAAAAACAAATTTATTTTCCAAAAAATTTAATTTTTCTAAATAATAATAACATATAGTTTTAAAGTAAGACTTCATAATTATTTTTTTTAACTCATCTAATTTTTTTGTCTCTCCTACAAATACATTTTGTGCTGATATTCATTTAAAAAAAATATTTATATTTTTTAATCTTTTTTTTCAAAATTTCTTTCTTTGAGTTTAAAAAATAGTATTTTTTAACTAAACAGGAAAAAACAACTTACTTTAACACTTCAGTGGATTCAAACAATCTGCTGTCAGGCTTTCTCTCAGAATACTTCAGGAAGGGATTCTCAAAGCTTGAAAAGTATGATTGAAAGAGTTTGAATCCTCTGGTACTCCCTTTCTTATATTCAGGACTTTCGCGCAGGGTTGCTACGTTACTCATTTGAAGATGCGCTCGCCAACTTATTAAGGACTTAGCGCCAATGCACATTTGGCGAGAAAATATGGATCATCTTATTTGAGGAAATTATTGGTGCAGTAAATTTATTGATGGTTAATTAAATGCTATCATGATTGAGGAACTTTATTTTATTAGAAATTACTTTATGATATATATATTCTGATGCTTGATTAAGTAATTTATTTTATATTTGAAGTTATCGAAATCCATAAATGAAATTTTAGATAATGATTTAAAATTTGACTCATTGTCTAAAATTAAATAATAAAAAATATTACTTCAAATTTAATCCAATTATTATTTGTAATATCATTTGTGTACCTACAAATAATACAATGCATAACTAATATATTTATATATATATATATATATAATTTTTTTTATAACATGTTTTTTATGAATATAAATAAAAAATAATTAATATTTTTAAACACTAAATATAATTTATAATAATAAGTAATAATTATAATAAATAATAATAATAAAATAATGAGTAATAATAAAAAATAATTAATATTTTTTTCAAAATGAAAATTTTTAATATAAGAGGACAATTTTCCATGTTTTATACTCATTAACTGTTTATTTCAAAAAGTGCCTAAAACTATACTCATAAATAATTTAAATGATCTATCTGCAATGAGTGTTTGTTGTAAATTTTAGTTAAAAATTATTAAAACATAGAATACTCATCCTTTAAATGAAGAAGAAAATTACAATTACTATTGTTATTATTATTATTATTTAGAAAAAATCTAAAATCATATCACGAATAAAAAGTAATGTGCATTTTGAAATGTCCTTTTAGATAGATATAAGGAATAATAATTTGAATATTAATAACTCTAATTTATTGAGTGAAACTAAATTATAAGCTAAAAAACAATTACCAATATATTTATTGTTGTTTTAATTGTGTAAACAGTTGTTGATTTTCATCCATAGATTTCAACAGACTTCTATCATTTATCATTTACAATATGAATTCCATAGACTTTTATACTTTTTTTATTCATGTGCATGATTCGCCATGTGTGTTTGAATTTCATGTGCACTTTTTATTTGCATATAATTTTCATGTTTAGTAAAAATAAGTGATAAATAAAGTTTTTTTTTTTTTTTTGTGTGTGAAGAAATATTTTATTATACATCTTATTATTTTTGAAGCAATATTTTTATTTATTTTAAGATAAATAAAGAACTTTGAACCATAAATAAAGAACTTCGTAAAAAGCTTTTAAAAGGAACATATCATTTAATATTTAACTGGAAAAATTCCTATTATTACCGTTAAATAAAAAATTAAACAAATTAAAATTTATATGAATAATTTAAAATTTAATTCAACTGATTTAAAAGATATATATAGAGAGAAATAATACATTACTGTCAATCGATTTATTCCAAATTATGCATATTAATGTCATACAAATTGTTTATCTTCTTTTGTTAAAATAATGAGAATTACTTTCTTTTTTTATTCAGTAAAATCTGAAAGTGAAACATAAATGTTTTTGACGATCATATTTTTTCATATTTGACATTGAGTTAGGAATTTGAGATAGATTCAATAGAATTGTTGCGTGACTGAAACCAATAATTTGTCTCAAATATCGAAACTCCTGTCAAATAATTAAGATGGATGCAATTCATGAATTATAGAAACGACACTGTTTTATCTATTTATTTCTAAAGGTATCTGTTTTTATATGGTATATGTTTAGCATTGCATCGAATGATAAACGAAAGTTATTTAAAGTGGGTTTCCAATAACTCAGTAACACATTTATTATCTACTTTTTACATGAAAGACAATTATTATGCATTTTGGTTACATTCAATGTTTTTCCTTTATTTATGAATTATTTTATTTTATTACTTATTCTGGCATTGTACAGTAATAAGAATAGAGATTTTAATTTCTGTGAAATAATTATCCATATTGAAATTATATCATGTTTTTCTTTCTTTTTATTAGAATTACTAGTATGTAATGCTTTAAACAAATATTTAATTTGACATCAAATATCAGGGAATTATTATTCCTCTTACTGAATTAATATTTCATCTTCATTATGTACCATGAATTTAAATTGTACCCTAGTGGTAACAGGCACAGTTAGCGGAATAAAGGGTTAGTGGCAAGACAAGTCATCTATTAGCACAATATTGACTGATGGGCTTACGATAGGCTTACTTACGATTAGCTGACGATACGTATATACAGGGCAGTTATTCTTAAAACTCCACTGGGTAAGCAATTTGTTCTTTATCATCCTCTATCGATGAATTATTTTCGTATAAGAAAACTTATTCCAGAGAATTAATGTATTAACAATAATTTTTATGAAAATCTGAAGATAGCATGTCATTTATTAATAATTTGAAACTAATGTTACACAAAATACAGTATACGTGTAACTTCCTTGCTATACGGACTCACAATTATAGGTAATATTGAATCTTGAAGTTGTAATATGCTGGAATATTTTTGTGATAGCTATTAAGATGCTTATCCTCTAGGTTTCATCCAGTAATGAAGGACCTTCAATGAGTTTATTGCAAAATTCAATACCCCTTAACAAGATTGTTAATATCAACATAAAAGTCAAATAATCCCACAAGTAGCCAAATTTCGACATGTATAAAAATTTATAATATAAAGATAATGACAAATATTCATAATTATGACCCATTAGCCTTTAGACCTCAAAAGGTATGAACAACTAATATTCAAAACAAAATCATTGAAGGTATTGGAATATCCCAGTTTCTGTGCTATACGTTTATCCAGTGTATTGGTTTGGGATATTAAAATCAATTTTAAAGCTTAGTAATTAGGCAGCCATATTTGGGAATACATAATAATCTACACAAAATAAAAAATATATAGTATGCTAAAAACGAAGCAACATAGAAAAAAAACATTTTACATTGTTTCTAAATGCAGGAGTTTTTATATTTTATGTATTTCAAGAACTGTAATATATAACTTATTTAAATAACCTTTTTTTCCTTCAAATTTCAAAGGCGATTTATTATATAATTAGATTTGCTTAGTGAGTAATAGTTAAATATAGTCTTTATTTTCTTTAGTGTCTCATGAAGTATTGAAATCTTATAAACCATCTAAAAACACTGGAATACGTAATTGTAAAAAAACAGAATTAGGGACGTAAATCCTAAAAAGATACACACATTATAACTGAAATATTTTAATATGCCAAAATAAATCTAATGTAATCAATTCCAATTTATAAAATAAATCTCAAAATTAATAGCTCCTATAAAAAGATATTACAGAGAGGCATTAAATTAGCTTAAAGCATTACTCAAGTTTAAAAGAAAAACAGACAATTTATGGGCAATTTATATCCAGCCTATTAAGTGTAAAAACAACAGCAAATAAATATAAGATTCTCAAATTTGATTCCTTTTTCTTCGCTTCTACTTACTTCAGATGTTTTCTTCTTATTTTCCTAAATGTTTACATGATTAAAAACTCCTATTAGTTTACGTGTGTTATAATATAAAACAATATTGTTTTTTTATGCAATAATTATGCATTTAAGTTGTCTGGAAAAAACACATTGTAAAAAATTATTAAACGTTTCTTTTTTTCCTTAAAATTTAATTAAAAAAATTATTATTACATTAAATATCTAATGACTTTATTATGCATAATTTATAGTAATGACTTTCCGTTCGAAAGCTATCATTCATCTATTTACATATAAAATAGCGTAAGATCGGCTATTACAATAAAAAAAATACTTAAATAAATATTAACCAAACTTTAAAGCCAGGCTAGTAACTAGGTGGCCTTATTTGGGCATACTTAACAAAAAAATTATAATCTAAATAAATTTTTTTTTAAAATGTAAGGATAAAAATGAAACAGCATACAAAAATAATATATATATATATATATATATATAGATATGAATATATAATATGAAATATACGCAATATATTTATAATATATAACATATAATATAGGAACATATACATAAATATTTAATAGTTATTAAAATGGCTTTAAGAAAGATGGTTTTTAATTGTATATTTATCCACATATTAATGAACACATTAAAAAAGTAACACTTTCGTTTTAGTACATTTAATTTTGTTGACAAACTGTCGTGAAATATTAGTGATATGTCCAATCAATAATATTTCACGAGGTCATTCACGGCTTAATCATCAGAATCAGCATTATTCAAAATGTCAGGGGAAATAAAACACGACTGTTATGCCCCACTTTTTAATGTTATCAATTCACCTATACAGAGTGTGTGTGCGCTGCAGACTTTTCCTGGAAGTAAATGTAGGCATTTTCAATAGGATAAATATAGCATGTTCTTTTCCAACATTGATAAAGTAACTTCTGTTTGTCATCTTAAATTGTTAAAGCCATTACCAAATGGACAATATAAATAAAGGTCAAATTAACAGAATCAAGATTGATATTGAAATTAAATGTTGGTGTTTCATTTATTGTCTTAAAATCACTTAAAATTTGTATTTAATATTATAAAAATCTGCTGGTGTATATTATTATAAAAAGATTTAAAGACAATAACACAAAAATACACATCTATGGAACTTTTATCTTTATTATAAAAATCCTGATACTGATATGAGTTTTAAATTTCAAGTACTCTCACTGGACAAATAAATGAAATATATACATGTATATTAGAAAACCCCATTCTTATCTTATTTATAATACATGCTTACAAGCATTCCAGAAGATGTATTTCGATTTCTGTTTGGTGGTACATGCAGCGGACACTGCATGCATCACCAAAGATTCAATGATCATTTTCACAAAGTGTCTTCGACATATGAACTGCTAGATTTTTTTTCAGTGTTTCTTCTAAAAATATATTTAAATGATTATTATATTTTGATACTTTACAACATTTATCAAAGTTCTCATACCAGAAAAAAAAACCACATTTGTTCATTTAATAAATAAAACATTTAATTACATATTCAAAAACTAAAATGGTTTTAATTTGATATTAAATCCTATGAAAGAAGTTGTAGCCTCTAGCTAGTGTTTGAATTGCCCGGTTATTTAGTAACTCTACTTAAACGCGATTCTCACTGATATATAAGCTAATTGCCATGTAATCGTACCTCTATTCTAATTTCCACTTTAAGTGTATTCAGACCGTTAATGTTAGATAGTATATTGCTTCTAACAACTGTATTTAGTCCAATTGGCTACCGGCTATATTTAGCTTAAATCATCTGGGTAGTTCAATTGTATAATAATTTACGTGATATATATTAAACGCTTGTGGAATAGGAATCTGGACATAGGAAGTCAGGTAGAGAAAACGATAAAAACTGATCTTACTTTAAAAATGATTTTGAAAAGAATTGTTTACTTTGCTTACATTAATCGATTTTGTATTCGGTCAATATCATATTGGCTTCAGAAGTCTTTGTCTTAACAAATTAACGAGAAATTTTAAATACTGTATAATTATTTTTTTTAAATAATTGGCAATACTAATTACTCGGGAATTTCAATGAATATTTGATTAAATGAAAGTTTTTCTTTACTTTTTTCTTCATTATAGCAATTGATTACAAATTTATTTATTTTTAAAATTTGATTTTATTTTTCTACTTGTCTGAATAATATTAATTTATTATTATATTATTTTTATTTATATTATTACTATTTAATATTTAATATAGTAATGTATATCTTATAATTCCGTCAGTTAATAACCTTACTTACAAATTAACTGCCAGTATAAAAATCGAATTTTATCCGTACATTTATCCGTTTCTGAGATTTAACATTTAAAACGAATATTTCGTGATCAAAACCAGTAACAGATTTCGTGCTACATGACCTTTATGTTTCATTTCAAGTGAAGTTAAAAGCGATATTGATTACTCTACTTGCAAGTACCTAAGCACATTTTGGTTTCTGTATCTTTGTTAAATAATCTAATAATTTCAGCCTTATTGGTTTATCAGGTTCTTCCTTTGAAAGTTCAATCGATATGTTTCTAAAAATCGATTGGTACACCGTGAAAGCTTATGCCTAATAATTATATTCTGAACTGTTATCCGATATGGTTGATTAAATTATCAACAATATGTCGTTTAAAATGATATAATTCTAAAGATGTGTTTATTGACGCTTTCTTACAAACTGTAAAGTATTGAAAGATTAAAATAATACATAGAAATATGTTACACTATTCAATATAACATTCTTGGTAATAAACACGTTTTCTCTATTTTATCGTTAAAAGATTCTGCTGGTAACTAATTGAACTAATGTTGTTGTCCTGCAATGTAGAACTAATGCATTATGATGTACTAATTATATGTACTAAAGTGCTAATTAATTGTACTAATTAATTGCACTAATGTAATAATTAATTGTACTAATTAATTGCACTAATGCAATAATTAATTTTACTAATGTATGCTCAAAAAGTAATTTCAATAATATTTCATATATTGAAACAAGACAAATTCTAGTGCATTGGAAATATTGAGTATAAGGAAATAAATAAACTACAAGGCAAATGATAGATTATCCAGTTATTGTTTATCTATAAATATTATACAAGAATATTTTAATGTTTCAACACAAAATATTTTTACTGTACAGTTACTTTACAGTTTTAATAAAAATAACCCATCTATATTCATTGACATATTTTTTTTAAAAATTATAACGAAATATTCATATAATTATTTAGAAATTTCATATTCTATATTGGCATTTATACACAATTTGCGATTTATCTATACTCTTTTAATTCCTTTTAAGTAAAATTTAATTTTTTTTTAAAAATTATTGAAGATGAGATATTTATAAATTATATTAAGTAGAAGTTTTTAAGCACACAATGTAGACATTTTTTAAATAATAGGAGTTAAGTAGAAATAAAAAAAATGTAGTTCATTTTAACTCGCAGCTTTTTACAGATTTTACCTAGCTTTAAAGTTATTAAGATACTTTTTTTTTAAAACGTGACTTGATTTTTTTGGTTTGTCACTCTACGGTCATCTTGTACACACGTTAAGCTAAACAAATCGGAACTACAGTTTAAAGTGGATTCCGAACCATTACAAACATTCATGGCATCGCCAGGACTCTAAACCTTTGGTACCGAGCTCTAGTCCCTCAGCCATCAGGCCAATGAACGTGACTTAAATGTAATTAGGAAAAAAAAAATAAAAAAAAGTTTCTAATATTTTTCTATATCCAGCACGTTTTATATCCTTATATATATATATATTTTTTTAAATTACATATGTATACATATTAGTTATATATTTTTTTAAAGAGTTGTGCTTTTCCAAAAAAAAATATGTATATATATTAAATAACTAAAGAAAATTAAATCTTGGAACATTTAGAAATAATGACTTGGTTAGTGCTTTAAAATTTGAAAAATGATTTTTATTGAAACGATTTTTTTGAGGGATTCTCGCCAAAATCTGGCGGGATGTGATAATTTCTCTGTACTTCGGAGTCCAATGCTGAGCAACAGGCAAAAGCGCGGGCGGAACAAGATCGTCATTGGACAAATACATCCACGACGTCATGATGGAAGGATTATGGGATATGTGACCCCCTCCCCCACGTAATCTTCTAATGGTAGGTTAATAATATACACTTTAATCATCTTTTTTTCTCAGTTTCATGATTTATATAAAGTGGAATCATTTTAGTTTAACGAAAGTTTTAAAGAATCTTTAAATCTATAGATAAAATCGAAAGTAACCATGAATCTAAATAAATTTCTTAGAAAAAAAAATTCTTAAAAATCTACAGATTAATTTCAAATCTAACTTATACCTCTAACAAGATAGCAAGCATCGAAGATGGAAAATGTTTTCACTATAGGGAAATTAATCAAATAACACATTGTTTAAAATGTTATAATTTAAAGTAAATCAGTTTGAAAATAAAAATAAATAATTTTTGATGTAGTTAAATATAACCTAAATTCATTGTTGTTTTGAATCTTATTATAGTTTTCAATTTAATTCTAATAGGTTATTCAATTTCAAATGATTCGTTTTACTAAATGATTTTTTCTACTCCTCAAAAGTCTTATCCTAAAAGTATCTTATTTCAGTATAGAAAAAATATGTTGTGAGGAATTTTTTTAATTCACTAATTAAAACAACATGAAGAAGAAACACATTATTAAAAAAAAATTAATATTTTTAATTATATGCTTCTAAATAGAATTTTCAGAAATTAATGCTAACGCGGAAAAAAAAAAAACAATTGTAATGATTACATATGATGAATAAACATTATAGTTACATACGGTTACATATGATTACATATGATGATTAAACATTATGATTACATATGATGATTAAATATTATGGTTATATATGATGGTTATGATTTGTTTAACAAGGGTGGATATATTTTATGAGATCACCTATTCTGTTGAATGTTTTTTAAGGTTAAGTCTAGCTTATCAACATTTCCTTAGACTTAATTGAATCTTTTTTTCATATTCCCAGATAAATTTTTAACAAAATCATACTAATTATTTACAGAAACTATGCATTAGCCCTTATTACAAAAATAATTTATTTTGCTTTTAATAGATTCTTTAGAGGAAAAATGTTTTTACCTAAATTAACTACATAAAATGCATGATAAAATATTATAATTCAACATTCATTAATATTGATGTTTTGTTAAGATTTATTAACATTTTTCCTCGGTTTCTATAAATTATTTGCTGTTTTATTTTATAATTCAATGTGTTTATGTATTTAATATTTTCTTAATTATTATACTTTTTATAAATTTCAGCATTTATTATCATTTTATTTATTTTTTTTGGTTTTAATATACTTATTAGTTTTTGTACAAATTCTTTGAAGTTATTTATTGAACTAATGCAGTGATGTTATATAACACGCGGAACTTTAAGAGAGAAACTTTTTAAATAATTAATTTGCACTTAAGTATTTAAATAATTTATTATATTTATTTTTGATAAACTTTATGTGTTATACTTATTTATTATTTTATTATTAATTTATTATATTTATCTTTACTAAATTTATTGAAATAAAATGCATTAATTTATTTATTCATGAATCAAACAGTACCGAAGGCGTATTTATAATTAATTAGAAAAATATTTTATTTATAATTTTAAGACGTTTTTTTTAACTTATCGTTTTCTTCAATTTTCTTTCACATAACGTTACATGGATAAAAAATGTCCAATTCTTTGCCTTTTCATAGAGATAAGAAAATTGTTTTTTCTACAAAATGCATTCGTTTCAATAATTTAAAAAAAATCTTATCTTTTAGTATTAATAATCTTTGTATTCTAGCTGGGAAATATAAATTCCATCCAATATTTCGTATTGATAAATTAACACAGTTTCTTTTATATTCTAGCTTAGTATAAAGTGATTAGAATTTTGCAAAAAAAGGTTTGTTAGCCAATACCATTAGTATGTTTCAACTGGACAACACTGTTGGACTTGACAATATTAATATTGAAGCTAGAATTAATTTGTCATTTGTTCCAGGCGCCATTATAATTCTTAGTAAAAAGTAATATTCAAACTAATTGTGTGTTTATGTTTATATCTATGCCTTTAAAATTATTTTTTCAATAAATAATGCTCAGGATTTATAAGTTTAATAATTTTTTTAAAAAAATGCTAGAATCATTGCAATAATGTGTACCAAAGATTTCGTGATTTAAAAATATTACATCATATAGCCTTCTCTTTCCATTTATATAATTTATATTCCATTAAATAAGATGAAAATTACTATAAAGTTGAGTTTGTTAACATTTATTTATAATATATGTAAAAGTTGTACATTGAACATCTCAAGGATAAATTTTTTAATGAGTAATTTGCATTTTAAACAATTTTAAATATCTATACAAAATATAAGAAAAATGTAAGTTTTATACTTTTTTTTCACAAAAAAAAATTCCACTTAATAATTATTTCTTTAAATTTTTGAAATCCTATACGAATTTTTGCATAATTGAATTAAGGATGCTGATGTTATATTTAAATATTGTTGTTATATGCATTATATGGAGAAACTAATTTACAATGAATTCCAAATATTTATCATTGTATAAGTTACTTGAAACACCATATATGTCAGTTTAAAGGAAAGTTCAAATACACAGTACGCAGGCTATTTCTTAGATTAGGCAGTACCTATACTGTTGACTTGGGAAGAACAAGTGTGGAAGTGTTGCAGTTGATTCTTAACAATGTCATGATTTGATTTACATTATAATTTATGGGCACATCTATTTGAACTAAAACATCCTAATAGCAAAGGAATTGAGTTTTAGATGTTATGAACTTGGATTGAGTTTATTACATCGTGTAGCTGTGTCATCTACCAATGATATAGTTTTAATTCCAATTTTATTATCAATCTAAATTACGATATAGTTCATGAATTACATGATAATTATAATCATTATAACATTATCATTATCATTATAACAATAAATTACTGAAAATTGCATATTGTAAAGTAATTTAAATGGTTTATCTATACAATAACAAGATTCTTTTATTTTTGATAAAAATATTTTTAAATTTTTTATTATTTATTTAGTATTTAATGTATTTAGCATATTTAGAGGAAATGTATTTATTTGTATTCGAAATTCAAAGATTCAAATAGTTGAATAATATATTATGCATAGTCGCAATAGAATATGTTCTGAAATTCTAAAATGGAAATAATTTAAAACATTCGCATCCTCTGAAAGCGTCATTTATATTCATTGAATATCAAAATGACTGAAAATTTTTGAAAAACTGCTCTAAAGAAGAAAAAAAAAAGCATAAAAATATAAGACTTTTAAGTTTTAATAAAAACATATCCGATAGTTCATTGAAATATTCAACCACCCATTCCGCTATCATACCATCCCACAGTAATAAAAATGTAATAAGCATTAAAACATTTCATAACATTGATGCATTAATTATTTTTACAGTCTCTATAATTTATGTATTAAAAATAAACTTATATAGTCGTATTATTAATTTTGAAATCTCTTCAAAATTGATAAATTAAGCAGCTAAAGTGTTTACTCAGAAATTTTGCAATATTTATTGCTTCATACCACTTATCAAACACCATTAATTATTTTCCTCAAATTGAATAGATAAAGTTATATTTTTCATAATTAAACTAGAAATAACATTTTAATAATTAACATTTTAAAAAATCTATGTATTTGAAAAATTAATGTGTAAAAATGCATCATTAATATTATTTGTATATGAAATTAAATATTAGGAAAACATCATATTTTTTGAAGTATCGATCAATTTTTTCAATTCCTTCTATTAGTTCACATTCTCCCTATGTATATCCCGTAAAAATTTTCAATGGTTCATACAATACTTTTTATTTATCCACTCAAGTTCAAATACATTTTTTTTTAACTTGTAGTAGATGATACTTGTTGTTAATACAGTGTTTTCAAATATTAATTCAGTAATTAAATTTATTTAATTAACTTTTAGTTTTTTTTAGATTTAAGTTGCATGTATTTATAAAGGTCTTTCTGCAATATAGTGAAAAAAAAAAGTAAGAATTGACTTAATTTTTTTTTTAAGTATAAGATTTATACGTGTTAAGAACCATTATTGATAAATATACATTTATTATATTATATTGAAATTATCGAGGACTGTGAAGTAATACGTTGTGATCATTTTATTATCGTAGATTTGAGACACATTTCAAAATGTCTTCAAAAGTGCAGTTTCGTGAAATTGGAGATTTACTGATTCGATGACAATGTTAACCCAAGTGACGTATTGATCCTTACTTTGGTCATTTCTGAACAAAAACAATTCTGAGTTGAAACAAAATATCTGGTGCAGACATGAAACAGATTTAGTTTTTATCTTTTTGAAAAAAAAGTAGTTAAAGATGCTTTTGTTTTTGTATTTTTATCATAAGGAACATATTCAAATATTTTCTGAAGAGAAGGTAAATATAAGTTTTCGAATCATTTCATCGTTAAATTTAAATCATGTTTAAATACTTAAATTGAAAATCTATCTTGTTTATGCCGTTATGCATTTTTAGGATAGGTTATTGTTGAATTTTGTGCATCACTGCCTAAACAAAATATTGTTTACTGAACTAGTGAGAAATGTTATCATTTGCTTAGATTGTCACATATACATCATTGTCATATACACATGATCATTGAAACAGATTTAGTTTTTATCTTTTTGAAAAAACTATTTAAAAATGCTTTTGTTTTTGTATTTTTGCCATAAGGAACATATTCTAATATTTTCTGAACAGAAGGTAAATATAAGTTTTCGAATCATTTCATCGTAATATTTAAATAATGTTTAAATACTTAAATTATAAATTTATCTTGTTCAAGTCATAATGCATTTTTAGGCTAGGTTATTATTCAGTGTTGCGCATGATTATCTAAACAAAATATTGGTTATTGAACTAATGAAAAATATTATCATTTGTTTAGATTGACACATATACATTTAGATTGACACAAATGATATTGTTATTTAATTAACACACAAGAAAACAAGGGTTTAATTCTGATTAATGACATCAGCTACAGTTATTACAATTTTTTAAAAAGCATATTGTTATGTATAATTGCAGTTTAATTCAAATTGGTTATCAAAATACATGAAAACATTTTTCAGGCTTTCTACACTACAATAAGGGACATTTTTGGAAAGTCCTTGCGGAAAATAGACTTCCACTGAAGCCAAAAGACGATGCACCTTCTTCAAACAGTCGGTTTTTTTTTTTTCTTTACGAAGAACTTTCAAGATAATGAATTTGGTTTCTTTCGCTCAAACGACAGAAGCCAAGATATTGTATAAAAAGAGAACATTGTACTAAGCTTATTTCCCTTATGTTTTATAAATCCATGTTTACACGATATATCTATTTTTGTTTTGCAATAGGATTTAGATCTAGTCATGCAAAGCTCACTTATCATAATTTATGTTTGATAAAACAATACATTTTAATTCAAAGGTTTTAATTGGATGTATCTAAAAAAAATTCAGAATGGAGAATTTTTTTGAATAAGTTATCTTAAAATATCAAAGTATTTTCAAAAATTAATGTAAACTTCTAATTTTCTTATTATTGAACATAATTAGATAAAATGCATCTTTTCAAACAGGATATAGAAATGATTGCATTCAACAAAAGTAACATTTTTTGGGAAACGGAATAATTTCGAATATGTAATACTTATGCCGTTCACAATATTTTGATTAACCACGATAAAAGACACTTATCAAAGGAAAAAATACCGATCTTATATATATTTATATCATGCTGAATAATATAATTTTAATTTATCTTAAAGAAGAATCAAGTTTATAATTTCTGAAATTTAAATGTTACAAAAATCTTTAGTATTTCATAAGAATTATATGTATTGGATATATGTTTTCCCCATCTTTATTTAATGGTTATAAAATAAAGGATTGAACCATTTAAAATCCTTAAAACATTATTTTTTTGTGAAATTGTTATTTTCATAATTAAACGCATTTTTTACATAAAGCAAATTGTTCAAGATGAATGAGATTAATACTGTTTAAAATCGTTCGATATTCAGAAATGCAAAATAAAAGTTTTACCCCTCCCCCCCTATATTAATAGAATAATTTAGTTATTTGCTTGTTTAACTATATTAAATTATAAAATAAACAATTTGTCAGTTATTGTGTTAAATTATGAAAAACTTATGTTTCATTATGTTAAATTATTAAAACAGATATAGATGCATACATAGTAACAACTTTCCTTTTAAAACTGTATAGTTACAAACAAATAGTGTTATTTAAAAGTAAATTTGTGCGACGTAGGTGAAAAGTTAATCTATAAAGAAAAAACACAGAATAAAAAAATATCTACTTACTGAAATATACATTTCTGTTTTGATTTAAAAAGTAGAATTGCAAAATTAAGTAAATACCTATTGAGACATGAGAAAAGACTTTGTATGTTTATTAAGAAATATTTAACTAAGACATAAATTGACGTTTATGAGAAAATTAAATTATTTAGCACAGCAGTATATTAAGATGTAATATAAGATTTATTTTTATCTACATCGATGTACAAGATATATACAATGCTAATGGTTTTAAAGTTTTAAATCTTATTACCTTGAGATAATATTTTTATTTACTCCTATTCCATTATATCATTGAAACAAAATATAACAAATCTAACAACAAATACAAATACGATATTATAAAAAAAAAACAGACAAAACAATTAACTAAAACAAATATTAAAAAAACTTCCAGTTTTTACTACAAATACATGAAAACTGAACTTTATCATAACAAATTTTGTAATAAATAATAAAATCATTACTTTTTATGTATATAAATAATATTGAATGATAATATCATTTTTATTACAATATGAGTTTTTTTTTAGTAAAACATTGATCAACCTTTTGAAGATATGAATGCTGAGACATTGTAATCAATGGCACACACTGTATTTGAAATTTTTCTAAATTTCGTTTATCTTTCTTGATATCTTGCATAACAACATCATCTGGTGGTCTTTTAATGTATTATAATGTTAGGATTCATAATTGTTATATAATAAAATGCAAAAACATATATATAATATGTAGGTTAAAAATGTGTAATGCTTTATTCAATTCCTTCTATTAGCTCACACTCTCCCTATATATATCTTGTTCAAATTTTCAATCGTTAATAAAATATTTCTTATTCATCCACTCAAATTCAAATACGTTTTTTTTAACTTGCAGTGGATGACACTTGATGTTAATGCCGTTTTTTCAAATATTAATTCAGTAATTAAATTAAATTAATTAATTTAAGTGTTTTTTTTTAGATTTAAGTTGTATATATCTACCAATAGATGGTGCCAGATAAACTTAAAAAAATGAATGAAAATTTTTTATAAAGGACCTTCTGCAATAGAGTGAAAAAAAAGGAATTGACTTTAAAAATTAAAATTTTTTTTATTGTAATTTAATTTTAAATCAAGAAAAATTAACTTATATATAATAAATCATATATTTTGAAATATATAGCCTAACACTATTGTAAATCTCATTTTTTTTCTTCCATTTTTCACATTCTAATATGAGTTTGAATGGGCTTCTTTTTTTGAAAGTTTTTATTCAAAATCTAACTTTGAATGTCAAAATGAATTTTAACTCTGTATTGGAGAGAGAGAGAGCAAGGATTTTTATTTTCAAAAGCGCTCTGTTCAGTTAGAATGTAGAAAGTTTAGAATGCTTACTGAGGGTATTATTCAGTTAAAGCGTTGCTCGTATTGCATAGCCAAGCAGATTGGATTTTAGATGGAATACGGGGAAATGGAAGTGTGTATTTATATATATATATATATATTTCAATTCTGGTATGAATAAAATATCTTTTACAACAATGAGTACAAAGTAGGGAATAGAGCTTCAAACTTACACGTGATATTTTAGTATATTGCCAATTGTCAACGTTATTCTGGTTTGAAAATTGTACATGTGTATGAATTCTTTGCCTCCCTTAAAATGCTGTAATGAATTTTTTCTAAAATATGGTGCCTTATATATTTTATTTAAATTTAAAAACTGGTACTGGTTTGAAAATTGTACATGTGCATGAATTCTTTGCATTCCCTAAAATGTAATTTGTAATGAATTTATTCTAAAATATGGTGCCTTATATATATATATATATATATATATTATATCAATTTCAAAAACTGGTTCTGATTTGATTATTGTACAGGTGCATGAATCCCTAAAATGAAATTTGTAATGAATTTATTCTAAAATATGGTGCCTTATCAATTTTATTTAAATTTTATAAACTGGTTCTGGTTTGAAAATTGTATACGTGCATAAATTCCCTAAAACGTAATTTGTAAGGAATTTATTCTAAAATATGGTGCCTTATATATTTTATATAAAATTTTAAAATTGTTTGCAATATTAAAAAAAAATTGAAACATAATTTTATTTTTTTAAACATGCTTTATCTCAATAGCATCAGCTAAATTGTAGGACTCAGGTTTGAATCATCTGGTTCAACCTGATGCAGTTACAGATATTTTAACTGCAACTGATACATTCTAAAACAATCTATTATTTTAGAAATAAACAGATGGATGAGATTTTAACAGTTTAGCAAGGATAATTTTTTCCTATTTTTTTTCAAGCCACGCAAATGCCTTAAAATGTTAAATGAAATGCAAATGTTATCGTGAAAGTTTTTCTGAAAGGAAAAGTCTTCCTTTCATCAGTGGACTGTCATTAGTCTTATGTGGGGTAACACGAAACCCATCCAATTCACAAAAATATCATTCGTCTGAGGGTTTTTTCAATTCATACTATTAGCTCACACTCTCCCTATATACACTGAAGTGACAAAAGTCATGGGACAGCAATATGTAAATTTTCAGATGGCAGTAGCATCGCGTAGAACAGGTATAAATGCGCAGTACTTTCGCAGAGCTTTCATTTCTGTTCAAGTTATTCATGTGAAGAGGTTTTGACGTGATAATGACCGCACGACGGGAATTAACAGAATTTGAACGCGGAATGTTAGTTGGAGCTAGACGCATGGGTCATGCCATTTCGGAAATCGTTAGGGAATTCAACATTCCCAGGTCCACTGTGTCAAGAGTGTGCCGAGAGTATGAAATTTCAGGCATAACATCCCACCATGGACAGCGCAGTGGTCGACCGCCTGCACTTAACGACCGAGACCGGCGACATCTGCAAAGAGTCGTAAATTCTAACAGACAAGCAACACTGCATCAAATAACCGCAGAAATCAATGTGGGACGTACAAGGGACTTGTCTGTTAGAACTGTGTGGAGAAATTTGGCTTTCTTGGGCTATTCCAGCGGAAGACCGACTCGAGTGCCTTTACTGACAGAACGACATCGCTTGCAGCGACTCTCGTGGGCACGTGAGCATATCGGTTAGTCCCTAGATGAATGGAAAACCGTGGCCTGGTCCGATGAGTCACGATTTCAGTTGGTAAGAGCTGATGGTAGGGTTCGAGTGTGGCGCAGACCCCACGAAGCCATGGACCCAAACTGTCAGCAAGGCACTGTTCAAGCTGGTGGTGGCTCCGTAATGGTGTGGGCTGTTTTTTCATGGCATGGACTTGGTCCTCTGGTGCGACTGGATCGAACGTTGACTGGAAATGCTTATGTTCAGCTACTTGGAGATCACTTGCAGCCATTCATGGACTTCATGTACCCAAACAACGATGGGATTTTTATGGATGACAATGCGCCATGTCACCGGGCCACAACTGTTCGCGATTGGTTTGAAGAACATTCTGGACAATTCCAACGAATGATCTGACCACCTAGATCGCCCGACATGAATCCCATCGAGCATTTATAGCACATCATCGAGAGGTCTGTTCGTGCCTAAAATCCTGCACCCTCAACGCTTTCAGAAGTATGGACGTCTATCGAGATAGCATGGCTCAATATTCCTGCAGAAGACTTCCAACGACTTGTTGAATTCATGCCACGTCGAGTTGCTGCACTTCGCCGGGCTAAAGGAGGGCCGACACGATATTAAGAGGTATCCCATGACTTTTGTCACTTCAGTGTATATCTTGTTGTAAATTTTCAATCGTTCAGAAAATAGTTTTTATTCATCTACCCAAGTTCAAATGCATTTTTTAAAACTTATAGTGTATGACACTTGATATTAATGCAGCTTTTCAAATATTAATTCATTAATTAATATTGTGATTCTGTCATATGTATATACATATATTAATTGTAATTATTTAATAAAAAGAAACTAAAATGAAATTTTTCTTTGTTGACCTAAGCCGGATTTGACTTTAATTTTATTTATTACTTATTAACATTTCTATAACAGTTATAGTTTTTTTAATTTTAAAAAGTTTATTTTAAAATTTTTTCAACAGTTTAATTTTAAAAACTATCATAGAATGAAAGATTAATGTGAGTGGCATTTAAGTATATTATGATTTGTTATGGAATCCAAATGCTCAACGTATTATTTTTCAGCACTAGGTAAATTTCTTTCTTAAAATTAGATAAATATTTTTAATTGTTTTTTAAATATGGCGTGTCTACTTACATTTATTTCATTTTCTATATATTTTAAAATTCATTCAGCTTTATATAACTAAGTAAAAATTTACATTAACCTTCCTAAATGTTCATACAAAACTCAGTTTAATTTTCTTCTTTAATGCCATTGTTTATCGAGAATTCTATGTACAAATTTATCGCTTAATAGAAAATGAAAGTCTTTCTTTTATATAAAATTCAGAATAAAACTATATATTAAAATAATATAATATATATAATAATAAATAAATAATATATAAAATAATATAATATATATAATAATAAATAAATAATATATAAAATATTTAAATTTACATAGTAAAATTTTATTTAAACATTCAGAATTCCTAAGCTAAGTTAGCTAAGACGAATAACTCGAGATGGCAACATAAACAACAAAAAGTTCTAATGTTAGGATGCCATGTAAAATTGCACTCTATTCTATATGTTAGTATTTGTTTAACATACATAGAAAGCAAATATTTTTGATTTTTTTTTCATTACCGAAAAAGAAGTTAAAGAAAAATTCAATCAACCTTACAGGATATCTGATCTATCAAATTGGATCGTGGAATTTACATTTTGGATGGTAGAATTTAAACGCAGCCACAGAAACATCAGTGAAGAACCAAGTTTAAATGAGGTCATCCAAAAAAGTTAACAATTCAAAAAATTGTAGAAAAAAATCCATGATATTATTTGCGGATAACTCAAAGTTGGAAATGTGGGAGATAGTTGCGGTGTTACTCATCTCAAAATAACAGGTGGGGTGGGGTAATATTTTGTAAGAACATTTGCATATGAAAATGCTATGTACACTTTGGATGACGCTTCAGATCGCAATTGATCGAAAAAGGTCTCAAAATTTTATTTGCAGCAGTTTTAGCGTAATGTAGCATAATTTCTTCTTCAGCACATAACAACTGATGAAACATAGATTCACAAAGCAAAATAATGGTAATTAAAGAGCTGCAAAGGGACATTAAATGCAATACCGAGCAGGAACGGTCATGGCATCTGTTTTTGGGATGCTCATGGCATAATAATAATTATTTAAGTTGAAAAATATAAAGCAATAAGAGGAGAATATTTTACATTATTGTTAGATAGATTGAATAGATAAATAAAAAAAAATCATATAATGTAACGAAGAAAAATATATTGTTTCCTCAAGATAATGCGATGCCTCACAGATTATTAAAAACGATGGGACAATTGGTTAAACTGCGATAAAAATTGTTCGACCATGCCTTATTCACCATATTTAGTCTCCTGAAACTATCTGTTCCCAAATTTATAAAGATAACTCGCAGGTAAGCATATCCATTTAAAAGAAAAATGTTAAGTTGGAAACTGATGGGTTGTTTTGCCATTTTGCGGAAAGAATATTATTTAGACGGTATAAAAAGGAACATTGGAATTTTAGTATCGCGCTAAAAGGAGAATACGCTAAAAAATACTGATATTTGTCTAAAAAAACTCAGGAATTACAGAACGGCCTTGTATATTATAAAATACAACTAAAAAAGTTACTATATTTTTTATAGTAGATTTCACCAAATTTTATTTTTTAAATTAATTGTACTTTTCATTATATGCCTCAGTATAATAATATCAAGTTCTAAATGATGCTGTAGAATTTCATGTCATTTCGAAATTAATGTATATAAAATTAAATCTCAAAATATTAAAATTATGGATTTATAAAAAATTGTACTAAATAATTATTAAAACAATATAATTTTTATACCTGTATCTTATGCCAATTATTTAATCTATTTTGTTTTTCTTTTAGATACTTCAAGACTTATAAGAAGGAAACAAATTACATCACTTTGCAAGTAAATCAAAGTTCAAAATTTTTAAACTGATGATAGTTAACGGTTGCTTAAAGGATGCATAATTGCAAATATTAAAATGCATAAAGGAAATATGACGTTTCTCTTTGTCATCATCATTATAAATTTTAACCAATAAATTTTTAGTATTATAATAATGCATAGTAAACGAGTTTTAAAGCATTTTTGAATTTATATAAGTTGCAGTAAAACATGAAAGCATTTTTCTCCAAAAAATATTTGAATTGAAAACTATTTTTACAATAAGTGATTTTAGTAAATGAAAGATTATTTTTCTAAATAATATGCAAATATTTTAACAGTTGATTACAAATAAAATTAAATGAAATTAATTGCAACTTTAAATAAATTACTGCAGTAAATGATAACTTAGAATGCAACTCAAAGTCTTAAAAATGCAACAAAATGATGAGCAAGAAAACTAGCAACAATAATACATAGTAACGGTAAATGTATAAAGAACAAAATACGACATTTGTTATAAAACATCCCAGTGTTTAATATAGTTAAATATTGGGTTGTCAAAAAATAAATTTCGGTTTCCACCATTTAAATACAAGGTCAAAACCGAGTGTTCTTCCTTCCTTCTTTTAATACATTTTGATTTATCAGTTTTACTATTGTCCTTTTTAAAAATTCTTATTTTTTATTTTCTTAAATATTGCCATTCTTTGTAAAATTCAAGTAAATGTACTGAAAAGAACTTCTCATACTTTGCTTACGTTGATTAGTTTAAACAGAATATTCATGGCTTTAAAAATCATATAAGGTTTACAGTGTGCATTCACGTTGATATGGATTTAGATAATAATATTTTTTTTAAAAAATATTTTGATGCTTTTAAATAAAATAAAATAATTCTCTGCTACTGCAGAATAATAACATATAAAATGCTGTAAAATGGATTTATAAGTCAACTTCAAAGTTCATAATTAAATGCACTACTTTAAGAGACATCTGTCCTTCCAAATATAGTTTGAATACAACAAAATTCTTCTGCTAATTTTATTTATCAATTCCAAGTATGGTGAAAATATATGGTGAAGTTTTAAAAAATACTTGAGAAACGTTTATTAAATTGGTATTTTTAAGTGATTCTTGATTTGAAAGAACGTCAAACCCAAATCATTGATCAATATTAAATATGACACTTTAATTTAAAAGAAATCCTCGATATGAATTTCAGGTATTGCATATGTTTATTTATTATTACTTTTTTTGGTCAGAAATCAGAATTATTTTACTTTAAATACGTCAATGAGCTGAAAATAGTTAAAAAATGTATGAATTATTAAATTGAATTAACTGATAATATTCATTAAAATTCTATTAATTATTAAGTATCTTTATAGCATCATGAAATATTAATTATTAAATTATCTAAATCAGTTTTAATTTTAAAATAATCATAAAATATAATAATAGAGAATACTTTCAAAATTATTAATTTTGTTAATCCCAGTAAGTATCAAATATTTAGATCTAAGCAATTAAAAAAAAAACATTTCATTACAAATTAAACATTCTTTAATTTAATTTGAAAAGCATGCGAGGTGTTAAAGTCTTGGCATTTTCAAATAAAAATAGGATGAAATAAAGAAACTTTGTATCATAAAATTTATAACTTCTGATTCTTAGTAAACGGCTCTTAAATAGTTGAATGTCAAAAGAAAACAAAGTTACTAAGTTCATCCAAAAAAGGTTTCTGAAAGTCTGAAAGCTCGGTGCCTTTCCTACAATTTTCGCATTTATTTTTCCTGCATCATTCTACTAAATTAAATTATCTATCACTGACAATGTATATAAATTAAGTTTATAAAACGAACGAATTGAAAGTGCAAATATTTCTCTTTATTTCAAGTATATACGAAGGACATTTTTGCAACTTTCTGACTTTTATAACTAATAAGATGGATAAAAAGAGAAATCTGTGTATTGGCACAAAAAATTACTATTAAGACAAAAAATAAATATTTTTCTTTAATTTTTGAGATCTTTCAAATAAATGGATATCAATCTACAAAAAAAAGTATTGATAAGATAGTATGAAAACAAAAAAAACCTACATAAAATAAACATATAATAAATTTATTTAATGAAAATAATATTTTAAGCCTAAAATTAACGGAAGTAGTCTTAGGTGCTAAGAATTGGAATATACCTTAGAAATATAAATGTCGTTGAATCCAATTTGATTGATTCATGTATAATCCATATTTCATTATACCATTTAAAACGGAATTATATTACATTAAAATTGAAATATGTATTTCCTACATTAAAATGCTTAATTAAAGTTAAATATAATAAATATATTTAAAGGGTTGTAATAAATGTATTCAAGGACATTTTTGCAACTTTCAAACCTTTATAGCTAATTAGATTGGTGAAAAAAGAAATATGTGTATTGACATAAAAAATTTATCTTGAGACAAAAAATAAATATTGCTTTAATTTTAAAGACCTTTCACATAAATGGATATCAATCTAATAAGATTGATAAGATTGTATGAAAAAAAACATATATGCTTCAATAAAGTAAAAATATAATAAATGTATTTATTAAAATACTATTTTAAGCCTAAAATTCATGGAAGTAGTCTTAGGTGCTAAGAATTGGAATATATCTTAGAAATATATATGTCGCTGAATTCAATTTGATTAGTTCTGGCATAACACATATTTAATTATAGCTTTTAAAACGAAATTATACTACATTAAAATTGTAATATGTATTTTCTACATTAAAATGCTTAATTGCAGCACATATGATAAAGGAATATGCAATCCTCAGTTCCAATTTTGTTTTAAATATAAATATTAATTAATTATTTTGTTTTTCTTTCATTTATTTCTATGATAAATGAAATGTAAAAAAATATGTATGTGTAAACCCTCCTCCACAAAAAAGGAGGCATTTTTATAACTTTCACAATTATCATTAGATTTTCACATAAGTTATATCGTTGAAAATATCCTGATAAGCACCATGTTATAGAACAATGTAATTGGTTAACAAAATTAATAAGCCTACCTAATTAACCGCTAACACGTAATTTTTCCCTTATCTAACCCAAAACTTTTAAAATCAATTGATTCAGTGCTTGATAAATAACGGATAAATTTAATAGAAAGACGAACAATTCTTAATTAAAAAATTCAGATACGACGACAAACTGTATTTCACGTTATATTTGAGTTTTTTAAAGTTTTTTTAACTGTATTTCACGTTATATGTTGCCTTTTGCGTACAAGGTGTGTTTTCATTTGAAGATGCTGCCATTTGAGCACTGCACTGGCATGATAATAATTGTTGTCTTTTACACCTCCTTGTCAAATAAATGCTTATATTTTGTTAAAAAAAATTACCATAAGTACATGGATATTAACACCCACACAAATCACATAATATTAATCCTCCAACACATGTTTCATACAAACCGTAATTCACTTAGAAGCAACTAATTAACAGTATTGGATTTTTCTTTTAATATTTAACATGTCTTTATATAATTCTTGGAAGTTCCTTTTTGTCTTTAGTAGCATTATAGTTAATTATATACGAGTATATTAATTGAGTGCAAGAGAAAAAAAATGTCTCTGTATTTTTTTACTTTGTTACACTAGTTAAAATATTAATGATAATTAAAAGGTCGAAGTTGCATCCATAAAATTCATCATTTATTTATTAATATTAATTTTATTATTTATTATTGACTGATATAAATAATTTGAAGTTAAACCTTTAGGCGCTCGGATTAGAAGATATATCCAATATATTA
Organism: Caerostris darwini; assembly: GCA_021605075.1. Classification (NCBI taxonomy): domain Eukaryota; kingdom Metazoa; phylum Arthropoda; class Arachnida; order Araneae; family Araneidae; genus Caerostris; species Caerostris darwini. The sequence goes on from BPLQ01007479.1 coordinate 105,675, forward strand.
GAAATGTTTTCGTTAAGATAAATTTTTGGTGCATGTTAGTTTGTAATTTCCATGTACTTATGGTAAAATTGTTATAGTAAGTCAATTATTATTATATCCATGTATTCATGGTATACAGTGATTTAATTTTTCCACATAGACATATTTAAAGAATTTTTGAATTATTTTACAGTAGTAACCTTTAGACACAGCAAATGACTAACCAAAAGGATTATTCTCTTTTGATTTGGATTTCTTTACTTCTTTGTTGTCTTTCTTTTCATATTTCTTCTATTCTGTATCTTCTTTACTTTTATCATCTCTTCAGCTTTCTATTTTTTTATTGCTCTTTTGTTTCACAATTCTCACTATCTTTACCTTCAGGTCTTACTTTAATTAACACCTTTTAGGCTTCATCTTCCTTAACTTTTAAGGGCTCAATAATAATTTTATCTTCATTAGAGGCAGAAACTAAATTCTATAAGTAATGAAATTCAATTCTGTATCTGATTCTGACATACAACCTTTCCAATTCTTCTCCCATAGCCTCCTTAAGCAGTTTTGTATGGAGTGTCTTTAACAGTGATGGGTCTGATAAAATTGTATTGCTATGCAGGATGTCATTTACAGGTCTGCGAAGCCCGTAGGTCATCATAGTAGGTTTTCGGTTTCTAATCCAGCTGTTTTTCTTTTATTACGTCTAGATACATCTTTATACTTTCCACAGGGTTCTGATTGGCTTATTTACCACTGTAATCTTCATCCTCCGGGTAAAAAACAGCTTATCACCTTTTCGAGTTTGTTGAATAGGTCGAGTCTTCCCAATGGAAATAATGTTTCAACATATCTTACATTTCTATCTTACAGAACTCTTGATTCCATAAAAGTATGTCTTAAACCCCTTCTGTTTGTCCATTAAAAATACATTCTTAGGACCCCTCCCCAATTTTCCCTTTAGAATTATTCGTCTATTTGTGCAAAGTTTTTGTATCTAGATATTCTTAGACAATTGTATTATTTTATTGTATTTATTTTATAGTCAATAGTTCTTCAGGCCTTCTTCCTTGAAGGCGTTTTGAGTGACATTTATTTCGCAGGTAACATGCTATGGTAACAGCATCTATTCATAAGGCATTTTAGATGCCAGATTCCAGGAAAAGGGATACGATCATACAGAAAAGAGTTTGGATCATCTCATAGTCTACTCCATTTTGTTCAGGTGCACTTGGTATTGTTAATAGTCTGAATATTCAATTTTGATTCGACATACCATTGAATTATTTGTTTATAAATTCAACGTCATTGACACTTCTGAATTTCGTGATTTTTAGTATATGAAAAATTTCGGGCCTTGCTGTCATCTCCGTGAGCTTTTCAAATACTTCACTATTTCATTTTATTAGTTTTACTACTGATTGAAACTTCAAACCTTGAATAGTCATTTACGAAAGTAACAATGTACCTAGATTAACTCTTTAACATAGGAGTAATAATCCCAAAAACATCACTGGGGATTAACTCCAATTCTCAGAGAGAATTTTCTGCTTCACCCGGGAGTATAACACATTCCACATTTTTCCTAATATTATCATTTTCGGATTTAAGACGGGCTCCACATTTTGCTCCAATTTTCTAACTGCCTCTATGTTGATGTGGCCTTCTATGATATTTAAGTTTTTCATACATGATCAGTAATACCTTTTGCACCTTCGATGCCTCTTCAAATTTGTATAGCATTCGACACCTGAAACCAGTAAGGAGGACTATGTCTTGATTCTTAATAACCACCTTCTCGTCAATATAGCAGACCGCTATTTCTATCTCATCAATTCTGATAAGAGGTTCCCCACATTTCCCCTCGTTCCCTTCTTTTCAAATCCAAACATTAAATTAGCAAAAAAATATATTTACCACACCCTTCTTTTGATGTGAAAACAATATCACTTATTCTGACGTCTTTTTGTTAAATTTCTCTTTTTAGCTTTTTACTTTCTGGATTGATAATAGAAAACCGTCCCTATTAGAGCACATGTTCTCTGTACCTCCACTGTCGAAATATTATATGTTCCCTGCTTTAGACTTATTACTACTGAAAGAAAGAGATGATACTCGCTATTTAACACATTTTTTGCATGTGGCTCAATGGAGTTATCCTGGCATTTATCAGAAATATGACCCTCACTGCCCCAACTTATAGAAATATGACCCTCACACGAAAAACAACGAGTTTTCCTGTCTGTACATTATAATGAGCATTTACGCACTTCTTGTTTCTTTGCTCTTATTATATTGTCCCAAGTTTCGGGGCCTTTACCCCAGGATTTGACGCATCACAGTTGAAAGGTACCTCATTGTTTTTTTTTTCTTTTAAACAATCTTCACCGTTCTATTGGTCAGGAATGTCTTATCTCGTACTCCTTGGGCATGATAAGTGTTCTTTGCATGTTGGGAAGAACATGCCCACAAGATGAGACTTTACGATGTAAATCCATAATTAGGTTCTGTTTAATAATCCAGTAATTGCTAATAATAGCCAACTAACTTTCTCATACTTCAAAATAATGTTAACTCATGAGCTAGAGGAAGTGTGTATGGATCTTTCTTAATGTGTACCAAACATGTTGACTTCTTTTAAAGTCCACAATATCATTCAAGAACTGATATTCCACCCACGAGTAAAAGAAATGTTAAATTTTTTTCGTTGTTTTTTCTTCCGTCATCTCCCAGCATATAAACATAATCCAGTTTTATATCCTGCCAGGATTGTTTTAGATACATAACAGCTCGAATTCTAATATCCCAAGCGTTATTGTTATCTCCGTTGAGCTTCTTTATATTCAAGGTGTGATTTATTCTAGTTTGGCTTAATAAACTTTTTAATTTCGAAAAATATATTAGCACTTTTTAATTCCTCAAAATATATCTTTTTTAAAGTTATCTTGCTAATAATGTAAATGGTAAATTTGGAATAAATATGTCAACTTTCTCTAAAAAATTTTAAAGTTAGACGACGTGTAAACGTACTTCACATTTTAGAACTTTTCAACTTCTCTACTCATGTGGTAACACTATCAATTTGTTGATTCTTTTTAAATGAGAATGTTGCCACTCGAGTACAGAAGTTGGATACTGCTATTTCGTAATAATTATAAATATTATCTATTAATAAATAGTATATATTTTCTAATTTTCGAGACAAAATTTCCATCAGTTTTAAAGTTTAAAAAAAAAGGGCCCGGTATCCAAAATCACGATCGTTTCATTCATTAATTGAATATGTCTTGATTAGTAAGAAAAAAAGGATAATTTGCGGGAGTCAATATAGTTTTTAATGGTAATCTTCTATTATTACCTGAATGATAAATGTTTAAAATGTATTGTGAACCTGGAAAATGAAATTTCATCATTTTTATAGGCTCCTAAATTTTCTAAATTGATGGAAGCACAAGCTAACAATGAGAATCGGTACTTTTTTTTAATTGCACCAGATACAACAATGAGGTATTTCAAAGAAGGTCTATTAACCATTATTTTTTAAAAATATATATTCAGATGTACAAAAAAAGCGGAGTTTTCTTTCCTGTACTGGTTATTTGTTCTAACTGATGGAAGGAAATGGTTTGTTTTTTTGAGTAATTGTGGATTAATAAAAAATTGTTTAAAAAATTTTTATAAATTTTGAAAAAACGATATTTTTAACGTCTTATAACGGATTTAAATAAAATATTAATTTTTTTTTCCTTTAGTAAGGTAATTTCCAATTTTCATTTAAAAATAATTTAAATATAAAAATTTTGCTGAGGAGAATTAATAGAAGCAGTTAAATCGTTGATTTAAAACGAAAAAATTTAATAGTTACAAAGTAATATTTCAAAATATATTAATTACAATTATTAATTGTTGAAATTTTTAAAAGCATACGATTTGAAATTATTTACTAAATAATTAACTTTTTATTAACAAGTTATTTTAATGTTAAAGCAATTTTTTTAGTTGATTTTCTCATGAAAAATCTTACAAAAATTTATTATAGAATTTTATAAGTAAACTATTCTTTTTGCTATAACGATGTAATTATTTTATTTTTTATTAGTTTCAATTATTCTTACTAAAGATTATAGTTTGTTTTTATGAAGTATAAATTTTCCATTATTATTTTAATTTTTAATTTTCATTTCTGTATTGATTTCTCAATTTGCTTTGTTCATTTGTTGATATTTGATATTTTAGTTATATAATAATATGTATGTATCTATATAATTATAATATATATTTATTTAATTAATGTTTATTTAATAATTGCGTCACAGGGTCTTTTTTTTTAATTTCTAATGTTACATTAGTTAATTTACATTAGAATTTAACTTGCAATATAAATATTTTTTTAACTCTGTTTACGCTGTAGTATGAGATAAACAAATTCAATTAAAAAATTAATCTAATAAGTTTTCTTTTAAAATATTTATAAATTCGAATTTTGTGACAGTGGATTTTTTTTCTGAGCAAAATGTAAGAACTTATTTTTATTATTATTATTATTTTTAAATTTAAATAGCATAACTGCGGGTCGTGTCTGCTGCATTAATATATAATATATTGCAATATGCAAAGAAATTTTTTAAAATATATTTACAAAAAAAAAAAACACCCATGAAATGAAGATTTTTATTGTAAAAAAAAAGTAAAATTTCATTTTAAGCTCCTGACGGAGTGGCAGACTTTTCGAAGCCCTATTTGTCAAAAAAACCTAAAATTCCAAAGTTCCTGAGGGAATAAATACACTAAACCATTCTACATTAGATTTTAAGAAAAAGAGGATAGAAATATACCCTCAAAGATCTATTGATATTTGTTACAAATTGTGATGGAACCAAAGACCAAAACTAATTTACTAAATTGGTAGTTTAATTGTAATCAACAAATTTAATAGCCAATGAACCTAGACTACAGTTTCTAATGAATATTGTAGATACTGGAGGGCATTAAAAATCGATGTTATAAAGAATTCCTCAAATTTTCATCATATACAGAATGTTTTACTTTTTATAAATATTTTTTATTTTTCTTGCAGACAATATCCATTATATAAATTGAATTTAATAAGGTTCTTATGTTAATATTAGAACTAAATTCTAATCAAATAGAACATTAACTTTCATTGAATAGTAAATAATATTTTTATTTTATGAAAATATAATTAAATAAGAAAGCATATTCTTTTTTAAAGCTTAAATCTTTCAGCTAAGCTTTTTATAAAACAAAATAACTGTATTTCACCATTTTATCAAACTGTATTCATTTACTTAAACCGCCATTGCCATCATATTTAGATATTTTACATAACTGCAGGCAGTAAGCGATTTAATACATACGTAATTTAATAGTGTTGGAATTATACAAGAAAGAGGAATTCATTATTAATTCTTCAGTAAAAAAGAAAATTTCCTTATTCATAATAATTTTTTTTTTTTAATTTTTAAAACATTAACATAAATCAATCAATTTGAAGAATTTCATTAATCGTGATATTTTATTTAAAATGTCTGCAGATATTATGCTACTTTATCTAATAAATATCTTTCATTGTTAAATATTAGCCAATATATATATAAATATGTATCTTTGATTAACTTAGATATTTACACTGCTCAAAATAACAAGGCATATTATGATGTTGGATATTAATTGCAGATGACAAAATGTTTTGTTGACTGTTATATGATGTACAGGTGTTGTAAGATATGTGAAAAGAAGAAGGAATAATTAAATTTTGTTGACTATATTTATCGATAAGCAAAATGCCCAATTCGTGCACATTATAACAAACAAAAAATGTGATTTCTTGGATACAAAGGAGTTTAAATAATGTGTATGGTTTCCCCTGACTGAAAGCCTTCTCATACATCTACTGTATCTATGAGGTTATCAATGCGGGACAGTGGTATTCTCTCTCATTCCTGTGGCAGAGAGCTTTTCAACTGCTGAATTGTTTTTGGGGCGATAAGCAACTAGAAACACTTCTCCCTAGAATGTCCCAAGCATTTTTATTGAGTTATGTTTGGGGAATTTGATGACTAATTCATTCGAAGGATTCCTTCTTCGAAAAGGAAACTGCCGTCTCAATGTGGCCTAGGCTAACATTCATGAGAATGAATCTGCAGCGTAAAGGACCACAATAGGTCTGAGTATCTCTTCCCTAAATTGCTGAGCCATTAGTGCTCCCTTTCTGATTACGCGTAGATCGGTGTTGCCATTGATAGAAATACCGGCCCAGACAATCCCTCCGCCTCCGAGAAATCGAATACTGTCCTTCACAAATGCAGGAGAATTTCATGTCCCAGGTTCTCTCCAGATGAAAATCCGCCTATTGTCAGGCTGTACACTATAGCGGGACTCGTCCGTGAATAGCATGTTTCTCTACTCATCTCTTTGCCATCTAAGATGCTCCTGTGTTTCCTTTCTGTAAGCAGGGCGGTGTTGTTGGCAATCTGAGTCGAAACTCTGGTACTAGTAGCCCTCTAAAGGTGCTGTTGCAAGAAAGTTGAGATCATAGTGCGGCTTCTTCTGGCAGTTAGTGTTAAATGCCGATCCTCATTTTGTGTTGTTGAACCCTTACGACTTCCAGATCTTAGGCAAACATTTACGACTTCCAAAGACGATTCCATAGTCTGGAAAGGACACATAATCTCCTAACGCTTCTTTTACAACGAATTGAGTTTGACCTACTTTTAAACGACTGATGGCCTTCTAGGATAGTGGTTCAGATAATTCAGCTTGATAAGACATCGCTGTCACTGTTATAAAAATATTTAACGGTTGTCAATTTCCATGAATAATTATCTATATTGATTTTCATTATTTATACAAAAAGCTTAGTTTTCGAAGTCACAGAAAGAATTCGCATACCCCTCAACTTTGTTAATGTTATAATTTTCCTTTTTTAACTTTTTCTATTTCATTTTGTTAAAAAAATTGTCGAATATATATAGTTATTTCATACCTAACTCACAAAATCCCCTAACTGTTTTGAACACCATATTTTACTTATTCCTTTACTGCAACAAACTTAAATTGTATTGTTATACAAAAAATAAATAAATAAATATCGTAGCTTATAGTACACATAAGTGAAATAAAAACCTCACTGATATGCAAAAAAAACAATTATGTAAATATATAGATTTTATCAAAACTATAGTGTATGTTAATTTTTTTATTTAATTTGTTGCAAAATTTTCCGAATTATAATTTTGAAATATTCCTTAATATTTCAACAACACGTAAAAAATAAAATTACAGTGTTCATTCAAAATATTAGATCATATTTTTCAATAATTGTATAATACATTGAAATCAATATGCATATTATTGGAAAAAAGCGTGAAAATATTTTGATTTACATACAAAAAAATAAATTACATGCATATTATAAAAAAAAAGGAATTAAATTACTGTGCAAAATCACTGAACTGTTTTAAAGATTATTTTAATGTTTTCTTAATGTAGTTTACAAGTTTGTTTTATTATTTTTCTAATTTTAAAACCAACCAACTTTATATTAAATAAGAAACCTTCAAAGTTCTTATTTACAAAAATACAGAAAATTTACACTTTTATATTATTTTACAAAAAATACAATAATTTATTTAAAGCAAATAGTTTACAAACATTTTATTTAAAAATGCATTTAAAGCGTGAAATAACCATTCTGATGTATTTATAATTTTATAGCTTTATGTATTTATATTCTATGATGTCAAATTAAATTTTTTTTTTTATTTCCGAAAAATATAGAAATTAATTATTTAAAAAAAAAAAAAGCCATAATAAATATTTTTTTTAAATGACAAAACCCTGTCGAATTCATAAAAAATTTAATTAAAATGATTAAAAAATGAAAGCAAACGAATTTAATTATTTTCTTTTTAACTTACCGCTTTTCAAATTTGATCGCATCGACATCAGAATAGAATAGTTTGCGGGAAAAAAAAGATGTTAATTATTTTACATTTGGAAATAGGTTTCTGATTGACGTTTTCTTGCACATCTCATAAACTTTTCATTTTAATTTCAAAACGAATAAATATATCTTTTGAGTTGACAATATCAAAAAGCCAAACCGAAAAAGAAAAAAAATATTAATTTATTACTTTTTCCATAATGGTATTTAATATAAATTATTTTTTTTAAAATATTCTCAAAAAATGATTAAAATGCTTCTTCATTTTTTAAGAAAAAACATTTTGATTGCCACACAACTTAAACATAAATAACAACTATATAATATTTACCGTATATCGTTCATTAGACGAAAATTTCATTCAACATTTGAAAATCAATAAGCTACAAGATATTTTTATATACTAATTTTATCATGTAGAACCGATTACAATAAAAAATCTGAGAATCCGCAATAGCATATTTTCGATTTTGCAGTTAATTCACTATGTTAATCAACTTTGTCAACTAACTACTCTGTATTCCTGCTAACCATTATAAATGACACCATTTTTCAAAAAATCTAACTATAATTTCGAAAGTTATTAAGTGTCACCCATTTTTTTTTTTTTTTTTTTTTGTGTGTGTGTGTGTGTGTGTGTAAAAAAAAAAAAAAAAAAAAAAAAAAAATTCTCGTTAATACCATTTAGGGTCTATATTTTTAGTCTATATTTTACATAACATTACAGACATTATTATAGGCAAAACCTTTTGTATAGGCATAATATTATATTTTTCTATATCACATATCATTCCAAACAGGCTAAATATTTCAAGATATTTCAAATATATATTCACTGCAATCTTATTACATTTGCAAAATTTAATAAAAATCCTAATATATTATTTATACTGTTGCTTGAAAGGTAATAAAATCTGAAAGGTAATTAAATGTAATTAATTCTGGCATATGTATAGTCGGCCAAAAAATGGGACATCCTTAATTAATTTTGTAAATATCATAAAATATTCACTTAAATGGTGCCATTGGAAACAGCTAGAAGAAACAGCTAACTAGCAATACATTTGATTAACAAAATTAATTAACCTCTTATTTCGAATTTTTTATATTAATAAATAAAGAAATTTAACGCAATAAACTCAGCAGAATGAAATTTGTAGAGATTTGATTAAAAGTTTTGGATATAGGGATTCAAAAATTGATTTTTCTTATGTTTAAAGAAACGTTCGCTTATTGATATCTCGGGTAAAAAATAAATAAATAAATAAAAAATGCGTCAGTCCAAATGAAATATTTCTACAAAATTAAAAATATATATATATATATATTTTAAATTGCATAATTTTTTAAAAAAACATTAAGCTAATAATGCAGTTATTGGGAAAAAAACCAGAATTATAACTCCTTAAATTTTGTAGATATGAATTTGTTTCAAATTATTATAAACATTTTATTTTTTTTAATAGATTATTTTATGCATTTAAACAGATTTCTTTCATTTTAAAAATAATTAGTTCATTTAAAAAAATAATTATATATTTTTGTAAAAGGGAAATTGTCATAACTTGATTTCATAAAATATTAATAAATTAAAATTAAAAAAAAACACAAATAATTTTTAATGTTCCTATTTCACCCTTTAAATAAATTATTTAATAAAAAAATAATTATTCCTTTGCTTTACTAAAGTTATTGAACTATTTTTTTTCTTCAAACATGACTGTCTGCTTTTGCATTAAAAAAAAATTGATTGACTTTTATTAGAAAAAAGCGAACTATTTTTTCAAATTATATTTTAAAAAAATGACATTTAAAACTGTTCAGCGATTTTGCAATGTCATATATATTAAAATTAAGTGTTTGTTTAAATGTATTTAATTGATTTTTTTGTATATAATTTGCAATATTTTTAAACATTTATTCAATAATATGTGTATTTATTTCAGCATTTCATCTATTTACATAAATATGATCTGGTATTGCCATCTACAATAAACAGCATAAGTCATTTTATTTATCAAATTGTATTGAAAAAGAAGAAATATTTTAGGTTATAATTTCGAAATATTAAAAAAAAATGTCAACATTTAATATATAAATTTTACGCTGTGAGATCTGAATTTTTTTTTTTATCTGCGGTTGGTTTATCCCACCTACGAATACACGAGCAGTCCCTCCCTGAATAATAATCGGAGGGTAATGCCTTCTGCAAAGACTTTTATGGAAAATTGATTCGCATTTGCATGTTGTATGATGTTTGCATGTCGCTCCACTTTTTTTGTTCTCAACAAAAAAAAGTTCGTTCGAAGATTGTTCGTTTATTAATTCGGATGAATAAATTTAAAATATGAATACTTAATAGAGCTGCTTTAGATTAAAGCATAGTGTTTAATTTGGTAAAAATCGCAATCTTCATTGTTAACTGTTTAATGTCATTGACTTACAAAAAATGACGTAATTTTATAGGGCAGTCTCAAAAATATGTTAGCAATTTGTCGCTCATAGTAGGTATCGTTAAATATTTTATTTATTCTACATGATATAATTGCGATAAAATAATAAAGCGGTGAAATTGTTATTAGTTACAGAAATAATTTGATTTTTTTTTAAATTTTTACAAATGTTTTTCACTACCATCAAATAATTTGTTCTCGCTTTTTCTTAGTAATCATAACATGAAGACGGTAACATATTATTCAGTTATTGATTGAAATTATTTTAATATTGATACGGCCCCTTTTTGTAATTATAAAAGTTATGGGATTTCTGTTACAAAAATTGGTGGGTATATTATTTTTCACATACTGAATAGATAGCCCTGAAACTCGTGGTTTCCGTAATGGTGGTTTTCTTTAAAATTAATTTTGTTAATCTGTTGAATTGCACCTTAAATTAGTTACATTTGAACCATTTCCAACGATACCTCTTATATGTAAATCTAATTATAATTTCAAATGTTATTAAGGCTGCCTTATTTTTTTTGGCCGACTCGAAATATTCTTTATTAATAAAGGATACAATTTTAATCTGCAATGTATTATTAAATTTGTGAAATATTTTAAACTGAAATAAAAATATATCTAAAATAAAAATAGTGCATTGAAAAATGTTCACATTTTTTTATTAAAACCTTTCCTTTTTTTATATAAAATTTAAGAAATTAAATACAGCCTCAAAAAATATCAATAAAATAGTTTGAAATTTTGAAGGAATGCATTAAATTTTCAGAGTCTATTTTGTCATTTTTATAATTACATTGTTTTTATATATAGTAATAAATTGTTCCATTTTGGTATAAAGTTTTTTTATTTTATAAATAATCTTAGATTTGTACATATTTTATACAATTTGAGGAACATTTTATACCAAAACATTGTCAAAATACTGCTTTCATATACATATTTTAAACATTCTTTGTCTTACATTTTTCCCGCATAACTTTCATATGAAATTGTGTACTGCTGAACTTTAGAAACGAATCATGTTTGGAGTTCAAATCTTCAAATATTCTTTGAAGCTATCTCAAATAATTTAAAAGGAATTCATGTATAGTATATTTAAGTGAACGTATTATTTGATTATCTTATGTCATGAATGTTATTATATGAATAAATTATATAGTTGTATATTGAGATTTCTTTTACTCTGTATAATATGTATTACCTATATTTGGGAAAAACTAACGTTATAATATTGGTATAATTTAACAGATAAATGTCATAAGAATATTAAAAATAATTTTAAACATCTAATATGATAATTAAATTTCAAATATGTAAACATGTCTAATTATATATGTTTTAATTAATTAAAGCTACCATTATATATGATACTTGAAGTAAGTACTAATTAAACGTAATTATTAAGTACTATTTCTTCCATTTTTTATTCCTGTTAATTATTCTGTATTTTGGGTAGAAATATAGATATATGTCAGCTATTAAATATTTAATTAAATTTAATTGATAAATGCCATATAAAAATATTTATGAAAGTATTGAGAAAATATAATATCTAGGCAATAATATTTGAAGATTGTTCGTTGTTTTATTAATATAACATATTTATGTAATAATAATTGATAATTTAATTAAATTGAAAATGTTGTAGATTAATAAATAAAATTAAAAATATAAAATTATGAATCTTACACACATTTATCTAATAAAATATTGCTCAAAAAATTTTAATGCACGATTCACATTTAATTTTATAAAATTCAACTTACAAAATTAATTTAATAAGGAAGATGTAAGATTTTTTTCGTTTTGAAGACAAATATTTAAAGTTTAATATTTAAATTTTTGATAATATTGCCAAAGGGTATATTATATAGTTATTTATAGTTCAATAGTTTACTTAATTTTCTTAACTAGTTAGCATGTGTTATGCTCTTAATATTTAAGACTTTAATAAAACTCTTCCTTTGAAAAAAAGTGCTAAAATTGCTATAAGATTTTTTATAGAATTTAAAATGAAAGGATGTATATATTTAGTTTTAGTTTTATATTTTAAACATTTTTTTCACCTTAATTTTTTTATAACGGTGTTCGAATATAATATAGTATTACTAGAAGACCCGGCCACGCGTTGCTGTGGCTTTCTTGTATTTCGTTCAATTATTAGATACTATAATTGGTATTGTTATCGTTTACTGTCGTGGTTTGATTTGTTGACATGAGGGCCCTCTCAGAACGTCTACGTCGTGCCTCACGCCTACGGGCATTGTTGAGATTAGATTTTTTTGGTGGCATTTTACTGAAAATGATAATTGAAAAAATACAATACAATTAAAATAAAATCGGGATATAATAAAAAATGACTTAAAAAAAAATTCACAATAAAATGTAAACGATTGTTTAAGGTACACGAACACCTTCGAATGAATTTTTTTGGAATTTTTTTGAAATTTTTTATCTTTGTACACATTTTTGAATTGAATGTATCTACAAACTAATGATTTCACATAAAAAAAAATTCATTATTATTATTATTATTTATTTATTTTTATTTTTAATTTTTATAAGCTAAAATAAGGGTACAAATGGCCAAAAATTGATACTGTTACAAAACATGATAACTCAAAATCAAATCAATATTTTTTAAATTTCTAAGTTTGTATTTGTTTGTACTAACATATTACAGGGAATGGACCTCTGGTAAATTTATATCTTTATTATTTATTATTTTGTGCTAGTTTAAATGCTGTCGACACAAAATTCTTTCAAAATTTGCATGTAATTCCAAGTTTAACAATTAAAATAAAAAATATTTATGTAGCTATAATCATTTCAGAGGTCTATTACCTGTAAACATTTATGAAAAACATAAATACAAAGTTTTGTAATATTTGGATCAAAATTACTTGGTTATGGTGTTTCACATGAAAACAAAAAGCATAGAAATTCATTTTGAGAAAAAGCTAAAAACAACTTTTAATTAGAGATATTACTTTTAAAAATGTTGTAAATATATTAAAATGCCATTGAATTATCAAGTTCATAGTCTTATTTATTAAAAAATATACTTTTATTTTTCCCTAAAGCTCTAAATATTTTATGAGCTTTGTTTTGAAAAAGTTAAAATTTGCTCGACAAAATTTTTTTTACAACTTCCTCCCATTTGCAAAGGCTTTTTCATATGAAATGACCTAGATTTAAAATATTTAGCCTTTTTGCAAGTGTTTTGATTAAATATATTCAAAACCTTTGAATTTCACATAAAAATATCAACTTTAACTATTTTTTATACAATTTATTCTTTAAAATATGGATAAACATTGCAAAAATGTGATATTGCTGCAAAACTTGATAATTCAAAAATAAATAAAACATGAATAGTTTTTTCCTTTGCAAGTATTTTTATGCTGGGAATATCCTTATGTAGGTAATATACTGTTTTCAAATTTATATCTTAATTATTTATACATTTTTGCATGCTTAAAGTTTGTCGACACAAACTTTTTTTTACAAATTTACAAAAATTCTTAGTTTAAAAACTGAAATAAAAATAATTTATGAATTTAGGTTAATTTCCATGTTCTATTCCTTTCATACATTTAAAAATTCTTTTACATGAAGTTTCAAAGCATTTAGAACAGAAATATTAGTATTATGGTGTTTTGAATGAATACAAAATGCATAAAAATTCAAATAAGAAATAATTAAAACCAACTTTTAAATGTAAATAAAAACAAATGTACATACATAAAAATGTTATTGAGCTTTAAATTCTCCTTTATTAATATAAACACTTATTTATTTGTTTTGTTTTCTTTAAATAACTTCCAATTTAAAAGTACCATTTATCAATTTTTCTTCGACAATATTCAAATCCCTCAAATTTATAACTCAAATTCTTTGTTTTTCAAATAGCAAAAGTTTTTTAAAAAAAATGTCCTTGATTTTCAACTTGCAACTATTATAATACCTTTTATAAAATTTTAATGTTATCATTATATCAAATAATTGCAGAGGGTACTTCATTTTCACACTTTTCAAAAAATGCTTAAAATTCATCATATTTCATTTAAATTATATTGTCTATATTATATTATCTTGCAGATCACATTTCATTTTAGAATTCTTAATGAAATAAAACACATGTTAAATTATATTGTCTATATTATATTATCTTGCAGATCACATTTCATTTTAGAATTCTTAATGAAATAAAACACATATTGACAAACTTTAAGCATAGAAAAGTTCAATGTTTTGATTCACAACTTTCCATTCAATATATTTTATTCCAATTCAAATTCAAACTTAGAAAATAAAAAAAAATATTGATAATCAAATCAGGTAATACTTACATACATTTGATTTATTTCTCATAGAAATAATATAAATTTCATACAATATAATTTTCACAAAATTTAAAGTAGTACATAAAACAATAATATTCAGAACATGAGAATTTTACGGTTATGTAGTACAGGCATCGAGACACGGCGCCATGTAACTTACCTTTTATTGTGGTATGTCTTTCGTCTGTAGTGGAAGCAAACTTTTTACTCCAACGATGAAATTAGTGCAAATAAGAATTCTGCAATTAATTATCGAAATAGCAATAAAATAGTCATTATATTGTTCGGAAAATGAAGCTACGAATTCCTCTAATTGCAGTATTGCAACCCTAAAGAAATTGGCGGAAAATTGGCGAAAATTCAGGGTTGCAAGATTGGCGACTTCCTCAGTGGTAGATTTTAACCGATTTTGCAATTAAATACAAAAAAAAATCCGAATAAAAACTATCCTATCTCTCAAGTTGGAACAAAACACACATTAAAAAAAAAAAAAAGTTAAAATTGGATGGTTAGTTTCGGAGCTCATCGCGAACAAACATCGTGACACGGGAATTATATATAGTAGATATATATATATATATATATATAATACATTGCTGATAAAAAGTGTTCCAAAATCCACACAAACAAGAAGTGATTTTATTTTTAATTTCAAAAGTTATGTACCTCGAATACTATTCAGTTTGCAAAAAGGTATAACTCAAATTATAATTCTAAGAGAGTTTATTAATGTGCTTTGACTGTTTAAAATTTATTGAGATATCAACCTGAATTTTTCTTTGAAATTTGGGATACGCTTTAGTAAATCTTTTTTTTTTTTCGTTTTACAAAAACAATATAAAAAAAAATTCCAAAATTACAATTATTCTACAGAGTATATTTATATATTAACTATACGCATTCGACTCCCTTTCAGTACGACGAAAATTTCAAAATTTGAATTATAAACTTTTAAAATTTTAAACTTGAACATAAAGTTTTAATATTTAATATTCTTATTTTTATAAATATTAATATTCATAACGAAATAACTACAACGATTTGATTTGATTCGATTTTTTTATAGCTTAATCAGATTATTTATTTATTAGTTGGAAAAGTAGCAATATTTCATGAAATTTTATATAAGTAAATTAAATAAACTTTCAAGATATAAATAAAGTTTACTTATTATCTTTTTTTGCTTAAGAATATATATAATTTAAAAAAATGATGTATAAGAATGGGGCCTGATGTCCGAGTGACTAGCGCTCTGGCGCTCGGGGCCACAGGTTTCGGATTCGAGTCCCGGCGGCGGGATGAATGCTTATAGGGGTTCGGAATCCACTTTAAACCGTAGGTCCCGGTCTAATATGATTGTAGGGCTTTGGGCTGACAAGCCTACCCCGTAAAAAGAAAAACATCTCTGGTCCAAAATCTACCACCATGGGGCTGTTGCGCCATTGATGATGATGTATAAGAAGTATAGAATATATACAGGTTCAATAATAAAAACATCTACTCATACTTTTGATATAATTTTGCTTAATTTTTAACAAATTGGATGGAAAAATATTATATTTTATCAGCCAAATGCTCATTTCATATTTCGTATTGCTTCAACCCTCCAAGTCATGTTTCGAATTCCATACGAAAAAAAAGTAAACTCTACTGCAAGTGTAATTGAAATAACATGTAAAAAGCAGGTCAAAATAACCATTTCAAGTGCATTATGTAACATTTTGTTCTTGTTTTTTGGAATGTCCACCCGGAACATGTCCGAAAGAAGGACAGATGAGTTATTCCTCGAAATATATCCCTAGTTTGAATTTTACGACTCAGCGTTCCTTCTTCTAAGAATTGAAATGCAGAACAAACACCATTGCATTCTCTTTCACTGAATTTCCATGACTGTAAGTAAATCTTAAGTTAGGTTGAAAGCATTTTATTTCATATGGGCAGAATATTACATTTGTTCACTGGTGTGTAAGTTACGTGAGCTAGTTCTTTTGTAAATAGCTTAAGTTTTTATTTTTGAAACCAAAGCAATATTTAATAACTATTACTATGTTTTCAAATTGTTTCATGCAGAAATTCTAAAGATATTACCTTTAGATGGAGCTTTTATTTTTCTGTCTGCAGCAAAGTCTTACTTTCAGACAGTATGGTCTACAAATCATTTTGTATTATATAAATAATATACTAAACATTCAATTTCTCTGTCATTTGCTGTGCATTTTGTTCGTACAATACAGAAAGTAATGCATTAGTTTTTATTTGTTTTCTTTTTACTTTTGATTTCCTCTGTCTCTTGTACTGGAATGATTTAATTTTTTTTTAACCATTCCTTATTTTTATCTTGGGAAATGTAAAAAATATGTCTCATAATATCAGTGGAATTTTTTTTTTTATCTTTAAAATTTCTATTTATTTAATCTGACCCAATTTCGAATCTCTTGGAAATGCCATATTTCAACTGTCAATGCTTTCAAAAACGAGGTCAATCAGCTCTGATGACGTGTGTAAGTACCTAATTAGACTGTGGGTGCTTACTTCATTGTGATAAGATTTTTTTTCTAATTTCTTTAAAATAGCTTGTATTCATAAAGCAGACAATTCCCAGACTAAAACAGCTTTTAATTTGTTTTGATTCATGGTATTTTTTCAAACTTATATAGTTCTTTTAGAAGAAAGAGGCACATTAATGATTTAAACTAAAGTAAAATTAATTAATTTAAACTAAAATATTTAAGACTAGAAAATTTAAACCGGAATATTTAAACATTTCATCATTTTACAATTCATTTTTATGTTTCATTTTTTATCACATTGATAATGCGAGTGAGTTACCGGGAATGAAAGATTACGATGATTAAATTTTCACTGGAGAGTTCTTGAGAGTACCTTTCATCGACAGGTGAGAAATACTGATGTTCACATCCTCACACGACCTTTCAAAATTTCGACTGATTCTGGATTTCTATGAAACAGCATTTATTGATATATCAGTGATATTTTTTTTGTATTCATAAATTAATAAAATGTGTTGATTCACGTCATTAGTGAAACCAAGGGAAAAAAATGCATTATACAAAAAATAGTAAACAATGTATTATTGATCTTAACTTACTAAAACGATTTAATATAGATATAATATCTCAGAAAATATATTAATTTTTATATAATCTGGCCAATTTTATTGTTAATAGGTCTTTATAACAATTATCAATACAAATACTTTTGACTTATTATTTAATTCAGCAGCTATGCAATCAATGGACGAAAAACCTCAAGAAGTTCAGTGAATATGACTTTAACTCTAGTATCTAACACATTTCATTAGTTTAAAAGCTGATTTTTTTTTCTTAAAATTAACACACAAAAATATTTAGAGAATTAAATTATAAAGTAATAAAAAATCATTATTTTACTGCACAGTTTTTTTTTCTTATACACCACCTTGCATTTGACCATATACTATTCGTCTCTGAGGTGGCAGTTAGTAATAGTTTCAATATTAGACAAACTAACAATGTTTGCTAAGCTGCAAGCATTTAAATTACTAAGAGATTTGGAATGAATACTCACAGATGTCACAGCTGGAAGTTTGCACCAGCATTTTGGATTTTAATAGAGGGACACATTGTAATAAGATTTAACATATAACATCTGACCTAAACAAGAATTAGTTGTAGGTGGTTTAAAATGGAGCTTCCCAAATTTGAAAGCTCACTAGCTATTTCAAAATTATTTTCATTTTTTTAAGCGTTTTCGTAGTAACAAATATTCCAAGCATTAAATTTTTAAGACCCTACTAAAATGTGATTGTGCTTCTTTATTTGTCACGTTTTAATACATAATATAAATCACATAACTTTATTTTTTCAAAAATTCATGAAATTAATTTAATTAATTAAATATTTTTCAAATCACATGAAAGTTAAAATATATTACGTACTAAAATGATTAGTATATCATTTAAGCACATAATATAATTTAGTATTTAATCCCATTTTAGAAGTATTTTTTCCGCACACAAAAATTATGGATAGTAATTTGAAAAAAGATCAATAACGCTTCATGCTGATTTCTTTTTAAATGAAGGGAAAGGAACTCAGGATAGATCCTGTATCAATTTATTTAATTTCCTTCTTTGATTTCAGTACTATATGCATTGAGTATAAGGCTTTCGTTTACCCAAAATATTCATATGTTATTAAAGAAAATATTTTTATAATTTGTAATTTATAATAAAAGACAATCTCAATGTTGCTGCTGCGTTTTAAATTCAATAAAAATTTTGTTTTTGGAAAGCATACTATATTAAAACTCTTTGTTGAATCAAGGTTTAAAAGGGTAGAACCCATGAATAAAGGAGATGAGGAAAACTGGAACTCAGCAAGAGTTGATTTTGCTTCTCTTTTCAAGATGGTGAAATTTCATTAAGAGAATGCAAATCCAGACCTCAAAATGAAAAATCTCAATTTTTAAATTTTGACAACACGGAATCTTCTATTCAAGTACAGAAAAGGCGTGCGGTGACATTTTTATTAATATTTCTTTTTTTGAAAGATAAGAAAAAAGATCAATAGCGCTTCATGCTGATTTCTTTTTAAATGAAGGGAAAGGAACAACAGGAGTTCTCCAATTTAGTTGCTTGCAACAACCTTTTATAAAAGAAAAGATCACATCTTTCCACGTCGTTTATTAGTCCTGACAGAAGCGCCATCTAGAAATGAGTTTGGAAGCATACAGATTATTTGTTTAGGAATGTTAATTTAATCATAGAAGTGCAAGTTCATTTATTATCTTTTCATCTGAAATATGACAGGAATAATTTTAAGGAATTTTTAAGCTTCCTATAAAAAAGGTTGAATAGCATATTAAATTTAAAGGATACAGCTTAATAAACTCATTAATTGTAAAATATAATGCTAATAATATATATTTATTTAATGATAACGGTTTAAGTTTGATTCGTAGTCATAAACAGATTAATATCTTCTGTCTTAAAAATTGTAAAGTTTAGTTTGGTGTCAATTCTGTTCATTGTTAAAATATCTTAAGGATTTCATTAGAAAACTTTCAGACTCAAGAAATTTTTAAAATCCTCAGATAAATCCTAATAAAGTCCTGAAAAGAATTCAGACAAATCATATAGTTTTTATTTTAGTTATAAACTATTCTAAATTGCATGTTAAGGTAAACTATCATATAAGTATTATTTTTTCTCTTTTTAACAAAGGCTTTTAAAATATAAAGTAATTATTTTTCAAATAAATTTGTGTTTAACTAATATGAGAACATTGTGTCTGGAAATACAAAATGAGTATTTTTTTTTGGGGGGAAGGGGGAATTAATTTAAATAGTAATTTTTTTTTCATTTCTTTTAATATTTCAAGTAGTTTAATTTATCAAATAATGTCTATTTTTCTCTTTTAAATATTTAAACTTAGTTTTAAATTTTAGTTTCAGAATTTTTTTTATTTATTTTAAATATTTAAATGTTTAATGTCATGAAGTAAATTACTTTAAAAATTTAAAGATACGTAATTTTATTTAAGATTTCTATGCTCTATATTATTAAATTTATTTAAAACATCTAGATCACGACCGTATAAGTAATAAATGAATAAGTTTTGGATGGATCAATTTTGATAATACATCTATATTTTTATTGATCATTTAAAATTATGTTTACTGAATGTGTAAAGATAAATTACTAATCAGTTATAATAGCCGGAAGTATTTCAATAAGTTAATTTTATCATTGCTTTTAATTATTTTCATAATCAATCGAAAATACTTGCATTTTGTGTGATAACAATTTCCAGGTTTTATAAATAGGAAGTTAAATTCAAAAAATTGCAAAAAAATTTAAATAGTGAATAAATTTATCATACAGGGAATATTAGATTGGTTTTCTGCATGGTGTTGTTATATTAAATGCTGCTAAAAGAGAACACGACAATGTTTAAATTTGTTTATGTCTCAATAAATAATCATAAAACACTTTTATTTTCTTAATTTTATATGAAAATGCAGATTTGAAGAGTTTTATATTACAGTATATTTTAAGAAGCTGCTATTATTATAATTATTAAATATATGCTATTTTTATACAATATTAAAATAAATAAATCTTTTACATATTTCTTAGACTCTAAAACTGTACGTTTTCTAATTGAAAAATATTAATTTTATGCCAATAAGTAATATATCAATAAAACCTTTAATTACATAATTTTTTTTATTTTGCTCTTAAATGTTATTATGTGCAATTTGATAGCATCAATAGTTAATGATGTCCATAGAGAAGTATTCTATTATTTTTAGAATTTAATTGAATACTTTTCCTTATTACTTTTTATTATTAATTATTATTAACTATTATTATTTATTATTTATAATATCAATTATTATTATTATTATTATTTTAAATATTAATTGAAATTATTTTTTTATTATTTAATTAATTAAAATTATTAAATTATTAATTTTCTTAATGTTATTATTATTTTTATTATTTTAAATTATTTGTATTGATTATTATTATAATTAATTTAAATTATTAATTATTAAATTATTATTCTAATGATATTAGTGAAGATAAGCAATTAAAATCTAAATTATTTGTGGTGCATTTGACGCTTTTTTCTGTATTGCATTTGCTAATGTATAACAGCTGTTATTGTTAATAATACTGAAATTTTGCAATTTTTTCTTTTTTTAGTTTACTGCATAATATGCCATATGACTAGAATATTGCAAGAATTAAGCACTAAAAATAGCAATGACTTGAATCTGCTGCAAATTGCCTATATTTAAATGGATTATATCATAGATAATGTCCATTTGACCAAGTAGAAACACAGCAGGTAATTTCGGTGTGTTAACAAGATTATTAAAAATTTTTCTGTAATCTATTTAAATGTTTTTTAAAAGTTTAAAATAAAAATATTTCTACTAATAATATATCGATTTTTTTCTTTATTTTGTATTGGATCATTGATTTACTGCAAAGAAAAATAAATCAGTACTTATTAACACTATTCATCATATAAAAAAATAATTTTGCAAACAATTGAGACAGAATTATTTATATAAAAAATACAATTTTAGTAAGTAGTTAATTAAGAAAATACTAGATTTTAATTCAGATGAGTTGATAGAGGCATTTGTGGCAATAGTCTTTCTAAATTGGTAAGAATTTCAGACATTCTACTAAATTTTCTATTTAATCAACAAATATTTAATTTTATACTAACGCAAAAGTTGCAAAATAAAAATAATGAACCAAGAAATAAACCACAATCTTAACTTTCATGTAAAACTGTATTAATATTCCTTCTTTCAAGGGATATACTTGAGTATGCATATATATATATTTTTTAATTTCTATTAAATTTATTTAAAAAATTATACATTATGTAAAATAACAAGACAGATGCACTATTAACAGAATGAAACATGAAACTTTAACATAGGGAAAAGGATATTTTATAATTTATAATGAAAATACAGTTTTTTTATTCTAAATAAATATAGTTTGTTCATAATACGATTAAATAAAAACTTAATGAAATATTAGAATATGGAGAAATAAATTTGGAATTTATTTTTTATACTTATAACATTGAAATTTAAAAATATATTGCCAATTTGTTTTCCATTAATTTTTGAACAAAAAAATTTTAATTTGCATTTGTTATTAGATTTTTAATATATTACAGATAAATTGTTTCTGTAAAAGCAAACGAGTTTGTAAAGAAAATTTATATTATTACGTGAATGAAAAAAGGATCATTTAATAATATGCATTTGAAAATGGGCAGTTATTAAATATTTTTGTTTCTTAATTCCAAAAATTAAGTTTTCAAATTTAAAAGCAGAATATTTTTAAATAATTATAAATTTATATAATTATTAATTTTCTTTATTAATTATTATAAATTTAAAAGAGTAAATTACGAAATATTTAATTTGAAATAAAAATAATTTATTCAATTATTATTAAACAATTATTGTTATTATTATTATTTAATATGTTGTTGTTTGTTGTTTCTTATCCCACTTGGTTGGCCAAGCCCACGAGCCCATATGGACTCATGATTGAAGGGGAAGGAAGCAGCTTCTGTTGTGATGGAGCACCCGTAGGTAGAAGCCTGACTTTTGCTCCGTCACGCTCTTACAGTCATGGGAGACCGGGACCTACGGCTTAAAGTGGATTCCGAACCACTACAAACATTCATGGCACCGCCGGGATTCGAACCCGAAACCTGTGGCACCGAGCGCCAGAATTATTTAATATTAAAAATACATTATTATATTCAATAAAATAATATATATTAATATATATATTATATTATTTTAAATAAAATAATAAAAAAATATGTAAAATAATAACTTTCTGTGGAATATTATGAAAGTTGTGTGTATTAGTAAAATTTTATGTATAATAGAAAAAATATTTTTTAATTATTTAATGTTGTTTATTTGATTTGTTGTGTTCATTAATAATATTTCAATTTTATTTGTAGTACCCTTTTTTCTCTTTTGTTGATATGAAATATAATTCTTTCTTTGAATTTATCTTTTTATTCAGCTTATCATTTTTATTCAGAATATTTATTAAATACTAATTTTTTTTCTCATTTTTGTTAGAAATAGTAGTAAATATTAAAAAGAACGTAACTAATAAAAAAATAATTTGAATAATTTCTGTTAGAGCCAACATTATTTATTCTAATTAAAAAGAAAAATCAATATTTTTTTCTCAGAGCAAATTAATTACATTTCTTCTATTTTATTTTTTTCCTAAAGTAATCAATACTGATGTATTGTTGATTATTGATGCACATTATAACACACAATAAAATAATTCATTTAATTTAATTCGTGTCAGAAAACATGACATGAATATTCACTTCAATTAATTGTAAAATGTTGTCAATGCCTTGGTACATGTCAAAAAATAAAAACCCATCTAAAGATAAACTAAAATTTTATAAGTAATTTTATAAACCTACTTGAAAACATGCTTAATTAAATTTAGTTTATGAAGTTTGAGAAATATTTTTTTTAAATCTTTTGTTGCCTTTACAGTAATTTCTTCATGGACAAAAAAATAAACATGAATTATTTAAAGTTAATTTAAAATTTGTCTGCAAAGAGAGCTTTGGTTTGTACACGTTTGAATAATAAAAACGTTTTTAAATTAAAATTCCCTTTTTCATTTAAAGTATCATATACCTTGTGATTTTGATATAAAAATTTAAACGTTAAGGCTTTGTTATCATTTTAATGAAAAGTAAATTTTTTGTAATGCAAATGATTAACCGCATTTATTTGTAGCGAAACTAAAAATATAAAAAAATAAATAAAACTTTTTTTATAATTTTTTCATATAGATTTTAAAATTTTATTGTATAACTATTTATTTTTTAATAATTCATTTACTTTTTAATTTTTATGCTGAAATCAAATTTGCAAAATTAATAGAATTGGAATAATAGACGGATAGCTTTGGATATGTCAGCTTTATAACTTTTTTTTTTAATTTTTCATTTATTCCTTGAGTTATATGAAATCCTCTTGTCTGAACTACTTTTTGTTTATTTTTATATTTATGCTAATAACTCGTGTGGAATTTTTATTTTTCTTTTAGAAAATAGATACATGTTTTTTAAATATATTTTCCATGAATAGCATTAGGAAATATTTTTTTTAGAAAATTCCTTGTAATTCTAACGTATTTTATATAAAGTATTACTTTAAACTGTATTAAACGTTTTGCATCAAATATATTATCAATTATTCATTTGATATAAAATCAGAAAATGAATTAAACGTTTTGCATCAAATATATGATAAATTATTCATTTGATGTAAAATCAGAAAATGAATTAAACGTTTCACTCTTATTAAACACTCTTTATATATTGCTTGTAATTTATAAAGATTTTATATGGAAATAATTATACCTTTTTACTGTTAATATTCAAAATATAGTGAGTCAGAAATTTTTAATTATTATGTGTAGAATGTTTTAAAGTTACAAAGTTAAATTTAGGTCATTTATACATGCTTTTTAAGGAACCATACATGTAGAAAAAATGATCTACAATATTTCCCATTCTTGTTATCCCAATGTAAAATGTATAATATATACCGAGTAATAATTTTAGTCGGCATATATTATACATTTACATTGGGATAATATTTATGTTATGTATTTATTAGATAACCAAACTTTTTTTAAAGTTTGGTTATCTTGAATAAATACATTACATAGATACATGCATATAAATCTATGCATTATTTCATAGATACAACACATCTATAAACATAGCAAGCTTAAGAATAATTACATTTTAAATTTAATTGCATGAATATTTATGATAGGAATTAAAAATTACTGAATGTTCAAAATATATATGCTTAAAATTTCAATTCAATAACAATGTAAACTAATACTTTCTCTTTCAAAACATAATTAACAACACTAATTTAAGGTTGTAATAATATGTGTATATAAAAATTTATAAAATATACGTAAAAGCACAATATATTTCTTTTATAGAATAAAAATATAATAAAAAAATAATTCAATTAATTATACAATAAATTATTGTTTTACAATGTGAAAAAAAATTATTCGTTATGCATAAAAAATTAAGTAATTTATGAGTCTGAGAATGATCAAACAGTTAAAAAATATACAAGTTAGAAATGTATAGAATTTCTTACTCTTAAAATCTGAAACAAATATCCAAATAAATTAAGATACACAAATCTTTAATTTTGGTTTGAAATTTATGTTTCAAATACATAAACATATTAGGATTTGGTTAATTTGTTACAAATTAAAAATAAAGGTTTAATAAAGATTTTTTTTTATTAATTTAGATTATTTTCTTAAATTCTTTGAACTGATATTTAAAACATGATATAATAAACTAGTAACTAAAAATTATACTCATCACAGAAAAAATTGAAACATGATAATGTTTTCAACAAATAATAAGAAATTTTTTTACTGACATCATCTTTCTTGAAACCTTTGTAAAAGTCAAGAATGTAGAGTAGATTTCAATTCGCAAATCTCTTTAAAATAAATTCATTGACCGACATTAGTATAGCAAGAGCGAAAAGTGTAACATCCATAAAAATATGCAAATTCAATGATAAATATTTAATAATGTTAGAAATTTAAACATTCGAAGTGATTTTCAAAATTTTATCAGTTTTTATAAGATGACAGATTTATTATACTGCATGTCTGAAGATACTTATCAAATGTTCCAGGAATCAAATCTTCCAGCAACAAAAATCTAAAAAAAAATATCTGCAAGGCAAAATTTTTTATTTTAATTTTAAGTCTAATTTTTGGGAAAAAAAACAATACAGGATTTATAATAGATAAAAATTTAATTCTTTATATTTTTTGTGACAAGTACAAAAATCAGTCTTAAAAAGTCATGGGGATAACAATATTTAAAAATAGAAGATGATTATTATTTAAAAATTATTTTAAAAAGATATAAATAACAGAACGTTGGGCTTTTTAAAACGCTGCTTTTTTAAACTTCTTTTAATTCAAACTATGAATAAACGATAAAAGGGTTAATAAACTTTCATTTTGGTCACGATATACACAATTTATACTTTTATCTAAATAAAATTGAAATTATAGGATACAAGCCATTACACATTCCAAAATTCAATTTCCTTCTGGGATCCTTATGCTTAGGTTCACTGACTCCATTTTATTTAGATTTCCTAAAGCGAATTCAAACCAAAGAATAGCATCAACACAAGTTGAAGTGCGATCAATCCAATTTTCTAGTCAATCAGCCAAGGGTGATTCAGATCTTTAGTTTGCAAGCACAGTGATTTTGAATTCTCTTCTCTCTTTCTCCTTATCATATGTTGCTTGGGTTCGCTTTCAACATTAAGCCTGACATGCTAAAAGTTTATTTACACATTTTCATTTTGAACTCCTTCAGTGCTTCTCATTTAATTCCGGCTGAATATTTTTTATACTAAATAATATATTATTATGCTTTTCCTTGATATACAAAAACATGAGTTCCATATAAAATATACAGAAAGGAAATATGAAATAAAAGATGAAAAACTTTTTATTGCCATAGTATGCTGTAAAATATATACAAACACAAAAAAAAAACTAAATAAAATTTAAATAGGTTGCAACGCATTTTTAAAAAAAATATTAAAAGTTCATCAAGTATAATTTATTTATCTAGAATTGTTTTTAGAATAAAAGATAAAAAAGATTTTTTTAAGATGAAATCAATTTGCCTAATGAATAATCCAAGGAGAAGATAAGATTAGTGTGAGTGGGTTTTAGCAATTTTACTGAAGACATATGGAGTGCTAACAATGCTATTAAAATATTTGCCATTCAATATAATTTTTCGATCATAAGCAATTAAAAGCAATCTTTTACTATTCAGAATGAATCTAAACAAAGCTGAAATTTATTGATCCGTTTTCCCTTCTTCAAGACGGAAAGTTGACTAATGAATAAATGTACTACCCTCCTAATGCAAATATCGTTTTTAGTGCAAGATGATTAATTCAATTTGATTGCTACAATCCCATAAATTAGCAGTTATGCAATTGATATGCAATGAAAGAAAAAGCAAGTCTTCCTCTTTTTTTTGTATAAGCAAAATTGTGTGTTTTTTTATCATGAACTTATCTTTTTCAATTCTTGTAATTTAATAATTTGTCAATACATATCATAGACAAACAATATTTTTGTAATGCATTCCTCATTTTGAATCAATTTTTTTATGCATATCTAGAATGTTTATTCATCAAACAAGTACCAGTACAGCTTATTCGATCGGAGATTGCATAATTAGATTTTTATTCCCCAATTAGACTGATAAGTTTTTTTTTTTGTGTTGAATTTTTTTATAAAAGCAAAATATTTGATGGTTTAAATAATTGTAACATTTTTACAATAAGTTCTTTGAACAGTTATTATCTATTTTGAAACTTAAAAAAACTTTCTTCAAAATTTAAATATTCTCATGATTTAGAAAAAAGTCATATTTAATGTAATTGAGAATTATCTTAATAATACTTTTATTCTTTTTTTACCTCTGTAAACTAATTTATTATTTTACCACTTATTGATACTATTGCTATTACTACATAATTTAAATATTAAAAAAATATTTTATAGTTAAAATAATTACAACATTTTTATAAACATGACGAAGACTTAAAATAACCACAAGGAAAAATGTTATTTTCGAATTTATAACGAAAAAAAATATAAAATAGTAGTGTATTCCTCAGTTTACAATTTATAATATAAACCACCATTTTTGATAGGAATAACGAAGCTATATTTTTTTTATAAATTTATAAGTACTATGAACTTTTTATCTCTTTTCATTTTTGCTGTTAGTTCGTAAAATTCAATAATAATTCATAAATAATTTTTCATCACATTATTTATGAAAACCAATTACTTCATAGATCCAAAAATTCATTTTACAGAAATATCTCGAGCATGCATATTTAAAAATATGAGCCTAATTTTTAAAAAAAATAGGTATAATATTTAATAGGTTTAATTAATAGGTTTTGATTAATAGATTTTAGTATTAAATAGGTTTTGAGTTATAAGAATAAAATAAAAAATTTATTAAAATTTATAACGAAAATTATAACGTAGAAAAATATAAAACAGAAGTATATCCCTCAATTTACAATTTACAATCTAACCATCATTTTTGATAGGAATAACAAAGCTATTTTTTATCAATTTACAAGTACTATCAACTTTATATATATCTTTTTATTTTTTTAATAAATCACATTATTTTGAAAACCGATTGTTTCATTCATTCATTCAAAAATCCATTTTACAGAAATTTCTTAAACATGCATTTTTTTTAAATAAATTAATCGAATTTCTTATAAAATAAGTATGATATTTAATACGGTTAATTACTAGCTTTAGATAAATAGATTTTAAAAATAAATAGGTTTTGAGTTATAAAAATAAAATAAAATATTTTATTAAAATTTATAACGAAAATTTTAATAAAATAAAAGATAAAACAGAAGTGTATTCCTCAATTTACACCTTATAATCCAACAATTATTTTTGATAATGATAACGATGCTACTTTTTTTTTATCAATTTACAAGTAGAATTTGTATATCAACTTTCTAAATTTGATTTTATTTTTGTTGATAGTTAATTAAATTATTTTATTAAATTACTGTTTATCAGATTATTTTGAAAACCAATTATTTCATCCATCGAATAATCCATTTTATTGGAATATCTCGATCATGTATATTTAAAAAAAATGAATCTAATTTCTTAATAAAATAGGTTTCGTTACATAGATTTAAATAATAAATAGGTTTTAAGTTATAAAAATAAAATAATAAAAAATTAATTAAAATTTATAATGAAGAAAAATATAAAAATAAGTGTATTCCTCAATTTACAATTTATAATCCAACCACCTTTTTTTATAATGACAACATTGCTACTTGTTTATCAATTTACAAGTACTAATATAAAATTGATAGTACTTGTAAATTGATCCCTTTTTATTTTTTGCAGCTAGTTCATTAATTTCTTTTAATAAATTAATTTTTATCACATTATTTTGAAAACCAATTACTTCATTCATCCAAAAAATCTCTCGAACATGCATAGTTAAAAAAAAAAAGGAATCGAATTTCTTATAAAAATGGTATAATATTTAGCAGGTTTAATAAATAGGTTTGGAGTTATAAAGTAAAAGATTTAATTAAAATTTAATTTCCTTTACAACAAAAATTCTAAAAATACTTAAAAATTTTTTAGAAAAATAATATATATATTTTACCAAATTTGAAAAATTATATAATTGAAAGTTGTGTAATAATTCTCAAAGCATACAATTTTATTTCGAATTTCAAATTAGCTTCAAAATCAAAACGGCTTTTATTAATGAGAAAAGATTTGTAAAAGTATATATTTTAAGCGCTTTATTTAAAACTCAAAAGTTTATTTCTTTGATTACAAAAAGAAAAAGTATAGACTTTGGTACTGCTTATATTAATTGGATGGGGCATCAGAATTTATTTTTTCCATGAGTGAAGCTTTCTCATTCATTTCAATAAAAATGGATCAATCAAAACCATTTAAGCTCCTTTCCAATATTCAGCAGTTTTAACAGTATTTCTTTTTTTTTATTATTTTCATCAAAATTTTAACTAGAAACCAAAGTCGAAAAATACTTCGAGAAAAGATTTTGCTGAAAGCTACTTTAAATTCCAAAATAATGCTTTTTAAATTTTTCTCGCGCGGTTTTATTTTGAAGATTAGGAACTTATCCAGAGTAATTTCTTTTTTCTTTTTCTTTCTTTTTTTTTTCGGCGATAGTTTTGCAAAGTCTTCGTAATTAAACACACATGAAAAATTTTTCCTTATGAAGTGAAAATTCTAGCAAACTACTTCATCTCATAAAGTGTCTTAGAGAGAGAGAGAATTTTCTGGAATCGTATCTGTTTTTACTTAAGATAAAATTAACCCTCATTCATAAAGTTACAGTTGGCTGCTCTTACAGAAATGCTTTTAAAGCAATGGAAATTAAAAGAGTTTAATTCTCTGGAAATTAGTTGTAAAAAACATGCTTTAATAAATATTTGTCTGGAATTTCATAAAATTCTTCTTAAAACATTTTAATCAAAACGTATTGTTAGTATTTCTTATTTATATTTATTATGTTAGAATTAACAGAAGATTACTTATGATTATATTATACCCCTACATTATAATTATGCGAATGGTTTGAGAGTTTAAATTAAATTATAATTCCTTTAAAGAGGTATATTAAGGTATATTCTATAATAGATATATATATTTAAGATATATTCTCTTTCATTTAAAAGAGTCTTAAAAAATGAATATATTTTATTAAATATATTTTTCCATTCAAATTCCTCCAAAATCGATTTCCTATTTTTTTTTTATATATGATTTTCAGTACACAGCTAGTTTGTTGCTTTACTTAAAATTCACTAAAATAGTATAATCATCTTTGTTTTAAGATGTCACAATGACTCATGTATGTTTATTGATGATGATACAAGACACTCAAATTTATCAAAAATGTAATTTCTTTATATTATTTATATATTATTATTATTTTTATGTCTAAGTCGTAATATTACTCTCGTTTATTTTTTAATGAACATCATTTAGTTCAATTCAACTGAGCTAAGACAGTATTGACATTAATAAGTAGGCTCTAATAGTGATACTTTGATGGGAAATTTAGGCAACAATTCAAGTAAATTATTTAATAGACCCTTTTAATTGTGTATTCAATAAATTGTTATTTGCTATTTGTTATTGATATTATTCTTTAATACGTAAATAGCAAATGAAATGCACTCAACTATCGAGCATATCACGAATAATCTGCTACCTTAAAACTATGGCAAAATATGTATTTAAAAATGTCATTAAATAAAATAATGATTATATTAAATAAATCACTCTTATGCTTAGTAAAATAGCAATTTCTAAACAATCTCCAAAAATTTAAAAAATAAAAACTCTGTAGTTTAATATATAGACTGGTTAAATCCAAAATACTTTTGCATTTTTATTACACAGTATTTGGGAGAAAATTATGGACGTAATCATGCAAAATCAATTTTGCATGATTGCGTCAAATAAGAGTTGGAGAGTTAAAGATTTGATAATTAAATACTTAAGAGTTAAAGAGTTGATAGTTAAAGACTTAAGAGTTATAGAGTTAATTAAAAGGTAACAATTCAATTTTAAAATGAAGTAAAAGTCAATTGTTTAATTGATACCTTAACATTAATAACAAAATAGATAACATTAACGATGATGATTAACAATCATAAGTTGTTTATTGAAAAAGTATGTAATCAGCTTGAAAATTAAAAATGCATAAATAATGTATAAAAATGCACAAATAATGTTTATAATAATCCCTTAAAAATACATGAATAATTTCTTAACAATGTATTAAATATATATAAATAACATTAGTAATAATGTATTAAAAATACAGAAATAATTTTTGTAACAATGTATAAAAAATATATAAATAATGTTTGTAATAATGTATTAAAAATACATAATGCTTGCAAGTATAAAATAATGTTCAATATTTATTACAGATTGCAATATGAATCAGTTTAAATATAAAAAAATATGCCAATTGAAACCAATATTTATGATAGTTAAAAAACATATTTTATATAATGCAATATGAATCTACGAAAATATTAATTCTTGAAATAAATATTATCTCTACTATATGTAAGTATATAGTGCTCAAAATAAATATTCCATTTACACATTAAAATCTATTCTGGATTATCCCGATTGAAAAGTAAAGCTATTTAACCAAATAAAACAACTTTTAATCTGTAGTTGAACGGTCTCCAGAACTCCCAACTAAATATTCCTATAAAAGCACCGAGATCTCTTCAGCCAGTAGACGAAGAAGAAGTGGACATAAAACTACGAAAGCCGAATAAAATCTTCAGTAGCTGCAGTTATTTGAGCTGCGAAATCGTTTGCTCTGATGAATCAACATCACACATTCAACAGATGGAGTGAGTCCCACCAGGACCAATAAGAGACATTTGTCCACCCTAACAACTTTTCCACCGTTCGGCAGGACCCATTAAACCTCTATCGTGGGGGAGGAAGGTCGTTTCTCAGGTTGAGGAAAGTACCACCGGAAGAACATTGTGAGGAGGCTGCCAATGATTAGATAAGATTCCCTCAATGAAGGTGAAGAAAATGGAAGAATTTCTATTTGGAGAAAATATGTTTTTTTTTTGCTTTTATTAGATGACTATTTTTTTTGTATGTACTTAGACAGAATTTCTGGACATTTCTGATTTTTTAAGAAAAACAAAATACAATCTGAAATGTGAGTTGGAAAGTGATTTAGATTGAAAAGATTATGTCCTAATTAATAAGAATTATAATATTAATATTAGAGCGCTAAGAAGAGGACGAAAATAGAAACATTATTTTCAAAACCTATCTTTTATTTTCATTTGCTGTTTTTTTAATGCCTAAAGAGTATTTTTAGTAATATTTTATATTTTTTTTACTTTTTTTAATAATATGTCATTAAAGAAAAATTAAATGACAAGGAAAAATTAGTTATCGATCAATGAGGATTACAGCAATAAAATAGAAATTATTTCATTAAAACTGAACAAAAAGGGCCATTTTTATTTCAAAATTTAAAAAAACAAATTTTAATTTCTGTTCGATATTTTTTTTTTTTGGAAGTTTTTAATGTACGATATAATAATTATTATTATCAGAAATGTGAATTTTCAAGTAATCGTTAAATAAAATTAATATTTAAATCCCTCAATCAATAAAATTATTATTATTCTTTAAAATCCTTTAATAAAACTGAAAAAAATGAAAAAAAAAAATATATAGACAAAAAATATTTTCGTCTTATTCGTTGACATTTTTAGTATTTGCATATAAATAAAAATTATTGTGTGAATGATGTTGTCAGAAATGTATCAAAATAAATAATATCATATTAATGAATGTTATTTGGGGCTGCACATCTCTTCGATTTTTTTATGTAAAATAGCTGAATGAAGTCAGTCAATAGTCTTTATATAGAAAAATACTATTGACTTTATGTAGAAAAATGTTTTGCCCATGTGAAGATTTAATAAATTTTATTAATTATCAATATATTCGGAAAAGTCTATAATTTATTTTAAATAAAAATATAAGTAAATTAAAGACCGGTATTATCAAATGTAGATAATGCTAATTCTATGAATAAAAGAATCTTCAATAAATTTTCTTGATGGATCATGAAGTGTAAATCTCTTCCAGCGACTGCAAATGGTAAGTGAACGTAAACCTTTTGCCAAAAAATAATCCATAGGAGTTAATGATTAATCAACAATTGGAGTAAGCGAATTCTCAAGTTCATACCAAACTACAATTGCCTAGAGAATAATACACATTATGTTGGTAAATGATTGGCATGCTCAGCTAATTCGTAAACCATACTTGAAAAAATTTTGCATCATTTAGTGCGCTTATAAAACAAAATTAATAATAAAACATTTTTAGTATGAACACCAAAAGAACAACAAACTGAGAAAGTTTTTTGGAGTAGGTTTAAATATTTGGATATCGATTTAAATTTTTCATTTATCAAATGAATCAAATGAAAAAAAAACAAAAACATTTGAATTGCATTAAATGTCCAATAACTTAATATGTAAGTAAGTAAGGAACTTTGATACGTTTCTAGATTTCTCAATTAATTATTAATATAATAATATGAATGCTAGTGTATGAAAGTTTACAATCGTTGAAAACATTATACATTTTAAGTGATGTGTCAGGTTCTTTAAGGACATATAAATTCTCCCTTTTTCAATTGTGTAGTAAATAGAAAATTGGTAGTTTCATAAATATTTTAAATATATCTGTTTTGTTTTATTGCTCTTCTTATGAATGAGAGATTCAAAATGTGGAATAGCTTCTAAATTTTCAACAATAAATACATATCATGATTTAAAGAAAGGCCATAATAGCTCTCATGGGGATAAATTGAAATTTATCCATTTTTTTTCAAAAATAAATATAAATGGCTTTAAAAACAAAATGAAAAAAAAAACATTACAATTAATATAATAATTTTTTCTTTTAAAAGTATTTTTTAAAAGGATTTTTTGTTTTAAATACAAACTTTGTATGAATATCAATTAAAATCGATAAATTAGTATTAGAATAACGAGATAATTTCTTTATATAAAGTTAAGAGAACAATAATCATTTTTAATAAATAGCATAATTATATAAAAATTGATAAATGTCTTATATAGTTAAAATTTTTATAAATAATATTTTTTATTTACATAGGACTTTTTTTTTAAAAAACAAAGGCAGTTAAAATGCAGACATAGAAAAATAAATAACGAGACTTACAAATAAAGAAACTTTATTAAAAAACAAATTGTTAAAATAAGGTATATAATAAATAATAAGCAAACTATTAATAATGAAGCGTTTATTCAGAATTTTACTATATCCAAAAAGCAATCAATAAGAAAATGGAATCAGTCTTATTTATTTCTTAATAAAATTATAAAGTTCACATGTAAATTTATTACATTCATATTTCTTTTCAGTTTTCAAACCTTTTTCAACTGGAGAGCCCTCAAGCCTAGTGCTGTACATGTTTACATTGCTCTTATGTCGATAAGATCGCTATCTTGCTTCTGTGATAAACACATCCTAACACATTTTCTTTATTCGCTAAAAATTAATAAACTTCAAATTGCCCCAAGCCATAAAGAAAAATATGTCTAGAGTTAAACACCTACGCATTTCTGTCACAAAAAAACATTTTCTTTGAGATTTCCTTTAATAATCCATGAATCAACATTTTGATAAACAAAAATTCAAAGTATACTTTATTAAGAAAAAAAATTAAAGTATACATTTGCTTTGGTTGATAGCTTTTTATAGCTCAATTAACAGGTTATTTTTGCTTTATAGCACCCAAAAATAATTATCGAATCTTAAAATATGTAAAAAAAAGTTTCAATTTCTGGTTAACAGATCATTTTAAATAAAATGATTTAAATTTAATATCTAATACTTCATTCACGACTTACATTCATACATAAAGTGATATTTACTTAAATTATTCCCAAAAATAGTATTATTTCTAATAACATAAAAAAATGATAATTTCTTTCTTTCTTACTTCATTAGATGTAATGAATAATCGTTAGGATAATTATCACAAACTGCGGATTATTTTTTCATTATCATTACTTTTTACTTCATTCATTTCATTTTCATTGTTAAATGTGTTTTAGCCATAAATAACAAAACAATATTTCTGCTAATTACACATAATTAATTGATTTAATGCAACAAAATCAAATAAATAATTTCGTGACATTTCTTTATTTCGCATATAAAAAAGAATTTGACTCAAAAGACCCATTAACAATATATGCAGTTAATTATACTTTTTTTGCAATTGCTATGAAACATTAATTTTCATTTCCTTTGACTATTAATTTTGCAACTTTTTATATATAAAACAAAGCTGTATTTATTATTATTCTATAACTAATAATATTTTTTTTTAAATAAATATTTGGTTTCAGTAATAATTATAACTAATTATATTATGCTGCTTTGTTACTTTACCCCCAGATGGTATTATGATCTAATAACTCTCTCTACGAAAGAGGGTTAAAATGAAAATTCCCTTATGCCAGTGTTAGTCACAATAAATCAATAGGGTGAAAATTCACTCTTGTGTTGTAGGAGATTTAGTTTGGTTTGCTGCTCTATGACCAATTTTTGCATACTTTGGGCTAATTAGACCGTGACCTACAGTTTAACATGAATTCCGAACCACTGACAAAGATCCCTGCCAAAGCCAGGATTCGAACCTAGTATGGAAACCAAAGACCAGAGCGCTAGCCAATTAACCATCTGGCCGCTTGAAGTCATTTTGAGTGACATTTATTTTGCCAATAGCATGCTATGGTAACTCCATCTATTCATAATGTATTTTAGATGACAGATTCCAAGAAAAGAGATCATATCATATCGAAATAAGTTTGGATCATCTCCTCTGCTATTCCATTTTGTTCATGCGCACTTATTTAGATAACCCGGGTGAAAGATCAGCTTATCACCCGTTTGAGTTTGTTGCGTAGCTTGAATCTTCCTTAATGAAAATAATGTATCCTCATATCTTACAAAAAACTCATTTTTACTCTTGATTCCATGATTTGTACCTTTTGAACCCCATCAGTTTATCCTCAAAAAACGCATTTAGATGACCTCTTCCCAAATTTTCTCTTCAAAATGATTTCATTCGTGCAAAGTTTATTGGGTTTTTTTTGTACCCAGATATTCTTACACGACCATATTGTATGCATTTTATTAATAAGGTATTTGATACTCTTCAGGCAGTCTTCCTTAAAGGTATTTGATTTGGTTTGGTTTGTCACTTTACGGTCATTTTGTTCACACTTTGGGTTAATTAGACCGGGACCTACAATTTAACGTAGATTCCGAACCACTGACAAACATCCATGCCTCTGCCTGGATTCGAGTCTAAAGCCTGTGGTACTATCTGCCAGAGCGCTACACAATTGGCCATCCTGTCACTGTTGTTGAAGGAGTGAAGAGGATACTTATTTTGCAGTGGTTGTAGTTGGTACTTATCCTGAAGTGGATCGAGATTACTCTGGGACAGAAATTAAATTTTAGCAAATTTGACGTTTACAAAACAAATTTCATTGGTCAACTTTTTTTGAATTTTGACGAAACACGAATTTTAAAAGATGAAACTCGTTAATGGATAAGCGATGAAATTTTGTTCACTTTGAAATAATCTGTAAAATCCTTCAATGATTGATATACATGTTTAAAACATATAATTAATTTTATTTATTAATCTTATACACTATGAACGTTTAAGGAATTGTTACAATTTTGTTCCATTAAAATAAGCTGATGCTTTTTAAATCTGTATTAATAAAATAAAACAAAGTTAAAAAGTTTTTGTAATGTACTTCATTATATTGCATTTACTTATTAGAATATATACATATATTTATATTATATGAGGGTCTTTAATTCTTGGTCATATAAACACACAAATTTTAATTCATTGAACGTGAGAAAAACGAAAGCTGCGTTAAATTCAAATCCATAGTTTAATCCTATGTGTCTATCTATTTGCATTTTAATGTCGAAAATTAATCGTTCAAAATAACTGATAACAGTTTTTTTAATGTTTCTATTTTAAACTCTCTGTCAGGTTTAAGAGATTCAAAATTGTTGACAATTTGACATACTTGCGAATCAGGTGATTAATTTTGTAGTCTACATAAATTATTTTTTTAATATACTATAAAATTGCATTTCCAGATAATTCCAAATAACTTAAAGAAAGTTTTGCGCGCAAACTCTAGATTTAAATTAGTATAATAGTCCTTAAAAACAGTCTTTTATATTTTTTTAATCAATTTCAATTGAAAATAGTGCTGAAATTTAATATACATAGTTATACTTTTTTGCTTTGTTTTAAATTTTATTTCTCTGTGTTTCTTTAATGGGACAACTTTACAAATGTTGTGAAAATTTAGATTATTTTAGGAATTTTAATTTGAAAAAAAAATTAAACAAGAAAATTATAATTAAAATTACAGTTAATTTAATATACCACAATTTTTAATATGAGTTCATTTTTAAGTGAATTTAATACTGCACCTCTAGAATTAATTGATAAAAACGATATAAAATCTGTGAAACCATATAGGAAAAGATCTAAATTATAATAAAAATTGCATACGAAGAATTAAATAAAAAGGAAAATAATATAACTTTATGTAATATAAAATTGTACTTTTGATATCAAGGTTAAAATTTCAATGCATTATATTACGATAATTTGGCATACTATTGAAAGGAAATAAATATTCATTTCTTATTAAAATCAACAAATAATTTCACCTGATATCCCTATTAATGCTTAAAAAAAAGTTATGATTTATTATAAGTCTGATTAAACAATAATTATTTGAGTATTAAAATTAAAAAAAACAATTTAAATTTAAATATTTTTAGAAATATTTAAACTTAACTTAATAACAAGATATACAATGTCAATAATAACAAGATCCTAAAATTTTTTAGATCAATAAAAATGAACTTCCTTTTTAAAATTTATTCCATTTATCAATCTATACTATAAGGTTTTGTACTATAATTTTTACCATAAAAAAAAGCATTATAAGTTTAAATTTAAATATAGATATTTAAACAATTTAAATATAAATATAAATATTTAAATAATTTAAACAATTTACATATAATATTTTTATAAATATGTAAACGTAACTTAATAACAAGACATACGATATCAATAATAACAAGTTCTTAAAATTTTTTAGATACATACAAATGAACTTCCTTGTAAATTTATCCCATTTATCAATCTAGACTACAAGGTTTTATGATACTATAATTTTTACCACAACAAAAAAAAAGCTATATAAGTTTAACGATTTTTTCTCTTACACATTCCGATCCATTTTCTATTGTAAATAGAAAAAAAAATTGTTTTCTTTTGAATAACATTTGGCGCTAATGAACTTCAAACTATTGTAAAATCATTTTCTATACTCCAGTTTCATTCCTATTCAAAAATAAGAAAAACTGAACGATTTGAATGCATTTTTCATTTAATTTTCCATTATTTTCCTTTCTTTACTGGCAACGAAACGAAAATAAAAAATATACATATAAAAAAAAAATCAGGCTAATGTTTTGTTCCCTTCAAATTGTTTGGTACTGAAGAAAAGTAATTTTAACCCAGAGCAAAAAAGGTTTTCTTCTCATTTTAAATAAACATTTTATTCCTGCTAAAAAAGAAGAATAAGTCCATTTAAAGTAAATTGTAATTTGCATATATTTATGAATTACTGTTAAGAGTTTTGTTAAATGAGATTGTTTTTGAAAGTCCACTTAATAAGTTTATGGCTTAAATTAAATTACTTGTTCTTTAAATCACATTTATCCAAATTTTAATCGTTATTTCAAAGTATTGAAAATTTGAGTAACTTAATAAATTATTAAATAATTTTAAAAAAAATTCTTAATTGACTGACTTTTGACTTCTTTTTAATTTTTGATTTGCTGTATTTAATTTTATTACACATGCTGTAACGCTTTCTCCACAAGAAGAGATGTAGCATTTTTGTTCCCAAGGAAAAGGGATGTAATTCTT
Source organism: Caerostris darwini (assembly GCA_021605075.1). Classification (NCBI taxonomy): domain Eukaryota; kingdom Metazoa; phylum Arthropoda; class Arachnida; order Araneae; family Araneidae; genus Caerostris; species Caerostris darwini. The sequence continues at coordinate 145,264 of BPLQ01007479.1, forward strand.
TAACTAGTGCATAATAATAACCTATCACTCAAATCTGACAACATATAAGCATTGTCATGGATATTTAAATTACATGCAATTAATGTTTTTTTCTAATGAGAACGACCTGTCTCTCAATTTGACAGCAGATAGTCAGTGTCATGGGTAATGAGACATCATGAAATTAGCGATTGTCTATTCGACCTTCACAGGTTGAAACAATAACAGATGGGATAAGGCCTATGTCATGGGTTGCTGCATTGTGATTGGTGATAGACTATGGGCTGAGGAAATGTCCACTCTAATGATAAGTGAGGGAAGCTGCCCCCTTCTCTTGACGGATTATCTTAAAGGGAAGTTTTCGGTGAAAGAAAGAAGAATGTACTGCGACGAGTCGGCAAGAAATGTCGTTTTTCTGTTTTTCTGAAATTGTTTGCACAGCCTGGGGATTCCGAGTGCTTACAAAGTGAGATCCTTGTGGTTTCGTGTATCATGTTATAATTATGTGATGTGATGTGAAACATGAACCGGCAAACCATGTGATAATTATGGTGTGCTGCAGACCGAGTGAATTAGATTCGTTAAACTCGAGAACTCTGAAATTTACTACCCTGGAGGGAACTGCACTTGAGAATCAAATTTAATTTATAATTTTTTTTTAATTTTTTTCAAATAATAATTTAAAGTTCTGCATACATATATAATGGTTATAAATAAAAATTAAAGTGTTCCCTTGAAACTGAAAGTGGCCCTCTTCTTGTAACCGTTATAGGCCTAGTATAGTTCGAGACGTTGCAAAGCAATGTAGACCTCTATTAGTTAAAAAGATAAGGATTGAAATATAAAATAATACATTTAATTTTATAAAATATTTTCCGCTGCTGAATTAAAGGAGTACAATGAATCTTAATTTAGAAAAGAAATGGTATACCACTATGCAACTAATTTAAGTATGACCGAATTGAAAAGTATTCAACAAAGAAAGAATAAACAAGTTTCATCGATATTTCTGTGGAGTATGAAATGGAAAATGTTAGTTGCTTAAATGGAAAAAATGGGTGCAGAAATTTCAATTAATATTTTAAATTTAATGGTTTCTTAGATTGATTTAATTAAGTTTGAAAATAGGAAAATAATTACTTTACAAATACAAACCTTGATAATAATGAAGTATGAAACACAATATTTCATTAACTTGTTTTACAATATCAACGGTATACAGTTATAATATAACTATATTGAATACATCTTTAATAATTTAAAAATCAATTACCTCATTAAATGAAATATCTATATATTATTTCTTAGATTTAATTCTATGAAATCTCTTATCTAAAAACATTGAATAAAATGAGGAAATCAATTAACAAAGCTCTTAAGTTGCATATTTAATAGGCACATTTTAATTAATCATGAAATTGTAAAACTAAAAAATAAAAATATTGAATAAAAAAGTAAGCAAATTTTATTTTAAATAATAAAACTATTTTTTAAATTTATTTTCTAAATCTCTACTTTTGCACATTAGAATGGAAGTATTTAAAATATTTCAACTAAGAATTTTGTTAATTTTTTTTTATCTTTTTGAAATTCTGCCATGCATAATGTTTTTAAAGGAAATTCATGTTTTTAATATAATAATTATATTAATTATGTTTCGTTAATTTTTGAAATTAATTAAGACACACATTATATTTGCTTTTGAAGCATGATGTTAATTGAATTAACAAATTATAAAAATTTATTATTTTAAGCAGACATTGAATGAATATATAATTAACTTGAACAAATATATAAAAATAATAGCAAATATATAACTATAGAAACGTGAAATTGATTAAATTATGGACATTACATAAAAAAATATATAACAAAAATGTAAATATCAATTTTATCCTACTTTTATAATGATATATGGTAGAAGCAGCTATCGTCGTTAGTTTGAAATTAACGATTACGTATGGCTGGTAAAGAAATCTTACACGAAAGGATACTCAAGACATAGACAATGCAATCCCCATAATATAAAAAACATAAAAAATAAATTTTTATGGCGGAAATATAAGATTCAATCAACTGAAGTATCTAATAACGAAAGCGTTTTTTCCCTCCATTTTGATGTGATCCCTATCTTAATATAATATTTCCCTAAATAGGGAAATATAAAACTGAGTTAATAGGAATACACTAATGCATGCTAAAAACCATAACTTTGATAGCCTTACTTGTAACTGTATATCACAATTACTTAAGTTTTATACTCAATAAAAAAAAAAACAGTATCTGTTTTAAATCCATAATCTAGAAGCAAAGTTATAATTCTCTGCTTTTTAAATATGTTGCTCATGTAATCAACACATTTTCTTGTGGTTGGTAAGGTTTTTAACTTATTCTGAATTCTTCTATGTACATTATTTATTCTTTATAACAATTTATTTAACGAGACATATTCTAATATTTCAAATGCAGTATTATTTTTTTTTCATTATCTTGAGATAAATATTCGTAAATAAGAAAAATAATTGAATTTTCTTCTTTAAATTGTTTTAATAGATTCATCGCCACGTTGATAACTGAATTTCTCTTAATTTTGCTATATTCTAAACCTAAATGTTCTTGTAAGTGCTTAAGATTAAAATATAAGTGTTCAAGATGCATAAAATATAAGTGTTTAAAATAATTAAAATATGAGGAATCATAATTTTGAACATTTTCTTTCATATTAACTGCAACTGAAATTTAATATACATAATTTTACCTATTTAAAATTATATTTGTTTCATATTTCACTATTATCATGCTTAATAATAGCAAAATAATTATTTTAGTATTATTAAGTTTAACTAAGTAAGTAATTAAGTATTATTTTAGTATTAATTGTGATAATATATTAATTAAATAATTAAGTATTATTTTTCTATTAATAAAATAATTATTTTACAATTATCAAATTTAATTAAATCAATCCAAGAAATGGTTACACCTAAAATATTCCCATTCTTTCCACTCAATGAAAAAAATTTGTTATTTGAATAATAAAACTAGAAAATGTTACCTTAAAAGTCCTTAGTAATATTTTTCTTTTACATAATTCAAATATTTTTATTAAGGAATTGGACAAAATAAGAGTTCTGTTTGCTTGTATTTTACTTGTAAAAAATGCATAATTTTCAATATTGAAGCGTTTAAAATAATTAAAATATGAAGAATATAAATTTTGAGCCATTTTATTTTATATTTACGGCAACTGAAATTTAATATATTACTTATATTTTACTTATTTAAAGTACACACATATATGAATAAATAATGCTTTAAAATTTGTTATAATCCCAAAATAATTGTAATTTTAAAACTACTTATATTTTATATAAAATTTTCTGAAAACACCTGGCTGAGTTTTAAAGGGTTATGGATGAACCAAAATAAATTTTCACTGCTAAATATTAATTCTGAAATAACGAGAATAGTTTAGACTGTTTAGGATGCTATTTGGAGTTGCTATCTAATATCTTTTAGCAGCGCGAAACGTTGTTCCCTTTGAACTTCAAGAGTGTACTTCACTACACAGATTCGAGCATGCAGATATCCATCTGATATATAATACCTAACTCTTTGAGCAATGCAACAAATGAACTGCTTAAATGTAACGCATTGAAGTATTTCTGGTTAGAGCATTGCCTAGAATAATTTAAAATGGGCCGAGAAGAAAAAACCGATTATGTTGAGCTTGTATTATTGTTATTAGTAGCTTTTATGAGCCATGCCCTCTACCTGAGCTCATTAAAATATTGTTAAATTTTAATTTTCTCAGGTAGCCTGTCATTGCTAATGCATAAGTGTAGTATATATTACAAGCATTTTAAGTCCAAAAATGTCATTTTTAAAAACATTTTAAGTTCAAAAATATCATTTTAAAAATGGTTTCAAGTCAATTTTCAGTCCAAAAATGTCATTCAATTACTCTTTACAGTTTAGATGCATATTTGAATACGGGATGTAATCTAGCTGTAAAAAATACCACAAAATGTTTTGTCAAAATATGTATGATGAAACATCTATGCATTCATCTCGTATTCAAGTGTTAGAGCGCACATGAGTTTTAAATTATTAAATTAGAATTATATCAGATACATTTTCTCCGTGGATGGTATATTTAAAATAATATTGAATACCATGATATAAAACATTTAAACATAACATTTAACTTTTCATATAAAAAAATTTAAGAAAATAATAAATAATATATATAATTACAAACATAATAAAAATATGACAAATGTAATAATCTAATAAAGGGAAATCCAATCTCTAATAATAATAATAGTAACAAATATAATAATCTAAATAATAATCTAAAAAGAAATCTAATATAAATAATCATTTAACTAAAAATGTAATAATCTATAATAGATAATCCAATCTATTAAATTTAATAATCTAAATCTAAAAATTTAAAGTAATAAACTAAAAGATAAATAATCTGTGGCAAATGTAATAATATAAATGTAATAATTTATTAGTAATCTAATAATCTAAAATTACTAAATCTCTTAGTAATTCTAATGTGACAAATGTAATAATCCTAATCTGGGAATAAATTATAAAAAAATCTAAAACACTTCTAATAAAATACATTTTACAATATCAAAGGTAAATAAATACAAAAATGCCATGCTTTTAAGTTACTTATAGGATATAAGTATCTCAAGAAAAGGAATGAAATCACAAAACTGTCTGAAAAACTTTTACTTTCCTGCTGGGATTTCCATCAAACGCAGATGGAGATCGTTCAAAGAGTTTCTTTCTTTAACTTATCCAACCTCTTTTGATAAAGCATTACTGCTTTCCGAATATTGTCTGTAGACAAGGATTCCTGCCCTTCTGGCTTTGCAGTTCTACTACGCCATATCCATTTGTTATCGCGTGTCTTTTTTGTGTGTGCGAATATCCCAGAAAAAATGTTCCAAGTACCATCAATCCCTTTCATGCGGGTGAGTAAGTTATTCCAGGTTGATGTGAGGAAAGATTCGAATTTCATTGTATTGTCAAATATAATTTTGAGGACTTTTAACCATAATATTTGAAAAGAGGGTAAAATAGTTCCTTCTTATGATGGGCAGAATGAAGTTGTTATTTTTTTTAAAGAAGAATAATGTAGCATTATGTAATATAATCATATTTTATAAAGTTTTGTAAAGCTCAATATTTCATTAAATTTTCTAAAATTTCGGTAGAGGGTAACACGGTTACTATATTTAAAGTAACGAGCAATATATATACGTCTCAAAGTACCAAGTAAAATCTCAAATATTTTTAGATTCTTTTACACAAATTCTTAAAGGGTTCTATAGAATAAGTCTTCCTCTACAACAGCGAATGCGTTTAGTTCATTTTGAGAGAATATGTATTGATTTGATGAATAATATTGTATTTTATATAATTTTGCTAAAAAGATTGAGACACTATGCATTCATCTGCCATTGATTGAGAGACTAAGCATGCATTTTCCATTGATTGAGATACATATATATTGAGCACATACACACACACATATATATACATATATATATATATATATATATATATATATATATGAGAGAGAGAGAGATAATTTAATTTGTTAAGTAAACCATACTTAAAATTTCCAAAGAAATATACTTAACAAATTTATTTATATTTATTTCAAGTGAAATAGTTAGTAATTTTGTTAGAAATAAAAATGTAATTTAATATATTTTTGTTTAATTTATTTAATTTATACATCACAAAATGTTAAATACAAACAAAATTTATTTTGTTAGCGTTTTTATTTGTCTATAAGATGAAATAATATTTTAAAAATCACAAAAGCAATTTACAGATTATCACAAATGGATTCTTTTTTTATTTTTCGAAATATTTTTTCTTTCTATATTCGTTATATTTCAAATAAAAAATTCCTCATTGAATGCTTCAATATGGAAAAGTATTAGCTATGTTATAAGACATTTTTAATAACTATATGGAAAATATTCTATAGACATTAAATTCATACTTACTAGAAAAAAATCTCTGAAATATTTCAAACTGTTAAATGTTAAATTAAATTAATAATTAATGAATATTTTTAAATGAGATAAAGAAATAATAAAGCATGTTTATTCAGTTTAATTTAATTATTATTAATTTAATAAAGTTAATTCTTATATAATTAATTGCTGATAAATATTTATTAATACTTACTAATTTAATAAAATAAGGTTTTCTGTGTTTAAAAGTAACTTTAATTTAAAAATAATATATTAATAACCAAAAATTTGTATGCTGGTTTTTCTAAATAATTTATAAATATCAGAATAATAATAATAATAATAATAAATTGTTATGGAGATACAATATTTACCATTAATTAATTACATTCTTAATTTTTTTCATTTCTAGTTAAAATATTGTTAGAAATTTTAAAGAACTTCAAAATTTAATCTGAGATAAACATTAATATTGAAAAAATTAATATTATAATAGTTTAATCTGCATACATATAGAAAGAAATTAAACATAAAATTTTCATTTTAATTAAATTTTATACTTTTGGAAAGTTATTGACACAATGGTATCTCTTAAAAATACGTATATGAAATACGTGTATGAGAATTATATGATACAATGTTGAAAATGTTTTAAAACATTAATAAGATCCAGAAAAAATCTGTGATAGTAAATTAGTGCAAACGTATTTTTCGTTTGAATAATAAAACTAGAAAACATTGCCATAAGAAATAAACAATCATTCTTTTTATTTTTTTACTTTTTTTTTCTTTTACATAATTTAAATATTTATCTTCACAAATTAAACAATATTAAACACAATTAAACAATCACAAATTAAACAATGAACAGAGTTCTGTTTCCTTATATTTTACATGTAAAAATGGATAGTTCACAATATTTGTATTAAATTATAATCTTCAAAAATTATTCAATTTAGTAGCAATGAAAGTTTTAAAACATTATTTTTAAATTAACGTATCTGTAAAATTTTATTTCAAAATATTTACATTCACTTTTTTTACAGAAACATTTTAATCACGAATAATGCTTGGAAGAACATTTATCTTTTAAAATTATTTTGTTATGGCATTCGAACAACATATTGTGAGCGACTTTTCGCAGGTAGCACTAGTAATCCTGGTAAACAGTCATTTTAACTGTTAACTGTAATTTTAACCTTAGCAGCTTATTTTAACTAGAATTTGTGTTAAAAGTCTCTCATTCGAATTTCAAGATGCAAATTCAGCTGTTCTGTTCAAGGAAGACGTGTCAACAGTAACAAAAAAAGTTTAAGTTTAAGCTAGTGAAATATAAAGCAACGAAATCTTTTTCCTTAATTTGACTGGAAACCGAGAAAAGGCGGGTTCCATGTTCTCAGTTTGAAGAAATGTTTACTTTTAGAATCAGAGAAAATCAATTGGAGCCTTCTAAATCAGCAAAAATAGAAAATTTGAGCAAATTACAAAAATTAATTAAAACCCATGACAAATTTTTTTTTATAAAATTTAAAAAACGACAATAATAAGGATTTTTATTTATTATTGATAATATTAATTATATTTCAATTAAATTTATTATAGAATTTAAAAGATTTTAAAGAATTTTACTTTTCAAGTCAGAGAAAAACCATTGAATCCTTGAAAAATCAACAAAAATAGAAAATTTGTGCAAATTACAAAAATTAATTAAAACTCAGTACAGACTTTTTATAAAATTAAAAAAATGACAATAAGAGACATTATTATTTATTATTAATAATATTAATTATATTTGAAATAAATATATTATAGGAAACGTATTTTGCTTTGTAGCCGAATTTTTAAAAATAACTCTAGAATTCCATAGCAAAATTAAGTTATTATTTATCTTGTTCTAAGTTACCATATATGATTTTATCACTGAAAATTTAAGTTTTTTCGCTTTTATCCGTTGAACTGAGATTCTTCTATACCATTTAACAACGGAAACAACATTTTGTCATATTAATGTTGATCATTGTTGTTCACACAGTTTAAAGATAACATTTCTAATTGTTGTATTTGATGTTCGTTTTCAAACATTGAATAAATTGTCAAAGCAATTTAAAACAATGAATACATTTCACAGTTTAAAGACTTAATGGGCCTATAACATCCATTTTATGTAGCATTTTCCTGTGAAGTTCAGATTTTCAGCTGATTTCTGTAAATCCATAACTCTGCACTATCTGAAACTAATACCTTAAAAGCTGCCACAATAAATACTACTTAAAAAATATTTTTGAAAAATAGTGCAGAAAAAATTGAAGTAATCTAGTTTCTGTTTTATTACATTGCATGAAATGATTATTATTTATTTAATTATCTCATATGAAATCAATTAAATATTATATGATATTTTTTTGCTCATGATACATAGCTGCAATTTATGGACATAATTTTAAAAATACCTGCAGTTATTCCTTTTTTCAATTCTTACTATTAGTTCACATGTAATATATTTATATATCTTGTTCAAATTTTCAATCGTTAATAAAATAATTTTTAGTCATCCACTCAAGTTCAAATACATTTTTTTAAACTTGTAGTGGATGACACTTGATGTTAATATAGTTTTTTTCAAATATTAATTCATTAATTAAATTTAATTAATAATTGAAGAACTGGACTGCACGAAACTCACTGGAAAGGTTCCTTGCAATAATGAAACATTACAAGAGAAATGATAAATTATAGACCACCATCAGCATCATAAATTAGAAACGAAAACAAAAATAGAAAGCGAATAAGTATTAACAAGCAAAAATAATAGTCCAAAACCCTATATAGAAAGAAAAATGGAAAATTGCAAGTAAATTCGTTTTCTATTTTGCCTCTTAATATTGTGATTCTGCCATATGTATATACATATTTATATTAATTGTAATAATTTAATAAAAAGTAACTAAACTAAACTTTTTCTTTATTGACCTAAGTAGGAATTGTCTTTAATTTGTTTTTTATATTACTTGTTTTCTGTTTATTTCCTTTTTCACGAAAAAAACATGCAGTAATGCAACATCTGCATACACCCACGCACTGAATACATCATCCCCAACTGAAGAAATTCACTGCAAACAAATCAATCAGTACCGCAGCTATCATAAAGCTGAGGAACGCAAACTAATAAATAATTAACAGCCCCACAAACCTTCAAGGGAAAAGAAGATAGGTTATTAATATATAACCCCACTAAACAGTCTCTGCACCCGACTCCATTTAAAATGATTTTATTAGCTTCCCTTCTAGTCCCGATGCAATAACCATTTAGATATAAATCACTTCTTCAGCCCGGCTATTGGCGGCTGATTGGCGTCATTATTTTTATTGGCGGAATTCGCAATTAATTTTGGCGAGATAGCTGCTGAGTAAAGCGCTGCTTATAACTTAGATGAGCTAAGAAATCCCAAGGGAGTTAATAAAATTTTTGAAACTATGGTGTAAATTTGAAGTAGAAGGAAGCCTTTAATTATATATGGTGGATACTTTTCTTATCTTTGTTGACATAAACTATAATTTAAGAACAAATTACATACACACATATATATATATATTGTTTTAAGTAAACAAAAATATTTATAAAATTATATAAGTATGACAATTTTATCTATATATATTTTTATAATATTATAACTTTTCATTATGTATGATAATTTCAGGGAACATTTCTAGAAATTAATTTTGTTCTTAGCCAAATGCTGAGCACCTTGTTAATAGTTCATTCCTTAAAACAGCAAATATGTAGCTGATAAAATGTTATTCATTGGGGCTACTATACATTGTCCACATTCAAATTATAAAGAATTCCCTCAGAAGGGCATTTAAACAGGTTTCAAATCCCCATTCCCTCTACCTCGATCTGGAGAAAACACTAACATATTTATTGTAGCTCTTCGGCATACACATAAAAAGCTTTCCTTTTGGTTTCAGGAACTGGTTACAAACAGATGACCATCAGTACTAAAGTCCAATATGCTGCTAAACCAGACTGTACCAGCATTTCTTTTCAAATGTAATATTAAAGAAACTTATTCAGATATTTACATAATACAACATTTCAAATATTAAAGATAATACTTTTTTATATTAATAGAATGTGAAAACATTGAGAAACATTAAGGGATACAAATTAGAAATTCACTGAAAACCATGAAAATAATATTAATAAAAAAACACTTCAGAATAAATATAAGTAAAATTGTATGTGTCTGTGTGAGTACTATCATTGAAATGCATCATTTATTTAAGAGAAAGTATATTTCTGTAAACTCAGAATTTCTATGACGTATATTCTTGATTTGTGTATACAAACAACAATGAAACAAATGATGAATCAATATATATATTTTTTAATATCTATAATTAATAATTTTATAATTTCAATATCAATATATTTCAACATTAATAAATCCAGTGATCTACCAACTACTTCTCAACATAGAGATACAATTTATCCGACAATTGGATCTTAATTACTTACTACTTATATACTTAATTACTTATATACAACCAGCGAGTATTTTAGATGGCAATTAAAAAAAAGGAAATTGATGAATCAGTAGTTTATTTGGTGTTCCAATTTATGGCATTTACACAAGACTAAATTTCTCACTTTCTTTTAAAATGCCCTGCCATAAAAAAAAAATCCTTGAGGCAAGCTGAATTCTTTTGCAGAGTGCAAAAAATTAGCTGTCATTTCTGAAAAACTGTGAGATAATATAAAAAAATCTTGTTAATTACTAGGCTTAATAAGATTAGTAGCAGGCGAAGCAAAAAATTGAAATTTCTGCCTTGTGTTCTCAAAAAACATGATGGCAAATTAGAACTGATTGTGAGGTCAACACAGTAAAAAAAAAAATGAATACCAACACACAGCATGAGTGCTTAGTTGAATTTATATCTAAAAATGAATAACATTCAGGAAAAATAAAGTGAATCAATAAAGGTAATAAGACATATATAAAGCAGATGGCTGATTGGGTGATTAATTAACAGCAATTTATTTCATCATGATAGTTTCAGTATTTAGAAATGCACTCACTTATTTTGTTTCAATGACATAAAATTTTCTAACAATGTGATAGTTTCCAGAATATTCCAAAAAGCGTAACATAAACTTCAAGAAAATAGTTTTCTAGAAAAACCTTCAGAGAATGTCATTAAAAAAAACTTATAAAATATAATTGTTAAATTACTTCTGATGTCATCAAAACTGCTTACCTTTCTATAGTTTAAATTTTTGAAACAAAATGTTTTTTTTTTAAATACAAAGTAATTAATATATTATTTTTAAAATTTTATTGGTATTAATAATTTTTTCTTCTATTTAAAGAGATAAGAGTACAATTTTTAAATCGAAAGAGTACAATTGTACCATTGATAATTCGAAAAAATAAATTAGATTATTAAGTGGCCATTTCATTAAAAATATATAACAATAAAAAGACTTAGTCAACAAAACTAAACCCAATAAATGAGGATCATATACATTGCAAATATATTAGCAGATTGACGATAAGACAAAAAATGTAATATACTAGTTTTAATTATATTTATTTCCAAAAAAAAGTAATAAATTGCTTTTTATCTAGTGCCCTTTAGAAATGGACGAACAACCTATTTTCCGTGTAATTTACAATAAACTCATACTAAAAAAAAAATTTGGATAAAATATTTATTATAAATTCTTCTTTTGTATTTAATATTATTTTGCATATCGCATGTATAACAAATAAATTGCAAAATTACATTTTTCTGTAAGCTAATTTTTTTGAAAATTAAAAATGAATGATTTTTTTTGCAAAACAATTTTGAAATCAGAAGAATTTTAAAAGCAATGTGTATCCCTTCTTCTAGATATAACGCATTTTTAGTATATATTTTTTTCTATTGATTAATGCAATTTTAAAGAAACTTCTTTTAATATTAACTATACTTGATTCGTAACAAAATTTAAATATAAAGAAACATTTGTCACAAGCATAGGTTAATGAAAACGGTGTTATTTACACCCGCTTCCTTACATGCTTATTTGGACCAATCTTTTTAAAGTATTTTTGGTATAGGTATGGTTAAATAAATTTCCAATACTTTCGACAGAATAATTCGGTGTATATTTTTTATTTTATTAAATATATTTATAATTATTTATGTATACCCTACATGTTTCCTTAATGATGAATTGTAGGCAAAAGGTTTCCTTAAAACTTTGGAAATCAATGTGTTTACAAAAAATAAAATTTTAAATTACGAAACGTTATTTTTAAACCTTAATGCTGTTCTGAATGGTATTTATGTCAATTCAATTATTGGTTAATTAATCGTAGTTGCAACTTTTAAGTAAAAGATTTTTAATAGAGATTTTAAAATGGACAGTGTGAAAAATCTATATTTTAAAACAGAAATTACATTTAACTTAAGTAAAATGTGTTTTGATGTCTTTGCAAATTATAAGATCTTCATTTTCTCTAAATCCAAAGCATTTCACAAAACGTTAATAAAAAGTTTTATTTATGTGAGTATAGAAATAACATAGAGCAAGAATAGAATATTAAAGTATTTACCTAAACAGACTTCTAAACTCAGATGGTCATCGTTAAGTTTTTAAATTATTTCATTAATAAATTTTAATGTATATTGGAATCCATTTAATACAGAATCATTTTTTTTTTCTTTTTTATATTTTATGCTTTATAAAAGATGAGAATATTTTTATGATAAGAAAAACAAATACTTCGAGAATTTATTAACTTATCCATTCACAATGTTAATATGGAAAAATAAATACAATTACTTATAATAATGCTCTGAATCATAAATTTTGAAATTTTCTTTTTATATACATTAAATGCTATATATACATTAGAAAAAAAAGATTTAAAAAAATTAAGCGTTATTCTTCTTGAACATACATAAGTGTCTACGTTAAGGAACAATATTATGCAATAAACATATAAAACAAGTCTATTTTGCAAAGAAAATTTTTTCTAATTAATGAAATAAGTATTTTCCCCTTTCTATAACTCCCACACAATAGTTTAGAAATATTTATTATATAAGGAGGAGTGTTTTGCGGATTTCTAGATAAATGAACTTAAAAATTAAATTTTTATTTATAAGCAAGTCCATTTAAAATTTGTGAATTAAATTTTCTGAACTTTCTTTTTAATAATTGTAAAATTTAAGTTAATAAATTAGAATAAATTTAAAATAACATATTATCTTTTGAGGATACACAAATAGAATGTCTATTTTAAAATATTTTAAGATATGTGAGATGATCAAGAAGAACCATTTTTAATATTCTAGACTTCTACATAATCAAAATTAATTTATTCAAATTTTTTTTTTCAAAAATGAAATTTCAATTTTTGCTGAACTTTTCATAAAATATTTTTAATAGCAAAAAATCTTTTAATATAATAGATTTACATTTATATGTACTCTTCTAAAATGTGATTTAGTCATTTTTGAAGAACTATTTAAATTTCTATAAATTATTATCAGTTATTAATTATGGATTATCAATTAGAAGTTCTTAAAAGATATAAAATTCAAAATAGTTATAAATATTTTTACTTGATTTTTATTGATATAAATGATTAATTATTTTTAATGTTTTAATGAAATCTTTCAAATGGTTTTATTTTTTTTTATCGCAAGCCACATTGTGGTTGTTAAGAGAAGTGATTCTTCTATCATTGGAAACAGAGTCCAAATTTTATTATGAGATATTTCCTACTAGAAGGTTGAAAATTATAACGTCGTTCTAAATTCCGTTCCTCTGTGTAGGAATTTCTCATTATCCCAGCATTATTATATTTGCTACAGAGTAGAAGTATAATTCAGTGAGCCTGTATTTTCAAATATTTCTTTCACAAAAAAAACTTCTTATAATTTCAAAAATGTAAAATATTACTCTTAAAATAAGAGTGATATTTCTTTAGGTTGCCCTATATTATGAGATATTCTCTTTTGCGTAGAAATAGTCTAGTTTATGTTAATAATTGCATATTTCTATATCATGTCTATTCATATTTCTTTAGAAACTACACCTTGTTGTAAGCTGCTGATATTTTGATATCATATCGTGTATATATCATGTCTATTCATATTTCTTTAGAAACTACACCTTGTTGTAAGCTGCTGATATTTTGATATCATATCGTGTATATATCATGTCTATTCATATTTCTTTAGAAACTACACCTTGTTGTAAGCTGCTTATATTTTGATATCATATCGTGTATATATCATGTCTATTCATATTTCTTTAGAAACAATTATTTGTAAGCTGTTGATTTCTGATTAAATTAGCTTACAACAACTGCAATTTGTTGTAAGCAGCTGATATTCTGATATTCATGTCTATTATTATTTGTTTAGAAACTGCACTGTGTTTCAAACGACTGATATTCTGATATATTGTGTCAAGTAATGTATTATCTAAATTTTGTAATTCTGAATGCAATTGTTACTATATACATTTGTCATGTAATTAAATTTTATGTTAGCATTTGTTCAAAAAAACTATAAAATATTTATAGAGAAGATTTATCCAAATTTAAAAATATATTTATATCTCATATAAAATTGGATTCATGATAAAAATAATTATTTTGTATTTATTATTAAAACTTTAATCTATAATTGAATTATTTCAATATTTTATTTTGAAATTCTAAAGTAATATAATAAAAAATATAAATTTTAAAATATATAAAAAATTGTATTATATATTTTAAAATGTAATGTTAAAAATATATGAAAATTCGTATTATAATATAATAATTTTTTTGGGCAAATATGACTGATTCATATGTGCTTTGAAATTAATTTCTGATAAGTTCTATGTAATGAATAGAATTAAAAAAAAGTTAGTGATGAAAATGAACAAAATAATGCAAATAAAAGTTTATTAATGATTCCATGTAAAACATACCTTTATTTTTCCTACTTAATCACCAATCATACTTAGCACAATTTAATTCTACGGATCAAGAGATCAGGTGCACAGAATTCGTCTAGCTTACAAAATCAAACACTGATGATTTTTACATTTCCCATTCGAAAATATGCTAGAATTCAATCCATGTCTTAAGTTAAAGGAAAATGATGATATCACTGGTTGTAAATTCAACAGTACTTTTAATAAGCAGTTATAAGACAATCCTGACTGAAAACGTAGAAACATCTAAACAATACGAGCATCTCTACCAATGCATTTTACATCTTCCTTACTCAATACATATTTTAGTATTGTTGGTTCATATACCAATTTTCAATTATTTGTATAGTATTGTGCTCTTTCGAAGTGAATAGGCTTTGTCTTATGGAAATTCATTGTTATATGGAATCAAAGATATTGAATTGATAATTGTGCCCGGTATCGTATATACCAGAAATATGTTTATACTCCAAATACATTTATAAAAAATCGGCCAATTATTTTCATCAATTATTCAGTATTTCACGATAATAACAAATCTGAATTCCAGTAGGACATTTGTAAAAATAATTGTATTTTTTTGTCTCAAATATTATGTTAATTTTCTAGACAAACTGTAATTGTTAAAGTTTCAATAACGTCAGAATTCTGATATGATTCAGAAAAAAATAAGTGCCTATCTGTGTATTTTTTTTTTTTTTTTTAATTTTATTAATACTATTATTATTATTATTTTTTTTTTTTTTTTTGCAACACAGATTGCGTATATCTATTACATCTTTAAAACATTTTTAGTTGATCGGTTACTCATATAAATAACAAAACAGTAATTTTTATATCATTTTATCAAATTAATTTTAAATTCTCTAATTTTTTTAATATTTAATTAGTTTTCATGATTTATTTATTTGAGATTTTTGTTAAAAAATAATAATAACAATAATTTGGAATATAATGATTTCACGAAATATTATGAAATTTATTTAAAAAATTGTTATTAATCATTGATTATATTACTACATTATTAGAAATAATTAATATATATCGAGTGAGCAATGTCCGTCTCTATTATTCAATCATGAATGAGAAAGGGAATCTTTTTTCCTAAGAAAATTCCAGGAAAAAGAACCTTATCAAATTGCGTGACATATGAGAAAAACACAAAAACTCCCACAGGTCCACCTGACTGTCGATGACAGGCACAAACTCCAGCTATCGAGTCTGAAGTCAGCAGTGAATTCAAACTTGAGCTTTCTGTATTCTAATTGGTCACACTATTTTTGAACTATAAGATTAACATTTTACAAATAAATACTTAATAATACTTTAAACAAATAATAGTATATTATTATTCTCAAAAAATATAACATAATGATAATTATATAAATAATTAAAATTTTATAGCTTTTATCTAAATATTTTGTTTAATATTAAATCTTAAATTAAAAAAATAATATTTTAAATGTATATATAATCAAATATTATAATAAAAATAAATTTTATATTCGTCTGCCTTATTTTATTAAAACTGAATAAAGTTAAAATTGTATTGTAAAATAAAATGCAGAAACATAACTAATTTTATTACTTAACTCACTCAAGTGCACTTAAAAGATTTAGCTGATTTTTTAATTTTTTTATTTTACAAGAAAGGCTAAAAACATGATGAATATAATTTTTAATTTAATTGTCTACTTTTGCATTTTATTCAGCCAATTATTTAAAAACTTTAACACTAA
This sequence comes from Caerostris darwini, assembly GCA_021605075.1. Lineage (NCBI taxonomy): Eukaryota > Metazoa > Arthropoda > Arachnida > Araneae > Araneidae > Caerostris > Caerostris darwini. Next base: position 161,979 of record BPLQ01007479.1, read on the forward strand.
ATATTACACAGTACACGAACACAGAAACGTCACGTAAAGATCCTTACTAGGAACGCCGCTTCTTACTCTCGGTTTTTGGGCATGAAAATCATTTATCAAAAAGTAAGTCGCAAATTAGATTTCAGCACTTTTGAAAGCTTTTACGTGCTTATTTTCTCTCAGCTGCATCGGACATAGTGATATATTTGAAGCGTGAGGGCAAATTTTTCTGGACTTTTTCACTAGCAGAGGACATTTTGTGTTCTGATATTTAAAATGTTTTTTTTTCTTTATAATTTCTTTTTATTTGTATTTATTTATTTATTTGTTTTGCTGTTTTTTACTCAAGGTATTTTTCTCCAGTAAAAATTAATTTTAGAAGTATTTCTTTTTTTAAAGTTGATATCATTGTTGTAATCAGTTATTTATTTAGTAAAGGAAATAATAAATAACTAATAAGTTTACTAATAAATTTAGTACAAAAATTTTTAAACAAATCGTGTTGACATAAACACTGAATTGTAGCGTAAAAAAAAAAAAGTTGTGCAAAAAATTCATCACAAGTTTAGTATATACGGCAAACATCTTGAGGTCTGATGTTTAAAAAGCTTTTATATTAATTATTTTTTTCTTATTTTATTTCATTTATTTTTTTTGTTGTTTTTACTATTAGAAAATATCATGAATTTCAAAGTTAATTTTCTAAAACTAAATTAATAAACTAACTAAACTACATTTTTTAAAGTTGATATCTATTCTGTAATTACTTTTTTGTTTAAAATAGTAAATTTAAACTCTTTATTAATAGAATTAGTAATCGTTTTATTGCAGTACACACGCACACACGCATATATATATATATATATAAACATGACACATGACCACAAAGGACAAATTCCTCTGGACTTTTTCACTAGCGGGGAAAATTTTGTGTTCCTATATTTAAAATGTTTTTATTATTATTATTATTATTTTTATTATTTTATTTTCATTTATTTATCTATTTGTTTTGTTGTATTTTTTACTGAAAATAGGGTTCTTCAGTAAAATTTAATTTCGAATTTAATTTTAGAACTTTTATTTTTTAAAGTTCATATTGCTGTAATTACTTTTTCTTTTATAAAAGTGAATTTAAAATCATATTTTTAAAAATAAATTTAATAAAAAATTTCTAAAGCAAATTGTGTGTACATAAAAACTGATTTGTAGCTTTAAAAAATCGAAAAAAATTGTGTAAGCATCTCAGAATTCATTTAACGAAATTGAAGTATAACTGCGAATATCTTGAGTTTCGTTATTTATTTTCTCTCAGCTGCAACGGACATAGTGATATATTTGAAGCGCGAGGACAAATTTTTCTGGATTTTTTCATTAGTGGAGGACATTTTGTGTTCCGATATTTAAAATGTTTTTTTTTTCCTTTATAATTTTTTTTTATTTGTATTTATTTATTTATTTGTTTTGTTGTGTTTTTCTTGAGAATTTGTTATTCAGTAAAAATTAATTTTATAACTATTATTTTCTAAAGTTGAAATCATTGTTCATTCATAATTTTTTCATTATAATGTTTTTATTTGTCTTTATTTATTTATTTGTTTTGATGTTTTTTACTCGAGGAATTTTTCTTCAGTAAAAACTTAGAAATATTTTTTTTTTTAAAGTTGATATCATTGCTCTAATTACTTTTTAATTTATTAAAGTAAATTTGAAATATTGCTTTTAAAAATAAATTTAATGAAAAACTTAAAAGTAAATCGCGTTTACATAAAAACTGAGTTGAGTAAAACTAGTGTAAAAAATTGAAATATTGTGTAAAAATTTCACAAATCATTTATCAAAAATGTAGTACAACTGCGAACATCTTGAGCTTCGATATTTAATTTTTTTATTAATTGTTTATCTTTATTTATTTATTTTTTTGTTGTTTTTCACTAAGAGACAATGTCATGAATTTCGAAATTAATTTTAGAATAGTACTTTTAAAAGTTACATCATTTCTGTAATTACTTTTTTATTTAAGAAACAGTTTATGTGTATTACATATATTCAGTTTGCAGATTAATAATCACTGTGGAAATGGAGAGTAAAACGAGAAAACAAATCATTCAAAATCTTAACGATTTAGACTGCTATTACAGATGTTTCCACAAAAGTAATGAGTAAATATCGTTCACACAGTGAAAACTTTTATTGAATTAATATTATTGAATACTGCGTGCATAACTTCTAATACGCAAAAAAAATTGCAGTTCTTAATATTATTATGATAGAAAAATGCGCATAATACCTTTCCATGTGTTAAATTTTTCATCTATCATAATATGAAGTGAATCAAACAAACTGGCAACTGTAATTTTTAAAGCCCCTCAATTGTCACTCCGAAGGCATCCATATAAAGTCAACGTAATCAGCAAATACTGCCATAAGTCAATATTAAGCACTTAGCATTTGCACGGTAGACCTTTTCGAAAATGGAAAAGACGCTTCATCATTTAACATTTTATGGAGAAATTAAGTTGAATACATAAGCGAATTACTACGAATCAGACACATTTATCTTTAGATAAGAGTTAATTCTCAATTATATACTGAAGGAGCCGAACACTTTTAAAGTACCATTTCAGTCAGAAATAGTCATTGTGAGTTGTGGATCGTTTAATCTTTAAAGAATGTTGTGCCTTTAAAAATGTATCGTTCATAATTGATCATTTAATCTTTAAAGAATGTTGTGTCTAAAGATTTATCGTTTATAATTGATAATTTAATCTTTAAAGCATGTTGTACCATGGGCTTGAAAGCTTCCACCATACCCCATAACAGATGCTCTGTATTATAATTTACAACTAGTCATAGTCCATCCTAACCTGCATGAAAATAATGAATTAGACACGATCATTTTTATTACATCACACTGACGTCAAGCAATGGAGCTACTACCATCAATATTTACCACTGATGGCTATTTGAAAAAATGTAGCCTCCAATATCACCATATTTGGCAAATAGTAATTCCTAGTTGCGGGTAAGAAATCTCTAGTTCTTACAAGTACTGAAAGATGCTTTACATCAAGAGCTAACAGCCATTCCAGGAAGATATGTTGTTGCATGCTGTATCGATCATAATCCCACTACTTCCTGTACTATTTGAATTAGTATTTAGTGTTGAGTTTTATTATTAGTATTAAATATAGTATTTAGTACTTAGTATTTAGTATTTAGTACTTTAGTGCTTAGTATTTAGTATTTACTACTTAGTATTTAGTATTATTAGTATTTAGTATTGGTGGTGGACATATGATATGACATATGACACATGACATATGATGATATTAATGTTTCCTTTTACAAGTAATATAAAAAAAATTAAAGACAATTCCTACTTTTTTTTCAGTTTATTGCAGAACGTCCTTTATAAATAATTTTCATTCATTTTTTTAAGTTTATTCTGGTGCCATCAATTGATAGATATATACAACTTAAATCCGAAAAAAAACTAAAATTAATTGATTAAATTTAATGAATTAATTAATATTTGAAAAAACTGCATTACAATCCAAGGTCTCCCACTACAAGTTGAAAAAAAATGCATTTGAACGTGAGTGGATGAATAAAAAGTATTTCATTAACGATTGAAAATTTGTACAAGATATATATAGGAACGTATGAGCTAATAGAAGGAATTGAAATAACACACATTTTTGTCCCTGTCGCAGGAGCTAGAGTTGTAGGATAAATCGAAATCTGAAGCTATTTTTTTCATGTCAAATGGTTATCTTATACAGCGGTAATATTAATCTGCAAATTTCATGTCTCTCCGGCTAATAGATCTTTTTTTTTTATCGCATTTTACTTTTAAAAAGAACTTTCGTATCACACTGTAGAATAAATGTGCTTCCAACTTAAGGTGGCTTCGTAATACTCATTGAGGATATAATTTCACCTTCTGAGGTGTACTTTCCTAAATGTTTATTTCTAACTTTAATTAAATGCTTAACTGTGTATTTGAAGGATATTTTAAATAAATAACTTAATAAAATTAAGACTATATTATTTCGAATTTTTAATTTGGCTCATTTTTAAGTATTCAATAGGATTGATATTTATTTTCTATTTTGTGATATCAAATAAATGAAATAAATTTATTTCAGACAACATTTTTTAAATAGTAACAAAAACTATGAATCAATAACAATTTAAAAAGTAATATATTTTGCATACATTTATAAACTTGCATGAGATGTATATATAAAAATGAATGTAAAATGATTATTTTAAGCATTGAAACTTTATAAACAATCTACATATATTAATTACGATACAACTATCATATATATTTGCTATAAAGAAAATTAATTTTACTATTTTAATTAATTTATTTATTTATTGTTAAGCCAGTTTAGGTGCCATGTTTTATGAATTTTCGATATTTTGTTTCAACACATATAAGTATATTTTAAAAATGTGACTTAACTATTATTACCAATTAAATCATTTATAAATGCCAAATATATTTTTATATATACTATTTATTCTCAATTCAAACGTGCAACTCCATAAGATATTAATTTTCTTAAGCGAAATTAATTTAAGCGAAAAAATATTTTTATTTTCGATAAGACTGAAAAACATCCATGTCTGATTATATTCAATTTAAGTCTCGGATCTTCCATCACTAAATATTATTAAAAACAGGAATATAATGTATGCTATACATCTATTTTAACTTATATCAATCAATTTTAAACTATTAATTCCGTAAAATAAAGAATTGTTATCGTATAAATTGTTTCAAAAACTACAATTTCACATCCTTTTTGCATGCATAAATAAATCAAACGAATAAAAATTCAGCAATCATTAATTTAGTTCATCATATAAAAAATTTTATACTATTGAAATAAATAATAGCATTCACGAAATTAACACAAAAATAATAAAATTAGTTTTTTTTTTAAATTCCTACAATAATTTCCAGATCCAATTACCTTTTTTCAACTGTTTTTATTTAAAAAAATAATCTCAATAGATTTCTTAGATAAAAAAAATAAATCTTATAAAAATGGAATAGTTTATAAAATACTATAAAATCAAAATTTCAGACAATTTTTAAAATATGGAGTTATTTATTTAATATATCATTTCGTCAAAATAATTTAAAAATATTTTACAATATTTATTGAAATTCGGGATCAAATCCAAATCTTTCATAAAATTATAGCTAATTAAAAGTAAACATGGCGAAACAGAAAGAAAAAATGTAATATATATATATATATATATATATATATATATATAAACGGTGTAGATTTCAAGTGGGAAGGACATTATATTTCTGAGTACTACAAAAAAAATCGAATTATCGAATTTCTTGTTAACTGGGAATGAAAACAATTCCATTGAAATATAAGAAGAAGATTTTTCCGGGGGATATATTTTCTGATCGCTTTTAGCGGTTGATTTTGTCTCGATGGCAGATTTTTGTATTTTTCATGCTGCAATTTCCTATTAGAAATAAAGTAAAAAATACTTCCAATAAATCTTGATAGAGACAAATATTCTAGAGACGAAGAGAATATTGTTCACGAGTTCAAATGAAATAATGGCTGCTTAAAAGATTTATTGATTTTGGATCAATTCATTTCTGAAACATGTTAGCCTTTACACAAAATATATTTATATATTTTAATATTCTCATAGTTAAATATATAGGGTGGTTATAATAACAAATGACCCTATTCAGACTCCCCTAGAACCCGTTCTCACCGAAGGATTTTGATTAAACTTGATATATACGGTATATGGACAATGGGACCTTTCCGGATGTCTGGCCTCGTCGTTCACCCTATTTATATCCCTGTAATTTCTGGTTGTGGGCATTCCTAAAAAAAGTGTTTATGGATGGGGAATTAGGACTTTACCTGAGTTGAAATCCAGCATTACACGCCTTGTTGTTGAAATCCCTTGAGAGTTTCTTCGCTCTACCATTGAAAACGCTATAATGCGCTTTCAACATTTAATTGGTCAATAGAGCACATATTGAGCATATTCTAAAATAAATTTTAACGGTTTTGACAAATTTTTTAGGCGTCACAATTCCCTCTGGTAATCAAAATTTGAACTATTTTTTATTGCAGAAATCTTTTCCTCATGGTCCATATACCGTACATACCAAGTGTAATCAAAATCCGTTGGGTAGAATGGTTCTGAATAGTTCTGAACTTTAATTATAGCCTCCCAGTATATAATGCTTTAAACTATTTTTATATGAAATTAGAATTTGCTAACTTTTTCTTTAAATAGCTGTTGAATTTATCAAATTCTTATTAACCTGAGTTATGGCACAGACAATTTATGTTTGAATTAACTAGCGGCATTCATTGTCGTTTCTTTCAAAAATTCAAACATTATTTTGGGGATAGTCGTAATGTGTGTCAGTATTTTGCATCTATTGTGAAATTATCGCGTGAGAAACCTACATAATTTCTCCTATACGATTACGATTAAGTAACGATACGATAAGTTACGATAGTTACTTATAGTTACTATCGTTAAGTTACGATAGTAAGCAGTTACCCCTAAGAAACAACCTGGAAGGTAATTATCTTCTATTATCACTCGTTGATAAATAATTCTTAGCATACTCATGGGACAAGAGTTTTGCGATGTACAAAAAAATATTCTTAGCTAAAAGAAACTTGAAAATCTTTAAAAATTCTGTATTTGTCGATTTTCAACTCAGTATATTTTTGAGGAATTTGGTAACATTATAAATGAATTATTGGTCTCCTTTTCAAATTATTATTATTATTATAATTTGTCTTTTTTTTCAAATTACAATTTAATTTTAATCCAATCACTTAATTTAATTAACTTAATCAATATCTTTTTTATAATTTATTCTTCTTTTCGATTTTCAACTCAGTATATTCTTCAGGAGTTTGATAATTTTATAACTGAGAGATTGGTCATTTCAAATTACAATTTAACTTTGATCCAGTCACTTAATTTAATTAATAATTATTTATAATTTATTCGTCTTCTCAGTTTTCCACTCAGTATAATTAGTAGGAGTATAATTTTCAGTATAACTTTCAGTTCGATAATGTTATAATTGGCCTCATTTTCAAATTCTTCTTCTTTTTATTATTATTATTATTAGTCTCCTTTTCAGTTATCAACTCAATATATTCTTCAGGAGTTTGATAATGCAATAAATGAGAGATTGCAATAAATGAGAGATATTCTTTTCAAATTACAGTTTAATTTTTAACCAATCAATAGTCATTCTATTCAGAGAAAATTCTTGTAGACCTTTTGGTGAAAAGAAATCAGCAATTTTGGTTTTTCCTTGTATCCGGATATGCTTCATTATTCTAAACCTATGGATTTCATTTATAAATTTTAAGATCGTAAATCATTATCATAATATCCAAATATCACTTTAAATCATTATCATAACATCTAAATATCATTTTAAATCATTATCATAACATCCAAATATCATTTTAAATCATTATCATAACATCCAAATATCATTTTAAATCATTATTATAACATCTAAATATCATTTAAATCATTATCATAACATCTAAATATCATTTAAATCATTATTATAACATCTAAATATCATTTAAATCATTATCATAACATCTAAAAATCATTTTTCATTTATAAAAGAATTTGTAAAATTTTATTCAATTTATTCATTTCATAATTTTTATCGAATTTATAATTTATATTGGCAATCACCAAGAGAAACTATATTTAATTTTATATTGTTTTTCTGCTAATTTTTGTTCAAATATATCAACTTCATTCATTCAACAATACTGATACACTGGATTATTCATTAAAGACAAGCATTATGATTATAGATTTATGTCTTTAATTAAAATTTTTGGAATTAAAATTTCATTTTTAACGAATGTTCACTATTTTTTTCAAAGTTTTTTCGTAAATTGTAAACAAAAATAACTCTTAAAAAATATTTTGTAATAAACTTGAAAAATCACAAAAAAAAGAAAACAATTCACAATTCTCAACATATTTGCTTTTTTCGAAGAACCGGAAAATATTATGGATTTCTTGTTTGATTTTTGACAAGCAGAGAAAAAATGTCGGAGTCTAAAGCTTTCAAAGGATCTGAAGTTCAAAAGAAATCTGCCTAAAAGTTTTTGCACAGAAAGAGCCCAATTTTAAACTAACGTTCGATACTTAGAGTCTAACATGCAATATTTCGCTAGAAACCAAACGTTTCTGGAAAATGATTGAGAATTTGGATTTAACCAATCTTCAATTAAAATGAAAGTGAAAAATTAGAGAAATATTTGTGCATAAATATTGTCAACAGTTATTTATTATAGACTCATTTCATTTCCTTGTATACTTAATTTTTTGGTAAAATAAAACCCAGTTATTTTCATTTATTTATTTTTTTATAAAAACTGTGATTATAAAAAGATAAATTCAAATGAAGCAAACAGCGATCAATAGTAAATAAACTGAAAAATATAAATTCAGAAAATCCACCACACGAAGGCAAAATTTTTAACGACTTTTAAACAGACAGATCTCTAACTTGGATATATTTTTAATTTTCGAAGTTGAATAACATACATGGAGAATAATAAAAAATCAATAATTTAAAATAATCAATAATTAAATTAAATAAATATTTATATATTCCACGAATTTTGTGACAATTTTTAATCTATAGCCATTAAAAATTTATTTTTTTATCTTTTTCTTTTATCACTAAAGATGTGAATATCATGTAATAATGATATAATATATATTATAGATAAATACATATATATTAGAAGTATGATTTATGCATTTCAACAATATTTAAACAAAAATAATTAAATGTGATAAGTTAATTTTATCTAAATTTGTTAATATGGGTATGATTCCTCAAATCAGAAAAATCATTTTACTCATTATAAGTATTTTACTAAACATAATTGTGCAGATAAAAACCTAACATGTTAAAAAACATGTTGTTTTCAATAACAGGTGTGTTTTTAAACATTGTTGACTAACAATGTTATGAGTTATTGGTTTCCTGTAAAGGAATGCTCAGTAATTAAGGTGAGTTTGTACAGCATTAAGAAGACTTTTTATTGAAATTCTTGTCAATACTATTATAGTAAATTAAGGTATCAAGTTAATAAAACAGAAATTTCTGACATAAACACAGTAAATATTATTATTGAAATTAGAAACAAAGGACTTCAATTGTTTATAAAAAAAAGTCCAGAATGTTTAAATACATAACATTGTAAACACATTTTGCCACTAGACTATGTAAGTTACCTAAATATATGAAAATATTCGTAAAATTAAAGTTTTAAAGAAAGTAAATTCTTTAAGTGTAAGGAATTTTTTAATATAATGAAAATATTAAGTTCATTATTAAATTTTTCATATCATAACACTTCTCCCAGTATAATGAATTGCATTCAAAAAAGTAATTCAAATATGTTACAAACCATATTTCAAGCTTGATTCTGAATAAATGTATGAAAACTAGAATTACATTTGAGATAATAGTATAAATGAGACAATAAGCGTAATTAATATATAATATTATTTTTGAGAAGTACAAATTTCTTCAATGAATTATTTTACGCTAGCACAATTTATTATTAAGTTAAAATATTTTTTATAAGAATTTTGACAGCAAAAAATACTATCAATTAAAATTACATTTTTAATTGAAATAATAAGTTATTTAATTAAAAGTTAGTAAAATGTTTTATTTTATTAAAACGCTTCAGTTATTATTAAAAAAAGTTTTATTTAAAGGTTTAATTTCATTTTTTTGATTGGACAACTTTTAATTAAATTATAATTTAATTTTATTATAACCAAAATATTTTTAAAAATAAAAAAAAAATAAAAAATATATAAAGTGAAAAATAGTAATAACTTTCAAGAATTTAATACTACATTTTCTTTTGATCGTTTAAAATTTTTGGTGTACGGAAAGTAAAGAAGATATTACTTTTTAAATACTTTAAAATCTGTGTAGGTGGAATATTAAAGTTGTGTTAAAAGACAATACATTCAAGTGCTAGTTTAATAATCTTCTCTAGGTTAGTTGTGATATTAGCTTTCTAAAGATAATAAGCCTGAAGATAAGCATTCAACATACCAGTAATTAAATCATCGAGTCACATGCAAAGAAGATGAAATAAAATGCAGAAAATTTAACATTTTCTTTTTTTAATAGTTACCATGATTGAACTCTTATATTTGGCGAAGAATTATTTTCATATCTTTACTATTTCAAAGCAATATTTTTAAACAAAACCTGTAAGACATATTACATTATAAAAGAGTTTTAATAAAAATATTGAAAAAACATATTTTTTTTTAATTTTAAGTAAATAAATTGTATTAAAAACTATTTGACTTTGTATGAGTTTTTGAGTTTTTTAAAAATTACAAAAGAAATATCTAATTTTATCTATGAAAGATATTTTATTTACCCGTGAACTGAATATAGCACATTGAAATCCTTATACACTCATGTCCATAAATTTAGGATAATTCAGAATCACACAGAAATTGAACTCCAAACTAAAAATTTCACCTGCTGATTTAGCACATACATCTTGAAGAAGAATATGCAAGTTACAGGAAACCACCAGATGGCGCGGATAGTACGTCACAATGACGAGAGTGTAAGAGAGGGGTATATAAGGAATGGTGTCAAAGAAGTAAAATTGCTCACAAGCGCTTTAAAAGCCTTTCAGTGCAATAACCGCATAGTTATGGCACAAAGGAAGCATTTGGATGATTTTTTACGTGGTAGAATTATCGGACGACTGGAATGTGGACGTACCCAACTGGAAGTATCCGAGGAATTTTGAATCGCCCAGAGTGTCATCTCCAGGCTTTGGCGACTATTCCAAGATGATGGTAATGTGAGTAGATGTTACAGCACAGGTCGCCTCCGAGTTACAACGCCGAATGACGACCGGTATTTAGCAGTTACTGCCAAAAGAAACAGACGGAGCACAGCATCAAACCTGTCTCGTCAGCCCTCTTCAGCTACCGGTACGACAGTTTCAAGGCAGACCGTGTACAGACGCTTAGGGCACATTGGTCTATATGCTCGTAGGCCTGTCAGATGTGTTCCACTTACCGCAACTCACTGTAGCCTGCGATGAACCTGGAGTAGAGAGCATGCATTGTGGACACCGCAACAGTGGTCTTGTGTGATGTTTTCCGACGAGTCCAGGTTTAGTTTGCAGTCTGATTCTCGCCGGACTTTCATATGGAGAGCGCCAGGTACCCGTTACCACCAAGAGAACGCCATTGAACGACACCGTTACGGTGGTGCAGGATGGCTCGTTTGGGGAAGAATTTTTCTTAGTTCCAGAACTGACCTGCATGTTCAGAGTGTAACGATGACAGGCCACATCTATCGGGATGTCATTCTGGAACAACATGTACGTTTGTTTCGAGGCGCCATGGGTGCTGAATTTCTGTTTATGGATACAACGCCCGTCCTCACCGTGCAAACATTGTAGACGAATGCCTTCAATTGGAGGATATCACCCGTATGGATTGGCCAGCATACTCACCGGACTTGAATCCAATAGAGCATGTGTGGGATATGCTTGGCCGACGAATTGCAGCCCATCAACCCCCTCCCACCTGTCAACCGGAACTTCGGAGGGCATTGCTTGATGAGTGGTGTAATACTCCCCAAGATCAGTTTGATAATTTGATACTCAGCATGCCTAGGCGTTGTAAGGCCTGTATTGCATCGTCCGGGAGACATACTCCATATTAACCATCATACTAACCATTTTATACTGTTTTTTGTAAATAGGTTCTTTTTTTAAATTAGCTCCAGGGAGTAAAAATCGCAATTTTTATTAATTATGTCAAACATATAGCATCTTTTTTGCTCTTTACCTTTTGTTTAATAAATAGACTTTACAAATCAGTCAAATTTGTTTTACTTCTGTCTCTTTCTTTGCCTGAACTTCATTATCCTTAATTTATGGACAAGAGTGTACTTTACCTTATACCTTAGACTTTATTTATCGATAAAATAAATTTATATAATTTACGATGTTCTTTCTAAATCTATCATTGATTAATACTTTTTGTGTACATCTTTTAATCTATATACAAATTGATTGGGTATTTATATGATTTAAGTAATAATTAAAGAATTTTTAATGATAAATTTTATAAAAAATATTTGACAGTAATTCTATTATTCTATATAATTTATATTTTATAAAATAATGCATGGACTTTGATTGAATCAAATGTTTTAATATTTAAAACTAATTAAAAGTTAAGTTTAATAAAGAAAATAAAATTAAACTGTTATTAAGTTGTAATTGAATTTATTATTTATATATATATATATATATATAATATTGAGAATATAAGTAAATTCATCAGTAAACATTGATTTTTTTAATTAAATAGGAATTTAACTAAAATGAAAAAAATGACAATAATAAAAATTGAATTACTTTTGCATGTATCATTTTAATGTTCAATATTTCCTAATTTGACTTAAGAGGACAAGAATAATGAATATTTTTCAGTCACATAAAAATATATAAAATATCTTTTAAAAAATGTGTTAAAACAATATCATTAACCAATGGACTTTTGAATTTGTAAATATTTACTTATATTTACTGTACTTTTTGTAGGACGTTTGTAAGACTGAACAGACATCTATAGACAATTTGACGCACAAATTCCTCTGATTAGATTTTCTTCGCCCAGTGAATCTTTGAGTGATTCAATGTGTGTTAATCTGGTGAGTCTTGAGTGTATGATAAATATTCCAAATGTAGTGTTTGCACTAGGGGTGTTGTTGCACTGGAAGTGTAATGTCGAGCATTATCTTGCTCTAAAAGACCAATCCCTTCAATTTACTTTTTTTGTAGATTTAAGGTGATATTTTAACAGATTACAGAAAGAGAACAATTATAACTATTTTCACTCTAAACATGCAGTGTTTTTAAATTATAATACTTTGATACCAAAAAAAAAAAAAAAAAAAGCATACATTTTACTTCAAATTGTTGCATGGGAAAAGTTTGGCTCTGGTGATTTAGATTGATGCCCTTCTTAGCTCATTCTCTGCTTTTAAATTTCGTAATCATTCTTCTCATTGAACCCATCACGTAATTGTAAGCATAATACATGAATTTTACAGAATCTCTTTCTCCATGGTAACCAACTTTCCAACAATTTAAAAATTGAATAAGATTAGGAATCATACGATTTAAAATAACTCAAGCTCCCAGCATTTATTACATATACAAGAATGTTCATGTACATAACATAAGCTCACGTTTGCAGATATTTAGTCAACAGAAATTTAAATATTTTCTCTTACTTACACTCTCAAAAGAGCAGTATTTGTTATTACAAGTAGATTTCTGTAACCCTGGTGAGTAGAGTCTTTCACAGATAGAACGCTATTTGTGAATTTTCTACTCCATTCTTAATTTGGTGCTGTAATAAACATGAGTCACCATGATATGCTTCTATTAAGAGAAACAAATTCCAGTAGATATTATATCTTCATTTATAAACAGAACACGGTTCATCTTAGATGCATGCCTCCGATGTTATTTCTGTATGAGCTTATAATAATATCCTATTTTCTATCATTTAATGGACATTAAAAGTACTTCTTATAAAAAATTTAACATTATATTTCGAATTCAACATTTAAGTGCAACTTTTACTTTTTAAAACTTACATTAATTCATAAAAATTTCATGTATAATAAAATTTTCATCTTATTGATTCTAGTACGTTGTAAAATTTATACACTTTTAAATTAAACAACATATAACAGTACAATATATTTTTTTCTGAAAATAAAAAAAACATCATCCAATCATCCAATTGTGCATGAATGGACGTATTCAATAAAACAATATACATGCGATTAATAATTAAGCATTATACATTATAACTTACAGATAAGCATAAGCAATACGCATTAATTAAAAAAATTATTCTAGATTAATTACTTCTTTAAGTCTTGTTAAAATAAATAAATATTGCTACAATTCTATCTAAAATTGAAAGTAACGATAATCAGCAGCATCTAGAAAGCTAGAATAAAAGAATTTTGAAAGAAAATATTAAAAAAACAATTTTAATTTTCGTTAAAAGAAAAAACTTGTTTACTTTGGGGAAGAAATTATTCAAATATTTATGAAACTTAGATTTGCATGCAAATTGATTTCAAACTTCATTAGATATTTTCGAATAATTTTATCCGTTTTCAAATAAAGTACTTGCACATATACATCCTGAGAAGAGAAAATAACCAAGTACAAAAAACTGATTAAAAAAAATTAAAACCGGTTAAAAAAAGTTACAAAACTTTATAAAATTCAATGACTAGAAAACTGAAGCGCATTAATTTATAATACTCTTACCGTTTTAGAGTAAGTTTACAGAACTTCCATTTTTTGTGAAAATTCGATTTAAAAATGTATTTTTTGCATTAAAATTTCTAGCAGCAAACATCTTCTTACTTAACATTCTTCCCCAACGCAATTTTTTATTTACATACATTTCATATTTACATTTTGGAAAAAAAGCAAGCCTATGTTGACTATAAGGTCATGGCCAATCTAGATCAAGTTTTTGACATTTAAAAATCATTTTTTTTCTTTGACATTCTGCTGTTATTTGTTAAACTTACCCACATACAAAATTTATAATGCTTATTAAATTAATCTTATTTGTTACACCATTAAATTTTGGCTCTTTGGATTAACTTTTAATTTGGTACTGTTATTTTTACAGGTTTTATGTATTTCTTTTTAATGCTGTCAGAAAAATTCAGAGTAAGGAATGTATTTTAAGTCAGTACAAATACTAGACCTTAAAAGCTGTAAAACTAATTTGCTATTAAAATTGTTTTTATAGAGACATGATTGCAATAAAAATTGCTGAATTTATTTCACAAATCCTTCTAAATATATTAATAAAGATCATACTACATAAAATTGTGAAAAAGAGTCAGGAGTTGGGATTCGGTATTTCAATAAATTCAATTCAGGAGTCAGATATTTTTTTGTGTGAATCACCCCTATATTTAACCTTACAATATAAATATTCTTCCTAATTTTTCTATTGTTAATATAATATATTTATACATATATTGGTGAAAAAAGGTAATCTAAGCACAAAGAAAAAATAAATTTAGAGGAATGAAATTTAGGGAAAGCCTTCCTCTAAGTAACATATTTATTTTATTAAAGTGTTAAGAAACATGTCAGCTCACAGGAAGTATGTTAGGGTAGGAGTCAGTAGAGCTGTTTCAAATGTGAAATGGTCATACATTAATAACCGTTGTAGTTTGTAGCTTATGAATACATGTAAGTAAGCAAACGAGCATGTAAATTTGATATGCTGATACTCTGTGTTATATAATGTGAGATGAAGATCCCTGCCTGCTGCCCTTATCAGTCGAATCAGCAATGGTTCACACTGGTTTTACATTTCGCTGCATTTTTCGCCCAATAATTTCCCTTGCATGCTAGTAGGGAGAAAGAACTGGTGATCTTTCCAGCCAAGGTAACATGTTGGGTGGTCCAACGTTATTCATTTTAAAACGGCCTCTAGAGTAGTATTAAAAACTGCAACATAACAAGTTCATTCATCAGTATGTTGTACAAATTTGTTGTCGAGATGCGTAAGATAACTATGAGAGCATTTTTTCTGTGATAGACAATTAATCCCCAGACCATGATTCCTGGTGTAGATCACATTTGTCTAGGATGCAGACAGATTGGCACCCAGCACTCAACTGAACACCTTTTAACCATTTGGGCCACGATTGCATCACAACATATACGATTATTTTCTGAGTACACAACAGTCTTCCCTCCGTCTTCCAATGAGCTAACGCCTGAACACCACTGAAGTTCCAAATGGCGAATATTTGAAGTTAGTGGCATCAACGATACAGGGCCTACGATTCGAAACCGGCAATTAATTTGTTATCATTATATGTTTTTCTCTCGTCTGGCAAAAGCTCAAATTTCTATTACAAAAAGCGTACTATATCCATTCAACAAATACTGTTGTTGTTCTTCTTGAGACAATAATTTTCCGTGACACTATTTATTGAGACCATCGCTACAACAGTAATTCTCAGAAGATACAATACTGCCAAGTTCATTTTCAAAGTCATGGGATGAAAATTCACCTCCTTGTAGTCCTATTACACGACCTCGTTCAAAAAGCTGCTGACACTGCCAACTATGTCTCTTTAATTGCATTCTGGACCCAAATCTAGCTCACAATACCCAATCCACACATAAATAAGACTCCTGAAGATTAAATTGCTTATATAAAATACACCTGATTTTCATGTTAATAGTTTCTTCACTGGCACCATTCCTATTACTATAACGCGAAATTTTTATAGATCTTACCCATTTGATGTGTTAATACACCTCATAAAATTTCTTTTATCCAACGCCTTTTTGGTGATGGAATTCTATTATCTGCCATATATATATATGTGTATGTGTGTGTGTGTGTGTGTGTGGGCGTGTCTGTGTGTGTTTCTATACAGTTATGATGTGCTCTTTCATTATATACATTGTAAGAGCACAATTGTAACTCAATTACATCATTCTTTAACATAACTTCCTTCTAGGAGACCGTACAATTATTCTAACAAACAAAATTAAAAACAAGGAGTATTGAGTTTTGCAAAGTATTTCACTTCTCCTGGAGCATTTATGATTAATACAAAAATATGTTCAGAAAAAAAATAATGATATTCAATAACGAAATGCAGCAGATATGAAATTGAATATCATGATACATATTAATGCAACAATAGGTAAAGAGCAAATACTTTTAGAATTCGATTAAAAAAGAAAATACATACCGGGATACTAGGTGATAAATAAGTTATATGGAAAAGCAATAAATATCTACGAAATATGAAGCTATAATTTCCTGGAGATAACTTTATCAAAGAATACGTACCCTCAAGATATGATTATAGTTGTTATTTCTAGCCACATTTGATCTAACATAATATAATGATATACATAGATATTCCTAAAAACAATAATTACTTAACAATGCATTAAAAATTATTATTATTTTAAGTTAATTAATAATTATTTAAACATAGGTTATATTTACTTATGCCTTATTATTCGTAACAATTTAATTTTCATTGATTTTAAATAAAACTGAACGTAATAAAAAATTATTTACTGTAAAATTTAACTTAATTATTAAAATTTAATTTAAAATAATTATTGCTTATATAACCACAGTTGATTAGGTTTTAAATAAAAAATAAAAATTTCTATTATTAATTAATTTCTTAGGATAAACAATATACATAAAATATTTATTTTTCACTTATTTAAATATTTTTATTTGTTTTTTTTTTATTACGTAAGCAAATTTGCCTGGTTACATTTTATAGTATTATAATTGTTTTAATGATTACTTAAGAAAAGAATAAATGTAAAATACTTAATTCCTTAATGGACATTAAATAAACATTAAAAATTTATTTTCTTTGATACAAATTTCCAAACTTAATGTGTCATTTGAGCATAATCTTCTGAATAACTCAGAAATAATATTTTCGATTACATTTAAAGTATTATTTGTAACTTAAATTTTGTACCTTTAAATATTTTTTTTCTAATTTACATGCCTGAAATTATCTGAGGTAAAATGAAACCATTATCATTATTTAATATTCAATAGTTTATAAATGTACATTGTTTATTGATATACCTTATTAACTTTTAAATTATTAATTAATACTGTCAATATAAGTTTTTTTATAAAACAATATATTAAAAGTGAAATAGTTTCGCAACATCTGCTTTTCTGTCTTAAGAATCAGAGTTAATAATATTATATTACAGCTCATTACAATCTGATCAAAGTAGCATTTACTATGGAAAACAAAATTATATTTATTTAAAATAAAATTTCATTTATTTAGACTTTTCAAAATGCATAAGTGTCTTAAAGATTGCATACATAATAAATATGTAGAAATGAAATGATTATTTAAATTCAATTTCTAATCCCATGTTTATCAAAAATAATATTTGTCTTAAGTTTTCAAATATCTGTCTTAAGTTTCGATGAAAATATATCAATAGTATTTTATTGAAGAAATAAGAAAAGATAAAAATAAGTATATTTTTATTAACTAAACTGAGCTATTATTAAATCAGTATCTAATCAGTACGAATCGTATTAGTACGTAATCAGTATCAGTACTTATCTATCAGTAAATCAGTACGAATTCTAAAGTACGATATTTTTTTTTAATACTTTTAAAACGCTTATTGTTTTTGAACTTTTACATTATTTTTTTTTTCGAAATAAATCTCGTTCTTCATGAAAAAATTATTATTGCTTTCCCAAAATTAGATACATAATTTATATTGAAAAGCAAACCAGAGTTTTTCAATGTACATAATTGTATTTTAAAAATTAAGCATTATTGATTTCAACACTTCATAAACAAAGTGTTACGAAATGCTATTTTGTGTTAAAAATATTAATTTCATTTGTCCTAAAAGACATTCAGGTTGCAGATAAAAAAAGCAGAAGTTTCTCTGGTTTCTAGCAGCTCTTGGGAGTTTAAATTGCACTGGAAAAGTTTACTTTTGAATGTCAAAAACAGAAATCTGGTAAATTTCTGAAAAAGTAACATTTATCTGGAATCCAAGAAAACTAGATAGTAACTTTTCAAACAATAATGTTTCACATTTAAAGACAAATATTTAGTAAATTAAATTATATCAGAAATAATTTAACTGTTTAAATATAAGAAATAAAGAATCGCTAAATGTTGCATTGCATTTATATCAGATGAATTTAATTTTATATAGATTGCTTTATATTATTTGAATAAGCGTTTAATTAGCGTGCTTCTTTACTTTACAAATTATAATAAATAATTGAAAGCATTGAATTTTTTTAATTATTTAAAAGCCTGGTGAATGTTTTTATTTTTCTCAAATTGAAAAATGACGTTTATATTTCAGCCTATTTGTTGCATTCAATTTTTTTGTAATAATTGAAATGAATTGAAACGCTCTATTTTACTACATGTTTGGGTACACTTTTAGCAATCAATGGAAAGAATTTTGTGAGTATTGCTTTTTAAATTTATAAAAGCTGTGTTTTGATATTTTAACTGTAAATGCATTTCCATCTATTTTTTTAAAATTTGTATCTAATAATACAATCTATGACAACACTTTGTTTAGGATACATTAAATAATAACTCCTAATAATAATAATATAATAATAATAACAAAAATGTATAACTCCTAAATTTAATAATTTATTACTTTGCCCATTATATTCTTATTTATTTCTTTTTAAGCTGTTAGTTAGTTATTATTTGTTATTAAGCTATTAATAGTTGTTATATTTTCGGGGCAGTTTTGTAAAGAAATTCATGTAGTTTTGAGAGCATTAAGGTTTTTTTATTATTAAATAATGAAATAAAACAGTGTATTTTTTTCCAGTTGTATTCCAGAATCGATATTTGTAACCGTGCTTCTTCTTCGCCTTGCAAGAGTAGTAGGCCTCCAGATTCTCATCCGACAGAAAGTACAGTGCAATCACTTGGATCTCTTGAGAAACGTTTAGTTTACATTCTCTCATTCCGAATGGAAATATATTTAGCACAATTCTGCGCATTTGTTTGGCTACAGACTCTCCCTCAGAGAGCGTATTTCGCGCATCCAACGTGCACCTGCGTATTTTTATTTTTGACTTATTTGTGGAATAATTCTTATTCTTACTGTCATTATTATATTAATAAATATTGTCTATCTTTAATTGTATTTGTGTAGTGTTTAGACAAACATTAAAAAAATTTACAAAAAATATTTATAAATATCATTTATTCTTTAAATGATAAAAGCAACATACAAAGCTGGTTAATATTAACTGATAAAATTTATATGAAGGTGAACATAGCAAAAATAAGTCAACGAACACTTAAGATATTATGTATGATTGACTTTTAAATAAATTTGCAAGATTAGAATTTCAATTGAATGAGTTAAATTTATGGTGAAAGACATTTCGTTTTATTATAAAACTTCAAATATGTGAATAAAACAATAGTTTTTAAGTTATCTATGCAAATATTATTACATATAATTATTACAAAACATGTAAAGCACCTCATTATAAGAATTCTCTTAATACCAATATATTAATAATACATATTTTATTATTAATCTGCATAATTATTAATGATTAGATAATAATTACTTATTTTAAACAAAACTATAATTACAAATTTTTTATACAGTATAACATCCCAAACCTGTACCTGAAGAAAAAATAAAAATAAAAAATAATCTTACTTATAGCTATGCTTAAAAAACATCGTGTTTTTATATAAGAATACATTTTTAGTTACTTTTCTCTTTTAAGGCGTCATTATATTGTAATCATATGTTTTTTGTTTTTTTTTTTCTTTTTCTTGAATTTAGTTGGAATTATATTCCTTCTTTACTAATTTTTAAAAAAAAGTATTATATATGATCTGTTTTATTATACTTTTCATTTTTTTAAAAATAAATGCTGTCCTTAGAGATATTAATCTGTGTTGTAATAGTGACAACTTTGTGAGATTGCTTTCTGGCGTCATGGAACAAAATACAATGTATTGAGCAAATAGAAATTGACAAAATAAGAACAGGACTGGACAATCACTGGATTGTCATTTTCAATCCTCAGATGTTTGTGGAATTTTTTTTTATATTTATTTTTAACTTTTTTTTCCAAATTTCTTATGTGTAGAGTAACCTGTGGGGGCGATTACATAAGAGTGTTGATCATTTTTAAAATCAAATAATCATTTTCAAAATCTCACCAAAGTACAAGGTGGATTGTGTCACATGAGTAACGCACTTACTGGTTATAGTTTATTTTTTTGTATTTATTTTTGTTTTTAATAATGGAGCTACATATTTTACGATCTCTTTCAACTTATTTTTTTATGTTTCTTTTGTATTGTTCTAGGACCTTTCAATAAAAGTTTAGTTTATAAGCGTATATTAAACTCTGGAATCTGAAATTAATATTGTCAATATGGAAACCTAAATGCCAGTGTGCATAGAATAACATATTTAATGATGTCCGCTACAGGATCTTCATGTAAAGTCTGATTTATATTAGGTTAAAAATTATTTTTAAAGGTGGATAATATTGAATATCATATAAAATTAAAGAAGGTGTTCATTCAACTGCTACAAAAACAGCTAATAATGTAAATTGTGAATTAAACCATTCACTGGATACATTCCTTCCCAAATATGATAGTTAAATGGTCACTTCTGTAGTGAAACTGTTTTGAGATGGGCGTTCTTCTTTCACCCATGCTGTTTCATGAGAAACAAACCTACCTTGCCAATCAAATAATGAGTTTAACAATGACCGATAATTTAACATTTAACCTACATAGCTCAATAACGTGAAGATTCTTATCATTTATTTCAAGTGAATCCATGAGTACAGCCGTAGTTACAAGTTTGAAAACCTCACATAAGTTTCCAAACACGCAAACTACTTATACACATTGTAATAAAGGACACTAATGGTAATAAGGGACACATTATAATAAAGGAAACGTAATAAAGGACACGAATGGCAATAAGGGACATATTGTAATAAAGGGCATGAAGAACACGTAATAAAAGACACGAATGACATTTCACAGAGCAGATACTTATTATTATTTTTTTAGGAGTATTGATTTTAAACGTGGAAGTTAATTCTAACCATAATTCTTTTTTTTTTAAGTTTAGATCTTTTTTTAGGTTTCGTTTAGCGTTTAGTGTTCTATTTCTGTATATTGATACTTTAGCTTATAAGCCACGACTTTATTGTTTGACATCGGGATTAAAGTTCGAGATTTTGCTAAACAAATTACTTATTCTTGAACTAAATGAACTTGAATATCGGATTGCATAGATGGCGTGCTCTGTTTTCTTTATATAATTTTTTTCCTGATTGAAGAATTCATAATATATTACTCTGAGCATTGATTGCCGATATTCAGTAATAAACAGTTTTATTCACAATGTCGATAAGAGACAGCATTCTTGAGAGGAGGAATATTTGAGTTGTTACATTTTAATGTTCGTTTACTTGATTTAAATTTATTATAGTGATTTAAATATTTAACTGGATTGATTGGTTTATTTTGTTAATAAATATGTTGGCTATATTTAAAGATTATTAGTATAATTAATTTAGAATTTTAGCACGCGTTAATCTCTTCCACAGTGTGAAGGAGACATTTTGGATTTAAAGAGGTGGTATCTATTCAATAACGTTTGGGGAAATTCATATTCTGGTGAGAATCATCCCGCTTTCTGTTCTGACTAGAAAAAGCGCAATTTCTCTGTACAATGATTGCCGATTACTCAGCTCAAAATGGATGTACAGAGAAAGTAAATAACAAGCTGAAAGAATGTTTCTGCGTTCATTTTTTATGACATTTCTAGACAACGGAACAACTTTTAAAACTTATAATTTAAAATTGTTCATTTTTATACATTTTTTAGCATGATAACGTTCAGAGATGGGCCTAAATAGCCGAGTGTCTAGAGCTCTGGCGGTTTCGGGTTCGAGGCCCGGTGGTGCAATTGATGTTTGTAGTGGTTTGTAATCCACTTTAAGAAGTAGGTTTCGGTCTAATACGGCTACAGAGAATCATGGAGTCAAGTCAGATTTCTACCTACAAGGCTCCCTCACAACAGAAGCTGCCCCCTTTCCCATCAACTATGAATCCATAAGGTTTCGTGGGCTAAGTCTAGATGCCTACAAAGAAAAGAAACAACACCAACAAATTCAGACAAATAAATCACATACTCGTATAATGAGGCGGAAAACAAACTTTTAAAACACATCTAAAATTTTTAAATGGTGCCTATTGAAGGAAGAAATTTGGCCCCAAACCAAAACTGGAGGCGGGGAAAACGATTAGTTTAGTTCGTAATTAGAATAGATTAAAAACTAAATAGATTTATGGGTATATTTTTGAATTTACTAGCTTTTATTGATCACTTGTGACATAAATTGTGTGTTAAGTGATACAGGGGAAAATTAGTGAGTTCTGATTTGAAATCTAGTTGCTCTTATCGTTCTTATATGCAGAGTAATTTCTAATAGATGAAAAGCTAATTGCTGTTTCCATGAAGCTAATCAAAGAGACTAGGCATGAGCGCTATTAGGCATGGTGAGAGTTATAAGAAAGGAGTAGAATGCTCTAATATTTATAAAATAAGTTAGTTGTTAAAAATTTCAATATTTCATAACTTGTAATAATATAACGTAAAGTATATTACAGTGGAAGTAATTTAATTCTTTTCGTTTCAGAGAGTTCATCAAGAATAATTCAGACAAATAAATATTTGATATTGAGTTCGTAATTCAAATAAATATTTGACAGATATTTGATATTTCAGTCCATTACTCAATTTAAATATATTTGTCAATTTCGTTTCTTAAAAGTTGACAAGCAGGACTCCTCTCACATTTCGATCCATGAAACTTTTCCGAATTTAACCCTTTTAATGTGCTTCTCAGCCATGAATGCCAGCTTCAGAAGGCCCGAGGCACGTGTGTTGGAGTTTGAAAGGATTTGTCATTGATGGGCAAGACATTTTTGAAATCCAAATACTATAACGTATTGCGTATAACGTAAAATATAAAAAGATCCAGTTTTATTTTCAATCCAATGCAAGCTGGCAAACATTCTAAGAGCGCGAAACAGAGAAAGATTCTAAGAGATGCTGAATCTATTTTTGGTACATTTTGAATGCGAGTGCAACATGTATACAATTTTGTTAACTTTGACATATACACTTATTGATTACGTTGTTCGTTTCTCATTTATCTTTTAAAGTTAATAAGTTAACATTTAACGTAGTATAGTCATACAATGGTACAATGAAATTTTGTAATGAATTAGCTTTTAAGTTCAATTATTCGAAATAAGAGTATGCGTTAAATAAAGCAAGTTATATATAAAAAAAAAATTAAAGTCAATTCTTACTTTTTTTCACTCTATTGCAGAAAGTCCCTTATAAATAATTTTCATTCATTTTTTTAAATTTGTCTGCCGCCATCTATTGGTAGATATATGCAATTTAAATCTAAAAAAAAACCTAAAATTAATTAATTAAATTTAATTACTGAATTAATATTTGGAAAAACTGTATTAACATCCAGTGTCATCCACTACAAGTTCAATAAAAATATAATTGAACTTGAGTGGACGAATAAAAAGTATGTTGTTAACGATTGTAAATTTGAACAAGATATACATAGGGAGAGTGTGAGCTAATAGAAGGAATTGAAAAAAAATGCAATAAACATGCAAATTTCATTTTTATGCAACTGAAATAGAATAGAATAAAATGGGATAATATAATAATCATGTTATAATTACACACAGAATAGTTAAACGCATAATAACTATGTTGTTTCTTTACCACTTATATTTTAAAGAAACACTTTTTTGAACATAATAAATTAATATTTAGCATAGTATAATCATAGAATACTACAATAAATTTTAATATTAGGGAAATTTTTTAAGGAATTAGTTTTTAAATTGGGCCTGAATGACCGCGTGGCTAGCGCTCTGGCGCTCGGTACTACAGGCTTCGGGTTCGAGTCCCGGCGGTGCCATGGATGTTTGTAGTGGTTCGGAAACTTTAAACCTTAGGTCCCGGTCTAATAGGATCGTAGATCGTTGCGGGGGCATTGTTACTCCGCGTCCGTGGCTTATCTTTAAGTTACACGGCTCAAAGTGAGTAACGCCTGTGCAGCGCTTGCCTTAAGGCATCCAAGACCAAGCTGTTTAAGTGTTCGCCAGCTGCATTAGAAAAAAAAAGTGTTTAAACTTAATTGTTCGAAATAAGAGTATGCGTTAAATAAAAAAAAAAATACACTAAAGATGCGAATTCCACTTTGATGAAACTGAAAGGGAATATAATAAAATGTGATTATAAATTATTGCTATTCTACTTAGTTATGAATACATAATTTAATATTTCAATAATACTTTTATAAATAAAGTTTAAAAGTTTTTCTATGCATTTTAATTATTTACTAGTAATATTAAAATAATATTAAAGATCTAGTTTTATTTTCAATCCGATGCAAGCTGGCAAGCATTTTAAGAGAACAATGCTGAATCTATTTTTAGTACATTTTGAATGCGAGTGCAACATGTATACAATTTTGTTAACTTTGACATATACACATAATAATTATGTTGTTCATTTCTCACTTATCTTTTAAAGAAACATTTTTAGAACATAATAAGTTAATCTTCAACTTAGTATAATAATACAATGATACAGTGAATTTTAATAGCCATGTTTTATAAGAACGTTTTTTGGAAAAATGAAAATATAGTGAATGTGCTAATTCCATTTTTATAAAACTGAAATGGAATAGAATAAAATGGGATCACATATTATTGCTGCTCTACTTTATAATGAATATTTAACTCAATATTTTACTAATGTGTTTAATTATTTACTAGAAATATTAAAATAATGTTTATATTTTCTAAATAACCAAAGCTTCGTTTACAATTATTTTTTCTTTAATATTGTTATTGAAATTTAATAAATTTTATCTACACAATTTTGAGGCAAAATGGGAGTAAGGATTCACTGCATTCCCACAAAAAGGTATAACCTTGAATCATTGATCATTGATCTTTCTTTCAAGGACGGATTGACCTTTACGTTAGACTTTGGAACGGATAATGGGAGAGGAAGAAACAGAAACGGTAGTGTGCAGAATCGAGTTTGAGTTTCAGGCAGTACGGAGGATCTTAAGCGAACATACTTTTAAGTTGATTTTGTAAATATTTGTTTTATAATTGTGTTATGCGTTGCAGTTGTGCACTGCTGTCTTTGTAATTTTTATAAATATGGCAGTTAAACATAGTGTTTTTATTTTGAACAATAAGTTAGTTTGCATCCACGAACAAAACTGAATCAAGACCACACGCCTATCCTTTTACTATTGGTTCATTTTTGGATGTGTTTAATAGAAATATACGCATTAATTTTAGTTGAACAATACAGAGTAAAAGTATTTATTTTCTTAAATATGCGATGTTAATTAATTTAATTTTTAAGTTCTTTTACGTGAAATAAATTTTATTATAAAATTACGCTATTACATTTCACATATAACTTATATTTTTAATGCTTTTTAATTTACTACATTTAAATATATTCAATAGCAGTATTCTTTTGTGTGTATCAACTTAGAAATAATTCTAAAAGTAAAATTAGAAAACATATTAATATGATACTTGTGAACTTAAATAATTTCATAAGTATCATATTAATAATGTTTTAATTAATTGAACTTATTAATTATAATCTGTTATTGAATAATAGTTATCAATTAGATACTATTATTTGTAAATTATTACTAATATTTGCACTTAGTCAATTAGATACTATTATTTGCAAATTATTTCCATTAATATATTAGATGAAAAAAAGAATTTATTTAAAATAATTACATTTTTGCTGAAAATATATTATAAAGCTCAAAATTCATTAACACAAATAATAATTAATTTAAAACAATGTTAACTACAACTGGCTATATGAAATTATTCTAAATATAAATTTTCGTATAAAAGTCAAATAATTATTCTAAAATATAAAGAAAAATATATAAACTCAAATTTTTTTTAAGCATTAATTTATAAAATACTACTGAAAACATTAAATTAAATTAAAATTATGACACCATACATGGTTAACAATAATATTGTTATGTTAAATAAAATTCAACATTTTCGACCATACCATTGTTGCATTATTTATTTTTAGATCTTTGAAATGTAACACTATAAAAGCATAAATACCAAATTACATATATATATACACTGAAGTGACAAAAGTCATGGGATAGCAATATGCAAATTTTCAGATGGCAGTAGCATCGCGTAGAACAGGTATAAATGCACAATGCTTTCGCAGAGCTTTCATTTCTGTTCAAGTTATTCATGTGAAGAGTTTTGACGTGATGATGACCGCACGACGGGAATTAACAGACTTTGAACGCGGAATGTTAGTTGGAGCTAGACGCATGGGTCATGCCATTTCGGAAATCGTTAGGGAGTTCAACATTCCAAGATCCACTGTGTCAAGAGTGGGCCGAGAGTATGAAATTTCAGGCAAAACATCCCACCATGGACAGCGCAGTGGTCGACCGCCTGCACTTAACGACCGAGACCGGCGACGTCTGCAAAGAGTCGTAAATTCTAACAGACAAGCAACACTGCGTCAAATAACCGCAGAAATCAATGTGGGACGTACAAAGGACTTGTCTGTTAGAACTGTGCGGAGAAATTTGGCTGTATTGGGCTATTCCAGCAGAAGACCGACTCGAGTGCCTTTACTGACAGAACGACATCGCTTGCAGCGACTTTCGTCGGCACATGAGCATATCGGTTGGTCCCTAGATGAATGGAAAACCGTGGCCTGGTCCGATGAGTCACGATTTCAGTTGGTAAGAGCTAATGGTAGGGTTCGAGTGTGGCGCAGACCCCACGAAGCCATGGACCCAAACTGTCAGCAAGGCACTGTTCAAGCTGGTGGTGGCTCCGTAATGGTGTGGGCTTGTTTTTCATGGCATGGACTTGGTCCTCTGGTGCGACTGGACCGAACATTGACTGGAAATGCTTATGTTCAGCTACTTGGAGATCACTTGCAGCCTTTCATGGACTTCATGTACCCAAACAACGATGGGATTTTTATGGATGACAATGCGCCATGTCACCGGGCCACAAGTGTTCGCGATTGGTTTGAAGAACATTCTGGACAATTCCAACGAATGATCTGGCCACCTAGATCGCCCGACATGAATCCCATCGAGCATTTATGGGACATCATCGAGAGGTCTGTTCGTGCCCAAAATCCTGCACCATCAAAGCTTTCACAATTATGGACGTCTATCGAGACAGCATGGCTCAATATTCCTGCAGAAGACTTCCAACGACTTGTTGAGTCCATGCCACGTCGAGTTGCTGCACTTCGCCGGGCGAAAGGAGGGCCGACACTATATGAAGAGGTATCCCATAACTTTTGTCACTTCAGTGTATATCTATATACACTATCTGGAAGAAAGTGACGGGACACCCCTCGAAAAGTAGAAAAGTCGACAATACAGCTGGCACATGCGCAATAATAGGTATCACGTGTCAGCCGTATCCTATAAATACTCTGTGGAGACGACTAGAGTTGTTTTTTGTCAAGATGCCGCCACCGGAAGAGTTGTCTAAGTTCGAGAAAGGTGTGTTGGTTGGATTGCATCTTGCCAAGGTGTCAATTAGGGAGATATCCCGTCTCCGTAACTGCTCAAAATCAACTGTAGCACATGTTGTGTGTCACTACAAGACTGAGGGACACTGTCGAAACAAACCCCGAAGTGGACTACCTACAGTTCTCACCAGCAGGGACCGGCGGGAGCTCGGCATGGAGATTCGAAATAACTGTCAAACATCCATGGATAACATCGCTAATGAGTTTAGACAAGCCACAGGTGTGGCCGTTTCAACCAAGACTCTTCGTATCGAGGCCCATAAGTTAGGTTACACTGGACGTTCGGCGGCCCATACGCCTTTGATTACGAAAACCAACAAGCAAGCGCGCCTTCGATGGGCCAAAGACCACCGTACTTGGACTCTGAATGACTGGAAACGCGTCCTTTGGAGTGACGAGTCACGATTTGCCCTTTTCCGTTCCGATGGACGTGTTTGGGTATGGCGTTTACCAGGAGAATGCCTTTTGCCCGAGTGTGTCGTCCCAACTGTAAAGTTTGGTGGAGGAGGATTGATGGTATGCTCCTGTTTCTCCTGGTATAGGGCTGGCCCGCTGGTGAAGGTTGATGGTGCGATCAATGCCGATAGATACTGTGATATTCTCGACAATCATGTCCTTCCTACCTTGTGGACAACGTACGGTATGGATGATTGCTGGTATCAAGACGATAACGCAACATGCATGTTGCAAGGAGGACTCCTGATTGATATGTGAACAACAACGTTAAACGCATGGAGTGGCCGGCGCAGAGCCCAGATCTAAACACAATTGAACATCCCTGGGACGAATTGGACCGTCGGTTGAGGGCCTGCACCCCACTCCCCAAAAGCAAGCCTGAACTATGGAACTTCCTGTTACACATTTGGAAGGAAATTCCTCTTGCCACTATGGCTAATTTAGTGGAAAGCATGCCCAGAAGGGTTGCAGCTGTGATCGCAGCCAAAGGAGGCCCTACCTCCTATTAATTTTAATAAATATGGGTTTATGTCGTTATAGTGTCGTGTCCCGTCACTTTCTTCCACATAGTGTATATATATATAAAAGTATAGATTTATAGACTATAGGATACCTTATCTATAACTGTTTGCTAAGAAAATAGGAAGGAATAGAAAGGAATGTTCCAATTGAAAAGAAAAGGTAAAATATCTTGAAATTACTTTCTTTTCTGCGAAGAGGAACTGCAGACCTACGGAATCTGACGAAGAACAACTTAAATATATATGCTATCATTTTAACAAAGCTTCCTCTCTAGCAGATGTTTCACACAACATTTTTGAAAAGGTGAAATGCGATTGTATCTCTATTGTACTGCATTCTTTTACGGTCAACTACTTTATTGTCAAATCTGTCAAAAGAATATTTTTATTCAATTCTTTCTATTAGCTCACACTCTCCCTATATATATCTTGTTCAAATTTTCAATCGTTCATAAAATACTTTTTATTCCTCCACTCAACTTAAAATACATTTTTTTTAAAACTTGTAGTGGATGACACTTGATGTTAATACAGTGTTTTTCAAATATTAATTCACTAATTAAATTTAATTAATTAATTTTAGTTTTTCTTTTAAATTTAAGTTGCATATATCTACAAATAGATGGCTCAGATAAACTTAAAAAAATGAATGAAAATTATTTATAAAAGATTTTCTGCAATAGAGTGAAAGAAAAGTAGGAATTGACTTCAATTTTTTTTTTATATTACTTGTTTATTTGAAACCCTAAGTCTATATATATTTAAATAGAGAGAGGGATAGATGTAAAGAGTGGCTATATATATATACACTGAAGTAACAAAAGTCATGGGATACCTCTTAATATCGTATCGGCCCTCCTTTCGCCCGGCGAAGTGCAGCAACTCGACGTGGCATGGACTCAACAAGTCGTTGGAAGTCTTCTGCAGGAATATTGAGCCATGCTGTCTCGATAGACGTCCATAATTGTGAAAGCGTTGATGGTGCAGGATTTTGGGCACGAACAGACCTCTCGATGATGTCCCATAAATGCTCGATGGGATTCATGTCGGGCGATCTAGGTGGCCAGATCATTCGTTGGAATTGTCCAGAATGTTCTTCAAACCAATCGCGAACACTTGTGGCCCGGTGACATGGCGCATTGTCATCCATAAAAATCCCATCGTTGTTTGGGTACATGAAGTCCATGAAAGGCTGCAAGTGATCTCCAAGTAGCTGAACATAAGCATTTCCAGTCAATGTTCGGTCCAGTCGCACCAGAGGACCAAGTCCATGCCATGAAAAACAAGCCCACACCATTACGGAGCCACCACCAGCTTGAACAGTGCCTTGCTGACAGTTTGGGTCCATGGCTTCGTGGGGTCTGCGCCACACTCGAACCCTACCATTAGCTCTTACCAACTGAAATCGTGACTCATCGGACCAGGCCACGGTTTTCCATTCATCTAGGGACCAACCGATATGCTCACGTGCCCACGAGAGTCGCTGCAAGCGATGTCGTTCTGTCAGTAAAGGCACTCGAGTCGGTCTTCTGCTGGAATAGCCCAAGAAAGCCAAATTTCTCCGCACAGTTCTAACAGACAAGTCCCTTGTACGTCCCACATTGATTTCTGCGGTTATTTGACGCAGTGTTGCTTGTCTGTTAGAATTTACGACTCTTTGCAGACGTCGCCGGTCTCGGTCGTTAAGTGCAGGCGGTCGACCACTGCGCTGTCCATGGTGGGATGTAATGCCTGAAATTTCATACTCTCGGCACACTCTTGACACAGTGGATCTGGGAATGTTGAATTCCCTAACGATTTCCGAAATGGCATGTCCCATGCGTCTAGCTCCAATTAACATTCCGCGTTCAAAGTCTGTTAATTCCCGTCGTGCGGTCATCATCACGAACCTCTGACCGAACCAAAAGAAAAAAAAAAGAAGAAAACCTCTTCAAATGAATAACTTAAACAGAAATGAAAGCTCTGCGAAAGCACTGCACATTTATACCTGTTCTACGCGATGCTACTGCCATCTGAAAATTTGCATAT
This sequence comes from Caerostris darwini, assembly GCA_021605075.1. Taxonomy (NCBI): domain Eukaryota; kingdom Metazoa; phylum Arthropoda; class Arachnida; order Araneae; family Araneidae; genus Caerostris; species Caerostris darwini. The sequence continues at coordinate 193,384 of BPLQ01007479.1, forward strand.
TGCTATCCCAAGACTTTTGTCACTTCAGTGTATATATATATATATATATATATAATGCTCAAAATAATGATAACACCATAGATTTATAGATTTTTAATGAATCCTTTATTATTATAGTGTAGGACCATCTTTGGCATGTTTGGTACAATATTCCTCTAAACACGATTCATACAAGTGCTGCATAATGTTTAGAGGATTACCATTAGTTTTAGTACCATTCTTCATGCAGATATTGGGAGGATATCGATGGTGGAGGATATCGATTCCGCATTCAACGGTCTAAAATAGACCATAACTGTTCAATGATATTGAGGTCAGGTGACTGTTCCGGCCAAGGTAAATGCATAACTTCATCCTCGTGTTCATCAAACCATAATTGGACATCATCATCCTGGTGCATTATCATCCTGGAAAATTCCAACTCCTGTAAGAAAAAAAAGTTTGCATCATAGGATGGACCTGGTCGGCTGAAAGTTCTCTATACTTCTCCCCAGAGATCCTTTCTTTCAGGGTTGCTATTGGTCCAGCAGAAAAACCACGACACGGCTACCCATATTATGGTATATCCACCTCCATGCTTGACAGTTGGAAGGAGACAATCCTGATCATACACTTGTGCAGGTGTCCTCCAAATATATACCCGTCCTGTTGTAGTGAAAAGTGGGAAAATCAATTCGTCAGACCATATTAATTTCTTTCACTTATCAATCGACAAGGTTTTGTGAATGTGGCACTACTGTAGACGACGTTTGGCATTAACATTTGTTACAATTGTCTTGGGAATTGCTGGTCTGGCGTAAATGTCCTGTTTATGAAGCTGCCTTCTAACTGTAATGATTGACACTGGAGAATTCAGATGCTGATTGAGCTCTGCGGTTACTTTTGCTGCAGTTGTTCGCTTTTGAAACATCACAATTCGCTTCAATACTTGTCGGTCTCTTTCACTGAGCTTCTCTTTCCGTCCACTCTTTTGTTTTGCCGAGCTTGTCTTGCCACGCTGTGTGTATGTTGTCATGACTTTAGACACCGTACTTCTAGTAAAGCCTAAAAGTGGGGATGTTTCGGTAACACTTGCTCCAGTTAGATGGGCTCCTACAATTTGGCCTCTTTGAAAATATGAAAGGTCCGACATTTGACGCGTTTGAAATAAATCCATGACTTACAGAACTTCAATAAAGCTACCATATACTACCAAAATATATACATTTCCATTTAAAAAAAAAACTGGTAGCTATTGTTATATTTTAATGTTTACGAAGCGAATTCAAAAATGTCACTTTTATTCACAAGTGTTTATATTATTTTGATAACACCCTGTATATATAGAGAGAGAGTGAGAGAGTGTGTGCGTATATATATGTATTAAGTTCTAGAAAATGTTTAACTAAATTGGACGAAGATGAAGATGACAGACGAAGAAATATTTACCAGTTTTCAAAATTAGATTCGTTACGCGTGAAGATAAGCCCGATTAAAGAAGTTAGATGATCATCAAAGTCATACTCGCTTAGCATTAAGAAAGATGTAAGCTTACGAAAAATTTATAATATGTCTCAAGACATTATGAAATTAAATTAAATAGCTCATAATTTAGCATTTTTTATCAGGAGAATACTATATACCAGAGAGTTAGGGAAAAAAACTACTATTTATTTTTATTTAAACTAATATTTACTAAATATTCTCCTGAGTCATTAATTTTTGTAATTTCAGCTATCTTAAATTTACGAATGAAAGATAAGAAAATTGTTAATTTTTTCAATTAAAATTATATATTGATATACAAATAGAGAAATAATTCTAATGGTGATTTATTTATTCCTGAATTAAACTGATTTACTTTTTACATATCTTGAAAGAAAAAAAAAAGTTTCAATTTAATTACCTCATTTTTGATAATTACATGTTATTTTAAGCGTCATAAGATTTTTTTATTTTATGTTATTTGTCATATCTAGTACAAATGAAATTAATATACTACACTGAAATTAGACAGTTTATAGTTCTCAAATGTATTTACCTCAACTATGTTGCATTGTATTCAAAATAAGAAGACATGAACAATTCCCCCAATAAAAATAAATAATGTTGATTTTTCAATTCCTTCTATTAGCTCACATTTTCCATATATATATATATATATATATATATATATATATATATATATATATTGTTCAAATTTTCAAGCGTTCATAAAATACTTTTTATTCATCCACTCAAATTCAAATACATTTTTTTTTAACTTTTAATGGATGATACTGGATGCTAATACAGTTTTTTTCAAATAGTAATTCAGTAATTAAATTTGATTAATTAATTTTAGTTTTGTTTAGATTTAAGTTGCATATATCTACCAATAGAGGGCGCCAGATAAACTTAAAAAAATGAATGCTAATTATTTATAAAGGACTTTCTGCAATATAGTAAAAAAAAAGGAGGAATTGACTTTAAAATTATTTTTTTTATATTACTTGTTTATTAAAAAATTACGACGATCATATGATCATTATTATTAAATTATGAAGATCACATGACACTCATCCACGTGATCACGTATGAGACAAAACACAAATTTCGTACAACACAAGAAATACTTCCTTGTAGATATGTATAAGTCTTCATTTTATCATGTTACCAACATAATTCCTAAATATATTTGTAAAAAGAATTTTGAAAGCAAAAAAATAATTTTAGTAGAAAGACATTTGAAACGAACAAGAAAGATATTATTAAAAAAATGGTTACACCTAAAATTTTTTTACCTTTCCATATTCAAGCATAATTTTTAAAAAATTTAAAAATTAAAATTTAATTCAATTAAAATTCAGAAATGAATTATTATAACTGAAAACATATCATTTTTTTAAAAATTTATATAGCTTCAGAATGCATAATTTTATTTTAGGGCTAATTCGATTTGAAATGTTTTTTGTTTGAGAAAAACGTCATTTTTTATAATTTTATCTTAATTTTTGGTAATGCACTAAATAAAAAATTATAGATTCCTGAAAAATAACAATAAATAAGTCCCTCATAATAATAGCCTTTATGTTATTAACAGGATAAATCTTTATCCTTTTTTCTTTTAAACTATTTTAATTTTCTTTTCAAGAGATAACATTATTTTTTTTTAAATAATTTATTATGTTTTTGTCATAATTTTTGGATACCTACTCCGAAAAAGAATTCTAAGAAAATGTTGGACTTTTGTGTTGATAGTTTTTGAGATTTTTTTAGCACATGCATATTCCCAAAGGACCACACAAAATATACATATATATATATTTCTCTGAATAAATCTAGTTTCATAAATAATTTCTTGACTAAAGCAGTAAAATGTTCGCTTTGGATTTTAAAATATTTTTTTATACAATATTTAAAAAGAAGCATACTAAAAAAATATACCTTAAAACCTATTTTTCAGTACCCAGTCATAAGTAAAAAATTTTTTTTAATATCTTATATTAAATTTTCAAGATTAAATTAAATTTTTTGTCCTTAATACTAACTCTTAATGCAAAAATAAATTATTAAAATTCTTATGTTTATGAAATCAAAGTGCTATAAATATTAAATCTGGATATATAGAGAGAGAAAGATAAAATATCAATGCAAAATGCATTCACGTCCACAAATTATTACGTCACGTACTATTTTTCTTATCCTTTAAGTTACAGATTAAAATGTTATCTATAAATGTTAAGGAATTCTTCACACAAAATGGCTTTCAAAAATAAACTCTTTAAATGTTTCTAAACTCAATATTTATAAATAATGATATGAGCACTAACATGATTTATGTAAATGTGTATCAAACCGTTTATATTTATTTATAAAATCAATAAAAATAAAAATTCTGAGGTATTTTCTAAATTTTTTCATTGAATTATAAATTTCACGATTTTATTATTAAAAGTAATTATTTCAGAGAGCTTCAATTTATTGAAGAAATAAAATGTATTATATTATCTGCCTCTTTTTTTCTTTAATATCACTCTACTTTAAGCAAGAATATTTATTTAAAGCATTTATTTACCAAAAATTGTCTTTAAAATTTATGATATAGCTTATGTTAAAAAAAAAATATTTTAATTTTGAAAGTTTTAAATGTTTTAGTGTTTTTTAAACACTATTTAGATTTAAAGAAAAATAGTGTTATATTCATATAGTCAATATAAAACAATCTTAATTTTATTTATTTTTTTTTCCTTTATCTTTTCATTTTGTTTATATTCATTCGGTCGTATTTCTGAGCAAGTTGATTTTTTTAAAATTTTAATATTGAATAAAAAAATTTAAAAAAAATAAAGGATATATTTTTATGTGTCGGTCAAAAAATTAAATAATTTGTCACAATATTTGAAACGAACAATGGTGCATAATTTTTACTATTTGTTACTCTTTTAAAATTTTTTTAATGCTTGGAAAATTACACAAAATAACCCTTTGATAAAATAAACCTTTTATTATTGATTTCCAAAATAATATCCTTCATTTTAAAATTCATTATTTAATATATATACATATATACAAATTGTATACATAATAACTTAAATTAAAAACTGTAAAAATGTAAAATAATTACATCACAAATAAATTCACTGTATCGTGCACAAAATGACAATCTTGCAATTTGCATTTTTATGTAAACCAAAATAATAAATTTTTAATATTATTTGTCAATGCGTCATGAATGAACAAAAATATTAAATTAAAATCTTCGAACATTTTAGATTTTATTCAGTCATTTCAAATCATTACATTTTTTTTCAATTGAAAAATATTTAAAACACCCCTGCTCACAAATACATAATGATGGTATGTTGGTGTTGAAGATTATGAGAATTTTACTTTTTGATTAAATACCTCCAAAGATATTGAACAGATTGCATGTTATTATGAATTTCGGCAATAAGATAGGGAGAAATTATTCTTACAACGTTAATGATACACACACATGATCATGACTAAGGCACATTAGCATCGAAGGCTTAAATATGAGACTGCTTGTTTTAGGATGCCCCTTATTGTTTAAGTTCGGAGATCTGGTAAGCCAGTTCCTACAGCGAATGGGGTCATTTTACAGAAATTCTTCCATAAAGGATTCTATAATGGCGTCAGAAAATTTCATTAAAAGGAAATCAAGATCAACTTCACCCCTAACAAGAAGAACATAGTTTCATGAACCTCTCCTAGAAAATCGCACCCAACCAACGCAAAAGAGAGTTTTTTCATAGCGTTTTTTTCTTTCTAGCGCGCATGCTCATAGGAATAGCTCAGTAGTGCAGTATTACAGATACGCATGCGCAAAAGGTTCCTATGAGCATGAGCGATAGGAAGAAAAAAATATCGGACGATAAAAAAAAAAGTTATGCAAAAACTCTCTAATGCCTGCCAAACAATAATTGCCGTCATTACCTCTCTAGTAAATTAGAGGACAGATAGCGAATTCTGTTTTAATACAAATAAACGCTTGTTGAAAATTAAGGGTTAGATTGAGCAGCGAACTGTATGATCACCCACAGATCTATTTTCCAAAATCAATGTTATATCCATCGCGTTAAACGTAATTTTCGTAAGCAAGAATGTGTAAGACACAAATAGGTTTTATTTAAAACAGAAATGCCTGCGTTTGAAAACAATAACAGTTAAAAACTTTGGAAATAAACTCGGATTCTTGTGGTTGTGTAAAGGTCTTAAGAGGACTAAGAAGTAGTTACACTACTGTTATGTTTTCTTGCAACAGAAACATATCGATGTTTTTTATTAATCCCTTTTACTCCTAGAACTATCCTAAACAGGCATTTTCTCAATGGATCCAGTATCCTTAAAATGCTTCCAAAAAGTTTAACAGACTTCGGAAGATGCATTAACGTCTGCGAAAATATAGATTTTGAACAATTCGATTTACATCTTCTCATGACCCTCTAACACGTTCTGGCATTTAAATGTTGTTGCATATTCTTTTTAATTGTTTACTTTTGAATTTCACGTAGCTTGTCAAACTCCTCAAGAAACAAGTAATATAAAAAAACATTTTAAGTCAATTCCTACTTTTTTTTTACTAAATTGCAGAAAATCCTTTATAATTATTTTCATTCAATTTTTAAGTTTATCTGGCACCATTTATTGGTAGATATATGCAACTTAAATCTAAAAAAAACCTAAAATTAATTAATTAAATTTAATGAATGAATTAATATTTGAAAAAACTGCATTAACATCAAGTGTCATCCACTACAAGTTCAAAAAAATGTATTTCTTCAGTGGATGAATAAAAAGTATTTTATGAACGATTGGACATTTGAACAAGATATATATAGGGAGAGTGTGAGCTAATAGAAGGAATTGAATAAAATGAGCTGTGTGAATGAACAAAGCCTGGAAATGTCCAAGCATGTTTATAAGTCCTGTTTCTCTATATAAACACTCACATGCACAAATACGCTTACATATAAGGCATTAGAGATTTGCATTTTTGGAAGCATTAGTTTTAAAATTGTTTCAGTCGGTTTTTAGAAAATCGACTAAGTATTCAAATTCTCTTTTTAACAAAAGTGAATCATAAAAAGCTAAAAATTTTTGTTACTTCAGAAGAAAAAGTAATAATTGTATTCTATAAACACGCTTAAAGTTACTTAATCCGCCATTGACAAAATATTATCAATATACTCAGATTAGGAAGTACAATATGATCTAGCTGAACATTGGCTAAACGAAACCTGAATGTTAGATACTGCATTTTTTTTTAATTTCTTAAATATATATATTTAAAAAATTAATTATTGACGTAGCTATCGAATATTAACGAAACTTCTTTTTTGTTCCACAAACAGAATTAAGTAGTTATACTAAAAAATTCTAAAAATATTTTTTAATTTGCATGGTATGTATTATGAAAGTTAAGATATTTCTACATTAAAATATGAATAATGTTATTATATTTTGTTAAAAATAAAATTAAAGAATAACTTTTTAAAAATTTAATTTGATGAATTTTGTTTCCATTCCCATAGATGGCAACACTTGTCAGTGTTCAAAATACAGAAGCGACAATATTGTCAATTTCTTTAAGTCTACTTTAAACTCACTGGTTAATAACCAGGGTTCGAAAACCCATGAGCTTGGCCTAGAATAAAAGTGAAGGAAGCACTAGTCAAATTTTTATCTTAATGCGTAAAAAACAGCTCTATAAACAGATTTGAATTTTTATCCACTGGATTAAGGACATGACTCGTATTTGGCGAGCTTGGCACGCCTAATACAAGTAATTGTAATAAAAAAAATAGTATGCAGGATTAGTACGGCTAGTTCATTTTTCCTACTCAACACCTTTATCCCAAAAACTTAAAAATATAATACCTTGTTTAATAGTAAATAGTATATCTTTATAGTTTACTCTCTAAAGATATTTCCTCAATCCAAAATATATCATATGCAGCCTAAAGAATGAAATTTTCTTCTGGTGATATTGCCATTGGTTAGAATTCAGAGATATTCTTACTAAAGAAACAACAATCACATCAAATTCCAAGTTGAATAGTAAAACTCTATCACAAAAAGTATTAAACAACAAATAAATAAATACAAGTATTCAATAAAAATAACACCAGGAATTAAATAAATTAAAATATATATTTTATGTTAGTTCTAATCTTTCTGGTCCTCCACTTCTTATAACATCCATCTTTTATGGAGGCGAAACATTTTGTTTCCATAAATTAAATTAAATTTCGAATGTAATCGAAATTTCAAAAATGTTTTCGTGATCCAGTTATCTAATCAAAATATTCATTCCATGTTTTCCAATATGTTTTTTTTAATAATTTATTTAAAAATATTGTATATATTTTATATTTACCTCATTATAGTATAGTTTGCTTTGCTCAAACATGTAAAAAGGTAGAGCATGTTGGTTTTTGTTATTTCCTTTGAATATTGAAATAAAATTTATACTATTTTGAAAATTAAAGTTATTTTTTCGTTGCCAATAGATGGCGCCAGGTAATAAGGGTGTGTAACTAATATACAATTTCGTTCTTTTCTATTAAAAACATATTTTATATATTTCCCAACAATCGCAACCACAAAAGAAACTGATAATAAAATACTGTAGTCATTTTGTAATATATTTTTTTGCATTATAATATCTTCATTCTATTTTATACATTTTCCCACTCATGTTATATTAAAATAACATAAATCATATTATAATTTATCTTCCTACATATGCTAGTTAGAAATCATAGAATTATTTATTGTGTATTTTACCTAGTTACCCAAGATTTATCTATTGAATTTAACTTACCTTAATTTTCCTAGAGTTTTCAATAATTTTAATACAATAAAAGGATAAAAAATAATGGATAAAAAAAATTTATCCATTATTAGTTAAAAATAATTTTTATGCTATTTCATACAAGGGAATTAACTGCTTTTAACGTTTTATGTATCTATATTTATAAAATTTTAAATAAAATGTTTATATATATAAATATGTATAAACATATCTAAAATTTAAGTTATAAAAAACAATTAATTAATACTAAAGTGAACTGAATCTGAATGGGTAGCAGGGATAATTTATAAAGAAATTTTAAATTAATTAAAAACACAATAAATTTATCTCAACTTGTTACAAGTAATGAAATAAATAAAAATAATAAAACATCAAAAGATAATTAAGTATCCATTATTTAAGACTTTTTATTTTTGCCTCATTTCACACACTTTCTCCCGTAAAATGAAGAAGCAGATGTCCATGCACAAAATAATTGTCCAAAAGAAAAAAATTCACATAAAATGATGTAAACATACAATATTATTTCGATTTAAATATCCTAACATAAACAATAAATTTTTCTTAAGAATTCTGTTTTAAAATTTAGTTAACAAAACTATTTTAGTGTAATTCATGATTAAATTAAATTGATATTATTAAATCAAATTAATATTTTTTTAAACATCTAGAAACTTTTTTTTTTAAGAAAATTTTATAATTTGATTATTAAATTATTTTACTGTAGGTTATTATTGATAATCCAAATAAAGTTTCAACGTCAAAGAGTTTCAAACGTAGTTATTTTTATGAAATACGTAATTAAAATGCATTGTATTGTAATAAGTGTTTAAAAAGAGTTAACTTGTACTTTTATTTAAGAAAGAAGAACATAGGAAAAAAAAAAATCATTTTTCTGACATTTTGCATCCAAAACAATACCGCAGTTTGTGTTGCCATCTATAGGTAGATATTAAAACTAAACAGTAAGTAGGCAAAACCAATAGTTTAAAAATTAATATCTACTTTCTCATAAAAGAGAATGTTGTTAATTCTATAGAACCTTATTAGTAATCATTCCTATGTAACTTAACAATTTTAATGATGCAATAGTAGCTTAACAACTTTCAAGCCCTTAAATATTAAATTAACCATTTGACAATAATACTATTTGGCAATATCCAAGAATAAAAACAAATCCAATGTTATCCAATGAACGCAAACATTATAAATAAACATAGATAAGCAATCATTTTAATTACTTCTATTTAAGTATGATTAATAAAAAAAATATATTTTTTAAATCCGCATTTCCTTATCTGCATTTTTAATTAAATATAATTTTAAGCGTCAACTTGATTTCGTCTACTGACTTCTTTGACTTCTAAGTTCATAGGTTATGGAATTTACTTTACATAAGGTTAATAAAATTATTTTGTTAATAAAATAACTTTCAATTATAAAATAAATTACAACTTTAACTGAGTTGAAAAGATAATTTACATATCTGTATTTGAGTATTAATTTACAAGAGCCCTTTAAAATTCTTTATGTTTCACTTTTTCAATAAATTGAAAACAAAATTGATAATAAATTTAAATTAAAATGCCATTCCTTTTTTGCAACAAAATTAAAATAATATATTACATTTATGGAAAATTTTTGAATTGAAGTTTGCAATTGTAAAACATTAAAAACTTGATGCAATCTGCAATTGATTATATTTTTTACAAACAATAATTTAATTGATTAAATCTTATTTTAAAATTTAAAGTATTTTATACGACTGCATTTCGAAAAACACGTTTACTTTTGCCATTATTTATTATAAGGAAATTTGTAATTATGACTTAATAATAATAATATATTTAGATAATTTTTTTTATTTAAATCA
>BPLQ01007482.1:0-22768 GCA_021605075.1 Caerostris darwini
ATATATATTCAAACTAATAATATTTCTGCCAATAGAGACTCTTGTGCATTTCAAAATCTATATTTCTTAAACTATTACCACAACAAACATTCACACACAAAAAAGAAGCATCTATTCAAATTAATAATTTTTTTTAATAATTGAGTATTTCGAAACGTATATTTCCATATGAAAATAACACCAATAATTCACCTTTTTACTCTTTACACTTGCCAAAATTAAACCCTCACACCGCTGTTTTCGGCACAGTGCCTTGATCCTTGGGCTGCTCTGGTTCTATGTAGTGAATGAGAAGTAGTGAGGATATTAGGTGGACGTTGTAGAAGAGATAGACGGCGTTATTGAAGTAGGAGGAATGAATCGTTGTTGAGTCTGTATCCCTTTAAGACTTGAAATTTTTTTTCATATTTTAATTTTACTTTTTTTTAGTTTTTAGTAGACATTGATTCCAATGATACTAAAAAAATAATTAAAATAATCTATACCGCCTCCTGAGGCATGGGGCGGGGTCGCCAGCATGATCGTGCGGGTTAGGCTTTTCCCATTAAAAAATTTCAAAAATGGTTCACCCGCACGATCGTACGTTCTCGGGCTTAAAGGGGTATAGTAAGGTGATCAACTTTTTTACTATTGAAAAGGACGACAGAAATGAATTGAAGGGAGACAATATAGCAAATAAAATTGTTATTTTTGTTCTTCTTACCACCATAAACATTCACTAAAAAGAAACATCTGTTCAAATTAATATTTTTTTGCCAACGGAGACTCTTCCGCATTTCGAAATGTATATTGTTAAACTGAACTCCTTTAATTGAAACCCTATAAAATTAACACCAATAATTCACCTTTTAATTTTTTTTACGCTCGACAAGTCACTTGTCACTCGACAGAATTGAACCCGCACAGGGCTTTGATACTCGGGCTGCTCGAGTTTTGTGCTGTGAATGTGAAATAGTAGGAAGGACTATTCTCATTAGTAGTAGTAGAAGAGATGAACATACATTATTGTAGTAGGAGGATTGAATCGTGGATGAGTCTGTATAGTAAGGTGATAAACTTTTTTTCAAAGAAAAGGGGGACACAAATAAAGGGAGACAATATTGCAAATAAAAATGTTATTTTTGTTCTTACCACAACAAATATTGTTAAAAAAAAAATTAAAAAAAAAAAAGCTACACGAATTAATAATTTTATTGCCAACGGAGACTATTGTTAATTTCGAACTGTATATTTTCAATATGAAATCATCACCAATAATTCACCTTTTTACTCTTTACGAGTTACTTGTCACAAGCCAAAATAGAACCCGCACACCCCGGTTCTCGGCACAGTGCCTTGACCCCTGGGCTGTACAGGTTCTGTGACATGAATGAGAAATAGCGAGGAAATTAGGAGGACGTCATAGGTCGGGGATGGGCAAACTACGGACCGCCGGAACTTTCTAACGGACCCGCGGATAGAATTTTAATTTGCCGGTCAGAGGCAATATTTCTATATCTATATATATTTATATTATACATCCATCTAATTTGATTAAATATTTTTTTTAATTAAAAAAATTATTATTTTTATCTCATTTCCCGAGGTTAAATTCAATAACCTCAATAAAGGAGAGAAACTTATGAAGATGTCTAGAGAAAGCTGCATTTTGAATTTGAAAGCAGATTTCTAGATTTCAGTGCCATTTAAGCAAAATTGGATATTTTTGCCATGCCTTTCAATGTAAACTGTGAAACAGTGAGGTCAGATTTGCAGGTTGAATTAATTGAGTTCCAATCTAACAATGATCTCAAGCAGTTGTTTCCCAATACGCCAAAGTTAGCGTTTTAAAAATCGTTATCAAAAGTAAGTTTCTAAAATTTAATATCTCACGTACAGAAAATATACATGTGAACAAGTGTTTTCATCTATGAACCTTAGAAAGCATTATTTGGGCAGTTAGCCTCGTTTCTTAGAATCTGTACATCTCACCTCAATATAAGGAACTTTTAAAAATTAATTTCAATTTCATTCCTCTCATTAATATATTTAAATTGTAATACTTGCATGATGTTTTTAAAATTTTAGAAAAATTTATCTTGACCTGGCAAACTTTTTTTTTTTTCGATTTTTGGCCCGCGACCGAAAAAGTTTGTCCATCCCTGCATTAGGAGTACGTTGTAGGTGAAGATATAAACGTGCATTATTATGACCCCTGGGCTGCTCAGGTTCTGTGTGGTGAATGAGAAATAGCGGGGACATTAGGAGGATGTTGTAGTCGAAGATTGAAGTAGGAGGATTGAATCGTTGATGAGTCTGTATAGTAAGGTGATCAACCTTTTTACAATAAAAAGGGGGACACAAATAAATTGAAGGGAGAAAATATTGCAAATAGACAAAACATTTTATACACTGCAACAATATTATAGAATACACTATAAAATTAGGTATCCATATAAAAAAATTTTTATATTATAATTATGCTTACATGGCTACTAATTATTATTTAAATGAGTATTTTTCCGTCGAACGTATATTTTTTTGGCCAATGCATCATGTTCTGGCTCTATATTGGAAAGATGTGAACAAGCAATATCCTTCATGTTGAATTTTACGGAAAGTACATGATACAGCTCTTCTTCGTCTTCATTGGCGCTACAGTCCCTTGGTGGGCCAAGACCGGCTACCTACTTTCAGATTTTGAAACATGAGATGTTATTTTTCTTATTGGGTGGGGTTGTTAGCCCTAAGCTCAACGCTCTACAGTAATACGTGACCGGGACCTACGTCAACAAGGACCTAGGACAAACATCCATTTTACCGCCGGGACTGGAACCCGAAACTAGTGGCACTCAGCGGCAGAGCGTTAGTCACTCGGCAATCAGGCCCCTATCAATATTCTCACTTGTCCAAATTAACAATTGGAAAAAAACCTTCTTCAACTGCTGCATTAGTTCCAAAGTAGCACAATGTAAATTGAACAAGAATAAAAAAGTTTTCATGTGGAATATGTTCATGTTTGAATATTTCCACCCATCTTTTATCCATTTCAACACGTTTATTTTCCAACGATATTAATTTTTCAGAATTTAAATATACGTTGTCTTATAATTTCTTCAAAGAGACAATTGTCGTCTATTCCATTATCTGGCATTTCTTTAGATAAAAACTCAACACAAGATCAAGATTAACATTCTTGCGATGTGTCAAAAACACCATTGAAAACTATTACTTCTCGCAATGCTTTGTTCTAGACCACAATTCGATATATTGAAAAACATGTTCGATAAAAATTCTGCACCTGTTTGAGGAACTTTTCTGTTATGCTCGGATTTGATTCTGGTAATTTTCTTTTTATAACTAAAAGAAGAAATTTGTCTTTCGAATCGAGGATATTTATATTTAAGGATACAGTATTGAGAAACATAACTAACTTCTACGGCTGAAATGCATCTACCTTGAAGAAAAATATATGTTCAAAATATATTAATATCTCATTATTTAAAAAACCATTCCAGGATTTTAGGACAACTTAAAAAAGGAGAGGCTCAAGTAATTGTAGGACACATTCTATGGCAGATGTTTGAACAAGCCATCTAACTTTCGAATATCCTAAAAGTTTTTGTATTCAGCATTCTCTTCTTCGCATAATTGTTTTAAATTAGATAGATGATGTCGTATTGATTGATTTTCACAAAGTATGTACATTACAACCTACTCCAATCTTGTAATTTAGCACACACATTATTCATCACTTTGAGTCTTTGTCACCAAAATTTGTGTCTATATTATCAGCTGTTAGTGCAACACCTTTGGATTTCAAGTTGTTTTCATTTATTACTCTGTATAGATGGGTTGACAAAATTTGAACACTTTCACCCTCAATGGATTCTAAATTAAAAATTTTTACTAAAATACCCTTGGTAATATTAAAATAGCTTACTAGTATTGAATATATTTAGTATTGGATGCAAGTATAACAGTACTGGATAAAAAATATACTAGTATTGGATATAAGTATACTAGTATTGAATACAACTATACTAGTATTGGATAGAAGTATACTAGCATTAAATACAAGTATGATCAGATGCATCAGATGAAACAGGCAAAAATGCATCACTTTCCAAGTCTTCTCTAAGTATTTTGTTACAGTAATTTTGTTAATAATCGCCCTATATTTTGTTTTAGCACATGGAAATTCAGTATTGTGAAAATTTTTCAATAAGTTAGTTACAACAAAAATTAAAAATAAAATATAAGAGTTGCACGAATGATACAAACACATTACAAATAATAATTATAAAACACTGAATGTGAATTATGATATGAAATGCAAATGTTTCCTCCTTAGCAGCTAACTGTTTTTCATCTTAAAATAATCTGGAAATTTTTTTTTTTTTAAATTGTTACTCGGATGTTGCATCTAAGGATTGCTAATGTGTATTGGTGATTCAGTGTTTTATATATGCTCTGTCTCCAACTGCAATAAAAAAAAATTGTCCACTATAAAAATTGCAGAAAATAATGGTATAAGGAATGGAAGTTTTTTTTCCCAATTTATAATTGAAATGGTCTTTTTCCTTTTTTTTTTTTTTCCATCTCTAAGTGAAATTTATAAATAAAATCAATTATTAAAACTGAAACTTATATAAGTGAATAAATTCCTTTATATTTTTTATTTAATTTATTTTACGATTCTGTTGACGATAAGATTGTAAAAACTTACAATAATAAAATTATGCATATCTGGAAATTATTAATTGATAATACATTAATAAAATGTGATGTCCTCACTGGAGTGTAAGTGAACATTCATTGAAAAAGAAGCTAGTCTACTGGGTGCATATTTCAATCAGAAGTAAACAAACCAATTTTTTTTTTCTGTTATAAATCCATAAAATATAACATAAAACTTAAATATTTCTCCCAAAATGTAAAAAGCATATAAAAGAATTTATGCTATACACATTCAAAATAATTGTATGAAATATTAATTGAAAATATGTTAATGTAAAATTTTATTTCAGAATTATAAACTTAGAGCAATTACTATTTTATTTTTAATTAAAAATATTCTGTTGATATAAGATTAATATATAGTTTCAACAAAATATTTCCAATCCATAGTATTGATATAAAAATAAATTACTATTTTAAATGGAAAGATTAATATCTTCTATAAAATTAGTGCCTTGTTTATACATTTTATAATAATTCACATGAGGTGGTTAGTGAGAGGATTTTCCACAATGAAGAGTTATATTAAATAAAAATAGCTTCATGGTCATATTTATTTAATATCTTAGACAAAAAAAATTTGAAGATTAGGTAGAATATCAAGAAAAATATGTAAACTCTCATTAATATATTTTTCTTGAAATTGAAACTACCATTGTAACAATTATAATATACAGTACATTTAAAAATAAAACATTTTATTATGAATATTATATTTTTCCAAGATATTTAGAACTTTCAGCAAAATAAACACAAAAGTTTAAAAACATTTTATTTTCTAACTATTTACAAACATCCAGCAACCAGAATGCAATTTTATTCATTCTTCCTACTTGAAAAAGGATTTAATCTTGAAATCCAAGATCTGCTTTCTTGCCTAAAAAATAAATAAATAAACTTAGGTAAAATTTAAATAAAAGCTCTAATTTTTTCTTTCCTTTTATG
Organism: Caerostris darwini; assembly: GCA_021605075.1. Lineage (NCBI taxonomy): Eukaryota > Metazoa > Arthropoda > Arachnida > Araneae > Araneidae > Caerostris > Caerostris darwini. Next base: position 5,665 of record BPLQ01007482.1, read on the forward strand.
TATTAATTGTAAAGGAAAGTTAAAATAATTTATAAATAAAAATCTAAATTTGCAAAGCTAATATAAAACACTGGCAAATACTTTCAGGAATTTTTAAAAGATTTTTTTTTGAAAATGTATTATAGAAACAATATAAAGTAATATTATTCTCTATATAACATGAATTTAAAAAAAAAAAAAAAATTTGATTGCAACAATAATAAAGTATTATTTGAGTACCTTATATTTATTTAAATAACCATTCATTAATTTTGAAATAATTTCCAATTCGTTAAATTATCAACCAATAAAACATGTATCAAAAACACAAAACTTAAAAATAATAAATACCCTTTTTGTCTATTAAAAGCAATTCTTTTTAATTGTCTATAAAAATCTTGTAATAATTTCAGAATACCAATCTCAAATAAACATTAAACGAGTAACTTACTGTTCTACGACTTCTGTTTCTTCTTTTCCTTCTCCTTTGTTAGATTCAGCTTCAATTTTATCTAAATAGATTAAGAAAAAAATTACTAACTTTCAAGTAACAATAATAATAGGAATAATATATGTTTTATTACAAAACAATTGGGTATTATTATTTATTTATTATTATTTTTTTTTTTTTTTGCTATCTTTCTTTACCTTGTAACATCTACATCAAATGAAAATGTACGGGAAAGTATCTAAAAACCATTTAATGAATATTTTAACCTGCCAATCTAGAAAGTTTCATAGATAATATATTCAAATTATATATAATTTGAACAGTAACCATCATGCAATTTAAAAAGAAATACTCCCCTAGAAAATGATTTATATTTTATTTTTTGGAATATAGAGTTTTACAATGATCCTTTTTCAAAAGAATTTTATAACTTAAAAAACTTTTTAAAACGAAATCTTTAGCTCCCCCCCCATTCTACCCCCCCCCCCAGAAGTATTCAAATATTTTCAATGTTATCACACAGGTTATTAAATTTATTTAAAACTGAATTGAATGAAGACAATTTAACAGTTGAAAAAATTTTGAGGATTAATTGGAAATATGATAGGTTAAATGAAGAGATCAGTTTTGCAGAAAATCCCTTTAAATAAGAATACAAGAACTAAATATTTATAATGAATACGAGCTAAATAATCATAATTGAACATATACTTTATGAACTAATAAAGAAAAATTATTTAAATATCAAAAGGAATCATTTTTCTTTATTTTTATGAATAACACTAACAACAAGGAAAAAATTTATTTAAGCACAAAAAAGTAAGGGAAGGAAACATTGATCATCTCCTACAAGAAAGGAAGTAGGAGTGAGTGGGTTAAGGAAAGCATCTTATCTTATAAACATTGAAATAAAATGTTATAAGCTAACATAAGCAATAAACAAACTATAAAAATAATAAATTCCAATTACTAAATATAAATTAATGAAAATAACAATAATCATATATTTATTAATTTGAATTAAATAATGGGAAAAAAGATAAGATAATACAATAATTTAATGAGAAAAAATTACACATCACAACAATTAAAAAATAAAAAGAATGGTGAAATCCTGTTAATTTCACACAAAAGTATTAAGAACAGTAACAAGTATGAATAAATTTGCAAGTCTATCTTTCTTATAATATTTACAATATAAAAAATATTATTTAAATGGACAAAATAAAAGTACTTCTTTTTAATTCCTCTATGTACTGTTGTCGTAACTTATGTTTCAAAGGTACAGGCTGTATTTCTTCTTCTAAAAGTCTTTGTTTTTGAACTGCTTCTCTTTCTGTTAAACCAAACCATTCAGCTTCTTCACGCTGAAATAAAATTTAAAAAGAAAAAAATATATATTATCTAAATTATTTCATTAAAAAAAAATTACAGCTCTCCTCTTTTTATTTGCAGAAACTGCATTAAGGATGATTGATCATCTTAACTATGAAATGAACTGATTTCTAATGATTCATCATTTATGAATGCGTATGGTTAGCAATTTCATTTATTTGAACATTGATCTATCACAAGTATGTGTTTAAAGAATTTTTAATAATTTGTATCTTTTTTCTCATAAAATAATAATTTAAATTTAAATTCATTATCAAAAATAACATTTTATACTTGACAGTTGAAACTTCATTTTATTTATAGCCAATAAATATAAATAATAATGCTGAAAAAATAAACATTTTAAAGATTTAAAGCATACAAAATTTAATACATTTTTTATCTACTTATATATACAAAAACTTCTATCTGGTAATTAGGTAATTTCCTATGGAAACATTTTCATGATAAATGTAATAAAGAGCATCATTTTCCTATTTTCACAGCATTCCCAAAATATAATGCATTCTAAAAACATAGACAACATTTCTTACAATTAAAATTAAGATAAATCTTTGTTTTCATACTTAAATACATACGAAAAAATTAAATTAAATATTATAAAGACAAAAGAAATCATAATTTTTTATACTGTACCGGTATCATATATTTTTTGTATTTTTCATAAATTTCTTTATTTGTTGCTTCATCACCATGATTTATTTCTTTATCGAGAAGGGCAAAGAGCATTTTTCTCCTAATTTTTAAAGCTAATTGAGATTTCAAATCTTGAACTGGGCTCTAAAAATTAAATGTAAACACATTTTATACATTTAGTATAACATTTTACAATATGCAAAAGGCATTTCTAGTAAAAGTAAACTTTAAAAATATTCAAGTTTTAATTTTTTATCTTTACTTAATATATTTTGTTGTAATCAATTTAATCAGCAGCACTGACAAATTCGGCCTTGCTTTTCAATAATCTTAAAAACTGAAACTTCCTTTTAAATAATTGAATAATAAAAAAAATAAATGTAAACAGTGCACATAAAATAGCTTTATGATAAAATAAAGAACTTTCTGCATTTTTATAGAAAAGTGTGCTGATGGTATCAAATAGCATTAAACATATAATTACAATATTTTGACACTGCTAATAAATAAATCTGGTAAATATATCAATGAGGGCATGAAATCTAAACTCACTTTTATGTTTCAATATCAACTTAATTAATGTTGACTTATAGTTTAATATTGAAGTGCTAATTTAATCTCTTGTAGAATACAAAAATGTGGTTAAAGATAATATGAACATTAAATTCAAAAATCAAAGCTGATGAATTCATTGACAAGCTTAAAAAATTGTAATTAACAAATTTTATTCTTTAAAAAAAAGGGAAAAACTTAAGTAATCACATAAATAATATGCAGTAAATGACTAATAAATTATAAAAGTTTATACAGTTATAACTACAATATACTTACACCTAAAATATAATGATCAAAACCGCAATATTGATCAATAAGCCTCAGAGTGCGTTCAGTAACAGTAAGCTCCATATAAGTATTTAAAATTTCACTGTATGCAACAGTTTTCTTTAAATTTGGTATCCAATAATTTGGAAATCTAGAAGGAAACACACAAAAAAAAATAATAATATTCACAGCAGTTTTAAATAAATTCTGCAACTCAAATCATAAGAATATTATATAAAAAATTTATTGAGAGATCTGTAGAACAGATTGATAGATCTCTTGAGATTGAAGAGATTTTTATAAGGTCTTATAAAATAAACTTAACATTAACAGTAAGTATGCCAAAATTATTTGTTACAGATAGTATTTGCATTCTATAGTTAATGTGGCGCAACATTTTGAAATGAAAATAAAAATCTTTTAAGTGCAAAAAAAAAAAATTATAATAAAAAGCTATATTTACAAATACTAAATTTATCTATTAAACACTAACCTTGTTTAAATAACAACCTCCCAGACAAACAATTCTTTTGAGAATAAAGGAAAAATTTAATAGTGGCAATATACACATGTTCAAAAATTAAGAAAATTTGCATATTTTGCTACTATTTTTAGAAAACAACAACAACAAAAAAAAAAAAAGGTAAAACTAATGTTTCCAAACAAATACATAAGTTTTTAAAGTTAAATGTATAAGTGTATACATGTGTGTGGGCAGTGGATATAAAGAAACAGGTTATACAACTGTGCATACCAATTTACAGACTTCGTTCATTCACTGGTTGTGGTATTTCTTTGCAAAACTTGGTGAAATTCAAAAGTAAACAGTTAAAGAGAGAAATCACCAATGTTTGGATGATGGAATGAAGTGGCAATCAATGAAAAAACTAGTAGCAGGACAGTTGCAAGTGCAGATTGTTATAGACTTAAAAGAATACTTTGTCATTGACGGTCTAGAGAGGCATCATGTTTAATGGGAAAAAGATCTCCATGTTTTGTAAAACAAACATGAAAATCCCTTTAAACATGTTTTGTCACTGCTGTGAAATATTGAGATCATGCAGCCACATGTTGGCTTTTAATGGATGCAGTTAGCCATCATTTCATTTTAATTGGCAAAAACAAGCATCCACATAAGACTCAATTGCTTAATGAATATCTGGAAAGTTAAAATATTCTCTGGATGTATTTGCCAACTAGATCTTCAGACCTAAACACAATAATCCATGTCTAGCATACTTGTGAGAATAATTACAACTCAGGTTTCACCTCCAAGACTATCCCAAAAAACTGAAAACAATGTTGCTGGAAGACTGGGACTGACTGCCACAGTAAATAATAATCTGATTTCTAGTATAAATTCATGTCGCAAGAACTGTATATCTATAAGAGGACTATACACTAAACCCTATCTAATCTTTTTCTCCCCTTATATTTTAAGCTTAAAACTTCATTATTGATGCTGCCATACTTTGTCATAGGATACAGTTTAATCATAGTTTTTGTCATAGGATAACATGAATTGGCATAAGACTTATCAATGTACAATCATATATTTACATTACTGTCTTGTGGCTATTTTTTTTTTATTACAATTAAATGATGTACAACTTACCTTCCTATGATCGACCTATGTACCACCTACTTAAATGTATATATATATATATATATATAACTGCATGGCATTCTTGACTTTTTACAAAACTAGCACTATTTTCCTGTCCATCAATGACAGTTTTCTAATTGCAAAAAATTGGAAATGTAATAAAGTTGAATAGGCTTTCATTTATATTTTCATAGTCAATGCAAATTGTTCATCATTTTCCATAGAAACTATAAAGAATCCATAGCAGTTGGAATCTCTACATAAATATATATATATATTTTTTAAATTGCACAGTAAAACTTTGTCTCACTTGACAGAAAATAAATATCTTTTTTACAGCAGGAGGGCATATATTTTTTGTTTTATAGTTTATATCTAATTAAGTGTCACATATAGAAGTAAATAAATAATTTTGTATATTTTACTTTCTACGATTCTTTTTTTCTTTAATAAAACCTTGAATCACTCCTTCACCACCCCATAAACCTTCGTCAGTTTCTTTAGGAAACTTCAGTGGTATAGGCCTATCTTCTCTCCGATTTCTACATAAAAAACAAATACAGGCAATTAACATCTTTAAATGCAAAATAATCAAAGAAATTAGTGCACATCGGGAAACAAGAACCTAATTAACCATCTTTAATATCCAGATAATTCCACAGTATTTTTTTTAACCTGAGATTTAATTTTTTTTTTTCCTTACTAAAACATAACACATTAAATTTAAGCTAATGAAATGTAATTTACAAAATCGTTTTGCAAAAATAATAATGCAATAAATTAAATAAAGAGAAATATTTACTACATGACATGACATTACAAACATAATATTTCAAAATTCTCTTTTTTGTATATTTATACTAAGTATTCAATTTTTCTAATACATATTAAACCTTATTAAAAGGCACGGAAAATATTTTTAAAAAATGGAAATTTTTAAATACATTGTCTGTTACAAAATAATATATAACTTTTACTGAAAATTTGAGAATAATACCCTCACAATTTCAAAATTCACATTTCTTCTGCATTGGTAATGATGTTTAACCACTCTGATGAAGAAAAATTTCTTCCTGTTAATATTTAATAACTTTTCTTTTAAAATTTTGTTATGCTGTTAATATTACAAGTTAAAATTTTCTTTGATAAAACCTAATTAAATTAACTCATGCTTAAGGATCAAGCTAATTTTATTTACAGAAAAGAGTTAATAATGTTTTCGGTATTTGGCAATTGTAACGTGCAAAACAGTCTTTGAAGTCTGACAATGGTATAAAATTGTATGTTAAATCGTCTATACATAAGAGAACATTTTTTATATTGCTATAAATATAGTAATAGCATTATTAAAATATTTGTTAATTTTCATTTATGATTTATTAAATTTAAAAAAATTTCTTGATACTTTTGAGAAATAATTTCCTTGGATATATATTTTTTTTTTGCTTTCAAGTTAATTGTAGAATTACATATTATCTATATTTTGTGAATCTAATACCTACATAGTAACAGTACAAAGGAATTTTGTATTAAAAGATAGACTCAAAACACTTTCAATGAAATATGAAAAATAAAGTGCAAAAGGTGGAAAAGAAAATATGCAATCATTTAAAGATTTTCACATAGAAATGGGTGAAAAAAAAAATGTATAAAGAACTGAGAAGCTTAAAAGTGATACAGAAACAAAAGAGCTGAATTAAAAAAAATTTAATCTCAAGTTTGTATATAGCCATAATCAGCCTTTAACAGTTATACAAATTAATAATGCTTTGTCAAAACCACCACCTATAAGAATTCAATAACAGCAGTCATCTCATACATGATATAAGATCACTCTATTTCATTTATGTATAGCATGAAATTTCCAAGAATACCCCTCAAGCAGCCATTTCAAGTCCTACAATAATGTTCTGAAACTACTTTCCAATAAGTTTTTCTTGATTCTGCATCTACTTATGAGTGAAGATTTTAGAAAATCACAGATGGTTTTGATGTTTTTTTTTTTTACTTGGTCACCATTTAACTTTATCAAAGTTAATATTTAACTTCATTGTTATGTTTCCTAAATACTTTTTAAAAAGATAAAAATAATAAGTAAACCCATCATTGGAGAATACTGATAGCACAGTAAGTCGCCCCCCCCCCCCATTATTAAATTTTACCATATTATTAAAATTAATTAGGTATTACAGTTAAAAAGCTTCTAGCTCCTCATGATCATCAGTTTTTATAATTTCTTGGTATGACATTCCCATTGTAATTATGTTTTAATTATGCATTAATTTGCTAACAGATGGATTTAATGTAAATAACAAGAAAAGTATAAGAGAAAAATATGAAAAAATTAACGTGAAATTACATTATCAAATTTCAAAAGCGTTTGTGCAATGTAATGTTTGGTCATAAATAGCATTAAAATTTATAATTATAAATCATTAATGTATTGATTGTAATGGCAAATCTATAAGTAAAATTTCATTAGTATTATTTAAACTAACTTCATAAAACTACAAAATAGCTCTGAAATGTTCTATATTTTTTTATGCGTAAATTTCCAAGAATTTTAAAAAATTTTTTAACTTTTTCAAATTGTTCCCCCATATCTATGATAATTTGTTTTTTATTACAAATACTTACACATGTTTATTAATTGGATCCCATTCATATTTATCTTCATTAGGAATATAATGAACAGGTGTCGCAGGCAATTTTAAAGAATTTACAAATTTTGTGTAAGCTTCAGGTAATCTAGCTTGAACACTATGAACATTGGGCTTCAGTGCCTTTACATTATAAAATTTAAACATTTTCTTAAATGTGTGTAAAAATATGTACTATCGGCAAGTATATTGTCGGCAAAATGTAAATAAACAATTGTTGCCATTAGTTGAGAACAATGTGGTTAGAGTTAAGTTGTATTTGGCATATTAGAACTGTATATGTTAGGTTCTTATATCGAGTTAAAAAAAAAAAGCAGAAACCTAATCACCGCAAATAATCCATGCTTAGTTTTTATTTAATCCTTTTTCATATTTGGAATCTGATGTGTTTTATGTTGGTTACATTTGTTTTATTTATTTTTGTAATATTTTAGATAAAGAATAGAATTTTGGAATGATTTTTTTCTTCTTTTACTTATAATGTGCAAGATGAGGCCTGAAGGGCCGAGTGATTAGCGCTCAGCACCACAGGTTTCGGGTTCAAGTCTCTGCGGTGCCATGGATGTTTGTATTGGTTTGAAATCCACTTTAAACAATAGGTCCTGGTCTAACATGATCGTAAAGCGTTGCAGGGGTATTGTTACTCCGCGTCCGTAGGTCTTCTTCAAGCTACACGCACTTCCTGGGTACTACTAAGTGAGTAACATTAGTGCAGAGCTTGCCTTAAGGCCTCCAAGACAATTGTTTAAGTGTTTGAAAGCTGCATTAGAACAAAATAAACAGTCCAGTCACGTTAATGTAACCACCACCTACTTTCGGCGTGAACATGAAATAACCAATCACAAAAGGCAGGTGGCAGCATATTGCAGTGGAGTGTATATAAAGAATGCCCTAGGGCATCGGAAAGCATTTCAATCATTGGCGTAAAGCAGAAACGCAGCGATTTATCCAATGTCCAAAAGGGCATGATTATTGGCTTTCGGGCCAAAGGTGGAAGCATTTCGGAAACGGCTAATTTTATGAACTGTTCGCGTGCCGCCGTGGTAAAAGTATACCATGCATGGCAAAATGGCACTATCCAAAATCAGCGGCGGGGCACATGTGGTGCACCAGGGGCTATAGATGACAGAGGCGAACAAAGGCTACGGAGATGCGTTTGGCGAATAGACGTGCGTGGCGAATAGACGTTTGGCGAATTGAGCAACTGACCGCCCAAATGGACTAAGGGGCTACCAAGAATGTATCCTCAACAACGGTTCAGCGAACATTGCTGCGCATGGGCCTTCTCAGCAGACGCTTGGTTAATGCACCTATGCTGACTGCTGTTCATCGGTGACGAAGGCCGGAATTTGCACGCCACTACCGAAACTGGACGTCAACAGTGTGGCGACAGGTGGCTTTTTCCGATGAATCACGTTTTATGCTCCATCGGAGAAATGGACGTTGGCGTATACGGCGAGAAACGTCTGAAAGCAAGCACCCTTGGGAAATGTTTTCTTGGCATTCACTGGGTGCACTCATCATTGTGGAAGGCACGATGTATTAGCACAAGTACGCATCTGTCCTTGCGGACCATGTCCACCCCTACATGCGAATTATTTTTCCTCCCAATGAATCATCTACCAGCAGGACAATGCGAGGTGTCATACAGCTCGCAGTGTATGTGCGTGGTTCGAAGAGCACCAGGATGAGTTTATCGTACTCCCCTGGCTCTCAAGGGAATAATGTTTTTCCTATTATTTGAAGAGTAATGTAGCCAAAGCAGACAGCGGAACATTAAGTTTTCTGCATTTCTTTTTGATTCAGTAATTATTGATAACCTAAAAAGATTTAAAATGAAGTTGAAATGCAAAACCACTTTAGGCATCTTGTCATTTACAGAGAATATTATTTGCCAATTTTTAAGCATGTATTCCAATTTTAAAATGTAGTTAACAATGGTACATCATATTAAAAAATATATAATATGACGAATGTAGCTAAGAAAAAGAAATTTTTTGCAGAGAGCCGAAAGAATAAAGAAAAAGCCAAAGAATGTCATCACTATTTTCAATGAAAAAAGAAATATCAATAATAAAATAAATTAATAGTTTAAAAAAAAACTAAAAAATACGCTTTTAGAGTTAATCAATCTAAAAAGTAAAAAATAATTGTTAACATAAGAATAAAATGACTGACGAGAAAATGAATGTCACTGTTCTAAAAGCGTGGGGTGCTCGATATCAATCGTTATAATTTTTCACTAGTTTCATTCCGAAATGCAGAGTTAGTTTAAAAATGTCATACAAAGCACCCCACGCTTTTAGAACAGTGACATTCATTTTCTCGTCAGTCATTTTATTCTTATGTTAACAATTATTTTTTACTTTTTATATTGATTAACTCTAAAAGCGTATTTTTTAGTTTTTTTTAAACTATTAATTTATTTTTCACTTTTTAGTCTGATTAACTCTAAAAGCATATTTTTTTTTAGTTTTTTTAAACTATAATTGTTTTTACTTTGTTTTCCACTTGGCCGGTTATCCGCTAAGTTTACATACTTTTTACCCACCGCGATTTTCGGCCAATAGGAAGAGCGCAATTCGACATGATCGCACTCCTATGCCTTTGAGATCCGCCTCTTTTTAGCCACCGAAATAGGAAGAGCGCAAATTCTTCCCAATAGGATTCTTCCCAATACAATTCTTCCTTTGCGCTCTTCCCAATAGGAAGAGCGCAAATTCGATCGCGGATCAGTTGACTGACTCGCCAGTAGATGGCGCCATCAGTCCCAAAAAGTGAGTTACATACAAACATACAGGTGAAGCTAATAAAAGCGTATTAAAAAAAAAGCATCAAGTGATGATAAAAACCATGCCCAAATTTTTTTGAGTTTTAAAACCTATGTTAAGACATAAATTAAGATGTTATTTTTTAATATATCTAGAATTAAAAGCTATATAGCATTATCAATTTCCTTTTATGGTCACACATCTTCTCTTTAATTTTGTAAAGCAGAAGCTGAGTAATCAATGTTTTTTCCCTCCAGATATTTAAGAACAGTGTCCATATTTTCAAGGATATCGCCCAGCAAAACAAATTTTTCATAAGTTGCAAAAACGATTCTGATTTTTGGGGTCATACAATACAATTCTCAGTTGACTAAAAAGCTGGAAAATTTTAATCATCCCTCAAATTAATAAGGAAACTTAGTTTTTCTTAAATATTTAGTAGTTTTAAAGGGAGTCAATGCTTATAAAACCCTTTCTTTAGATAGTACAACGATGACAGTCATCCGATAAAAATAATTAATTGACAGAAAAATAAACATGAAATTTTTTTTTTCTTAGTTAAAATATCAAAGGAAATTGGAGCTTCCATGCACATTTTGCTAATGATAAAAATAGAAATTTCAAACAAGTGAGTTGCTGGTTTAAAATGAATGCTATACATATTTAAAATGCACTTACAATTAGAAATTCATATAAATCCTAGGTAAAAATCCATGAAAAGAAAATAGGCTACAACATAGTTATTTCATACACAGCTGCCACCAAATTATATATTTTTTATGCATAGCAAATTTTTTTTAGGTAGGCGTGGCGACATTACTGGTTTTTCATAATTCGACAACTTTTCTTACATTTTGATCTGGAATTTTCCATTTTTAAATTTAATTTTTTCAGTTTGGTTTTTTCAAAACAATTTTTTATAGTTTTCTTAAAATTTCCTGACATTTGACTGTCATTAAGTGGCCACCCTATGTGTACAATTTACAAAAGATCTGTAAAAGCTGGCAACTATGCAGCATATCATATAAGCATCCCAAAGTTACACTAATTTTAATTTATTTCTAATGGAGTGGTAAGACTACAAATAAATTCCTTACCAATGGTTAACTCTTGCATTCTTATAGTTCGCATTTTCATTAATGCTTCTCTTCTTCATTTATATAAGTAAGATGAAAAAATATTTGAAGGGTTATAATTTATAATGATACATATTTATAAATTTGATTGTTCCTGAATAATATTATAAATTAAAGTAATAGTATGAATTTTTATAAGTATCATTCATGAATTCTAGTAAAATAATTTCATTTCCGTTCAAAAGAAAAAAAAATTAAAACTGCTATAAAAACTTAAAATGGTAGAATGTGATTCTGTAGAAGTTTAAATAATTTATATATGAGTAATATCTACGTATAGTCCAACCACCCATTGTGTGAAAAATTGCCAAGTGGTGAAGTTAGACAAATTAATAGAGAGTTCATAAGGAAGGATGTCATTTAAGCAGGATTTTAATTTTTAAAATAATTGAACAACCTTAAAGTAAAACTAGATGAAAAAATTCCACATCAATTATTATGTTACTTTTCTTTAAAAGCAGCTTTGCATTTGTCTATTTGACCAGCACACCTAACAAGTAATTACCACATCTGTTTCTGCTATTAAACAGTATGTTTATCATTTCATATAAACTGTGGTTGGACTGTACAAATAGGTAATTTTATATAAAGATGTGAATAATTTTTTAATACAGTGTTTAATATTTTTGCAAAGCCTTTGCTTTTGTATTTTTTCTTATGCATTCGGGTGTTTGTTGACCTAAGCCACCAAATGACGATACATGCTGTTCATATTCATCAGATGTTTATATCGTTTACATGGGTTCAGAATATGCCTAAGCACATCAAATATCTACACATTTGAACTGTTGGACTTTTTATCTAGAGTGCTTTTATCTTTGAAATCCCTCTTAAAATTATTATCAACTGTCACATATGTGGCCCTGAAAGTGCTGGATTATTGTATTATGTAACAATGTAAATGTTGTGTTTATAAAACAAGATAAAAGAAATGAAATGTTTTAAATATTGTGTTTATATAATACAAATAATATATGAGATTACAACACATGGTACACACAAAATGATACATATTTTCAAAGAGATTTAAAGTTTCCATATGCAGAATGAATCTTTATTCAAAGAACCTTTTCTTTCTTTGACAATAAGTCATTTTTTTTAAATAGTAATTCATTAAATAATTGCAAAAAGAATACATCACTGCACATATTTTTAAATAACCGGTTCAAAATTTCCAATCTTTATGGAAATTGGAGAAAGAAGGTGATGGGAGTAAGGATAAAATAATAAAGAAATTTTTAATTCGTCGGGTACACCACTTCTACAAAATAACACAGTTTTTATGACAGTTACAAACGTTCCTATTTTACAAAAAGTTGCTTCCTTTTGCAACATTTTTAAAAACTGTATAATAAAAAAAGAACATAATAAAATACAAAACACTAAGTTTAAAGATGTATGAAACATTTAATTAAAATGCATTGGGAATACTTTATTTCCTCATGGTTTTATATATATATTTATATATAATTTTCTTTTATGTCTGTGTAACTGATCTTTTTTCTTCAAACCATTTCTCCATTTTACTTTTCAATTCTTCATCTGGAACAACCATATCCATTGTTAAAGGGCTGCGATTGAAAGGATCTGTCTGATCACTAGAAAAGAAAAGCATATACATTTATCACTATTTAGCAAATTAATTTACAACATTTTTTTATACTTACAATAAGCATTAAAAGCTTGTAATGGCTATCTATGGTTAATCAAATAAGATGCTATTATAAAGGAAGGCAATTTTCTTCTAAAGTTATCTATATATATAACTGAAATTTGATATACAATAACCTCTCTCAAATGCAGCATTTGATAACACAACACATTTTGTAATCCAGTACCAATTAAGCTTTTGCTTTTTTTTTTATTCATTAGATGTGAGTGTTTAACATTGATCACCAGAGAGCAACAAAATGTTACTTGCATATTTTAGCCCAGTGTTACATTACATATATACAGGTTTTAATCATTTAAATTTTTAAAACTATATTGATTCTCACTTATCCAACACAACCATTAAAGAGAAATTAATGTATAAATATATATGGTTATAACAAGTGTGTACAGGTTTAGGTCTGAAAGGTTTATATTTGTATTATAATTATGGTTATTCTTTATTTCAAAATAACATTTAAAGTGATTATTATAATTTATGAAATGAATAACTGTCAAATATATTTTATAACTTGCAAAGAAGGGGGAAAAAATGCAGTAAAAGGAAAGAAATTCTGATCCAGACTTTTCTTTGGATTTAGTTTAGTTTAGTGATTGGATTTAGTTATCCCTGTTATTCAAAAAGGTACATCAATTGATATGTTAAATCTCCACATAACAATTGATGTTATCTTTGTGAATCATGATATATTTTAAATATTTAAAAAAAAAAAAATTGAATTTCATGAATTGCATAAACATTAGTACTTAAATTGCATATATTTAGTACATAATTCCAATTCACCAAATTAAAATAAAACTCATAAAACACCAGACAAACAATATTAAAATTCTATAATAAGACCTAAAAATTTACTTCTAACTAAAGACAATGTTCTTCATTAGGTAAATTATCTTTAAAAAATTCTGTTTTCTAACTATCAAATTAAAAAAAACACAATTAAGACGTACCTAAGAAGATGACGAGCAATAGTTGCTCTGTCCATAGTCACACCCGATGATGGAAGTTTCACAGGATCTTTCATCACTGTATTCATGATAGGATCAAGAAATTCATCCGGTGCTCCAATAAGTAATTCATCATCTTGCTGTTGTTTTACAGCTAATTTCTAAAGAAAGAATATATATAAATAATATAAAGAAAAGGTTTTTAATGGAAATTTAAAAAAACATTGGTAGCAAAATAAAATAATTTAAATCGTAAAAACAAAGCAAATAATTCAGTCCTTTTAATTAAGTTCATGAAGTTTATAATTGAATAACTTCAAGATAATAACTAAATAACTAGAAATGCTATTTACAACACCTTAATGTGTGAAAAAGAGTTAAAAAAAAATTAGGAGGATATCTCTATGCGTAAACAACAATTTTTGTACATCAAAAAAGGAAGTGACATACATTGAAATCACTGAATAATAATATTTGACTTTGAAAGCCTTATAACTGGTGGAGGAGAGTTGGTTTAGAAATCCAAATCTTTTATAAATTTTTTAATTTTTCTAAAATTCAATTGTATCCTTCAATAATGCAAACACTAGCAAAGACAGTTATTGCTTTACCAGCAAACCAATTAAATATTGGGTGACTTTAATCAACACTGAATCTTATAAAATATTATCTCGTATGAACAATGAAAGATTGTATAGAAGATATCCTATTACTAAGACCAAAAAATTTAATGCATTACAAATAAAGCAATTTTGTGATTAAAATGTATAATTTTCTTTTTTCTATAAATTAACCATTTTGAATATACTCCTCTCCTTAAAGAAATGCTGCCTAACAGGAGTTGAAAATAACACATTTTCAAATGCTATACTAATTTCAATGCTTCAATGTCCAAAGCGTTGAATTTCAAATGAATGTTTTCTTTCCTGAGGTTTCTTTCTTTCATTAAGTAGAGTCAATTATTATTTTTTATAGTACAGAAATTTCAACAGTTTTGATTCCGCAAAAGCATTTATTGATGAACATTTAAAACACAACTAACACTAACCAAAACATTCTGGAACACTCAATACTCTAATCTCTGTAACTCCTGATCCAGGAATTTCGAAACCTCACTGATCCTCTTTGGTCCTGTTGACCTCACAATCTTCTCCTGAATTCTCTGCTGTCTACCTTGAACTTTTCAATCTTGAAACCACTTTTTCACCACTGAATCAGCACCACTTTTTTACTATCCTGTTTACCTTACTCAATCCTAACTTCCTTTTTTTTACTCACCATTACAGCACTTTCATTGTTTTTTTCCCCACTGCATTCCATTCTTGTTGGCCTTATAAATATTGGAACCTTATACCTACTTTTGGATGTGACAAACATTTTTTAATTACTGCAATGTCATTATTAAAATAAAAACACCATCATAAAAAAATGAAAGAAAATTTGAACATTTAAAACCATACATGCATATATCTTTAAAATAAAAAAAAATTAAATAATAATATGTTTTTAATAAAATATGAAGAACTTACATGTACTTTACATGCAATCATTTCCAGCTGAGTTGCAAGAGCTCCCTGGCCAATTTTATTTAACACAACTTGAGCAAGGGGGAATAAGTCACTAGTATATGATCTACCATCACGTGATACAGCAGCACAAAAACGTTCTGCATACTCATCCTCATTAGAACCAAGATTATGATAAATTTTACATATATCCCGCACAAGTTCCTGTGGTTTGAACTCATATTCTTTGAGATCTTTAACTTTAAAGTTCTTTTTTTGAGGCCCGACCTGAAAAAAAAAATATATTTCAGTGAGTAATATTTTAAGCAATTATTATTTTAATCAACAGAATTATCAAGAATAAATTTTCTATTATTCATCACATATAATAAAGTTGCTCAAATTATGCTTCATCTAATAATTTTTGAAGAATCATTAAAAATATGTAAAAAAATAATAATTGTTTTCAATGCAACAATTATTATTATTTTAGAAAGGGAAGAAGGAAAGTAATGAAAATAATTATAAAAACATCAAGTTGTTCAAGAATTTTTAATATTAGCATAAATTAGATTTAAATATAGAATTTTCAAAGGTGGAAAAAAAAAAAAAAAGAAGAAGAAGAAAAAGAATTATTTGGCTAAATTACACCACTAAAATACTATGAAATTAGTTAGAAACATTAATTATTTATGTACTTTAAAATATTTCTTAAATTTATTTTAAAAGTACATAAATAATTACATCAGTACCTGAAAATACTAATAAAATAAAGATGATGTGTTTACCAAATTAAGTAAGAAATAATTGAGCATAGCTGTAATTCGATCCACAATAGTTGGATGACAAAATATGGACTTGATTTCAGTAGTAAGCCATTGTAGAGTGTTTATGGTTTCATTGCTCATAACATTATGGAATTTAGCCAGTAAACCCATATGATGGAAATTTCCTTCTTGCTGTGATTGCTGATCTGGAGACATGGTATTCCAAGTGCCGCTATCTCGAGCAAGCTGTATCTCTCGTAATTTGCTCATGTACTATAAGAAATAAAGTATATATAATACATTTAATGAAAATCCAAATTGTTATGTATTTTATAGTTAAAAGATCTAAAATTTCACAGAAAAAGAAAGAATATATTTATTCACAACTTTTTCTTTAAAAATTCTGCTACTGAAATACTTACAGTGAGAGCTTCATCCAGTAGAAAAATAGCATCATTAATCAAAAGATTGATAAAATGCAGAAATATTGGTGGTTGAGAAGATTCCATATTTTGTTCAGCAATATCAGCCATTTCCTGGAATTATTTAATAATACATAAATACTTTAAGAAGATACAAAAACAAGCACAAGAAAATTAAAAATTTTCATTCATAACAATCATTTTAAAACTGATACAGATCATTATTACATGACAATTTCATACAGTATAAATTACAAAATTAATAATCAAATATAGGTACAAGATATGTTAAATGTTTCAACACTAATTATTACACATAACTGATATTTTAATTA
>BPLQ01007482.1:22868-69634 GCA_021605075.1 Caerostris darwini
ATCCTAAAAATATAAAATTTCTACTGCATAATTTTTTTTATTAGAATAAATTCATACAGATGGATTTTAAAAAGAATAAGCATGTTATGTTTAAGAAAAATTAAAGATTATATTAAGACTTAATGCTGTCTTTGATGCCAACTTTTAGAAAGTATTGAAAATACAAATACACACACAAGCCTCAGTATATAATTATTTCTAGATACCTTCATCTTTTTTTTGTGAACAGAGTAATTCCACAAATAATCCAGAGTAATGTACATAGGTCGTCTATACTGAAACTTCTGCTCAAAAGCAACACTCTGACCAGTCATTTCTATGCTCACAAAAACATTCAGCAATGTAGGAATCATTTCATTGATATACTGGTGAACAGTAAATAACTTTTCACGATAGACACTGAAAAAGACAAAAACATTATTTTAGCTTTTAATGAAGTTTTTGTATTCAAAATTTACCTTTTTACATTTTAAATTTAATTCACTAAAAATTAGGTTAGTATTTACATATGAATACACACACATATGCTTGTTTAATTAAGCATATATGTATAAATTGAAACACAAATACATGCATAGATGAATATTTTATGTATATAACTTATTGCATTCTCCAGCATTATCATTTATACATGCAGTACAAACATCCACACGAAGTTACACAAATAAAAAAATATATACACACGTAATCCAGATCACTGATACAGCTAAACATTAGCATATGCCTACCCTCATAAATATGCATTTAAAAATATTAAACTTATTTTTACACATACCTCGATGGTTACTCAGACATACAAATGTATATATTGTCTTAATAAACGTGCATAAACATACATTCACATATAAATCTAGCTGTCAGTGGAGTTTCAAAAGTTTAACAAATAATATAGTATTTCACTAAAACAATGATGAGTGAAACAAATTTGTTGGACCTAAAAATTTCCAAAGAAATGTTCTATCATTATAAAAAAAGCACAAAAAAGTGACAATAATATAACCTAATAAGTGACCTTACATATCTTAAAAAAAAAAACTAAAATAAGTTAGGGGAAAAAAAATGATATCCAAATCCTCACCTTCAGAAATTTTTAATTATATCTATACCTTGATTTGTAATGTACTGTTTTAAATGATTTACTATTATGAAAATGTCAAAAAATAATATTAGCAATGGCATAAAACACACATACACAAAGAAGGAATAAGTGTAAATTTAGTAATTGATTGTCCCTAGTCCCCCTTCCCTCAATCACATCGCATAATTATGCATGTCTCTTCTTGCTGCTCCTGACTCAAGTTTAGATGGTCTTTATTTGAACCTGATTTTTGTGATGAAAAAGACATTATACCAATCAGAATGAAATGATATCAGTAACTAAATTAAGGCTCCATTTTTTTTCAGGGATTTTACATTTCTTGTTTCCATATTTATGCTTTTTTTTCTATTTCTTGCTTTTCATAGATTCAACATTAATTTTACATTAAAAAAATAAACATTTATAAAATTCTAAGAAACCAGTTGTTACAAGAAATAGATGTACCAAGAAACAAGGAGTTTTATTACCTTGATAACAGGGTATTAGTATCATCTTCAGGCATCAATGATTCTAACATCTCAGCTAAATGAGCTCTCAGATGTGGATTTTTCACTCTCTCAGGGCTACCCATGAACATTAAAATCATCGTCATAAAGTGATCTAAATGGCTTCCAACAAGCTAAACAAAGGAGACAGATGAAATACAAATAAAATATATTTTAGAATTTAAGTTTTGTTGAAAAAGTTAAAGCAAAGTAATCTTTTTAATTGTAATAAAAATTTTACTGTAAACTTTAAATAAAAAACTATCAAAAACATTTTATAATAGAAAAGTACATTTATTAAAAAGATGCATTAAAATTTAAGTTATAATAATAATGTATAATTCAAATTACTTTTACATACATACATGTTAATGTTTGGAAAACTTTAAAGTTTTCATATTGTTTTATGATATATCAATAACAAATTACATAAGATTATTAGTATTAATCACTAAGTTATATATATATATATATATAACATTAACATGTATGTATGTAAAAGTAATTTGAATTATGCATTATTATTATAACTTAAATTTTAATGCATCTTTTTAATAAATGTATTTTTCTATTATATACTATAAACAATGATAGATTCCTTAATTATAATTATTCATTACATATGAATTTAAAATGAATATAAGCAGAAACATAATGTAATACATTAGAAATATGATTTTCTAATTCAGCTTTGTAAACCTTTTTAAAATAAACTTTGGGGCTTTTTAAATCACTGTCAAAAAATTTCTTCAATCTTGCTTTAAATTTGAGATTCAATCAGAATTAAATTTCTTAAAACATGTCATCAGATAATAAAGGTTTTAATATAGTCATATATTTTTTTCCGAAAAAAAAAAAATAATAATAATAATCTTAAGCATCTCAAACATCATGAGAAACAAAAGAAATTATACAACTGGATGTTGAAAGAAAAATGCAATATTAACATTCAGGGAAATATCACAGACCCAGAAAATTTTGCAAATTCGAAATGTAAATAGGCATCATTGGGGGGAAAAAAAGCCTTTGTTTATTACAAAAATACTGCAAGCATGCTAACTTTCAGACAAAAAAAGGATATAATGTAATGCTTGTGACCTGCGAGAGCAAATATTTAAATTTAAAACAAGAAAGTAACATACAACCTTGTGGTATTATGGAGCACTTAAGAGTAAAGAATCCCATTACCTCCAGTAACATAAAAATTTAGCACGCTAATAACAGCAAATTTTATTTAAATGATAGGAAAAAAATGAAAATAATCAATATAAGTACTTAAGAAAGAAAAGGAGTTAAGACAATTTAAATCTTTACACAAAACCATTTAAAAAAATTGAGCAATAAAAGATTTAAGGTAGACAAGATGTCAATCACAGCAGCATGTCTGGACTAGCTAAGAGTGGGCAGAGATCAGAATAGGCTGGTATAAACGAAGATGAAGGCAAAGAAACCAGAGTTAAAGACAGAACAGTAAAAATCAAAAGTATTGACATATATAATTTTATTTTTTAGAAATCCATAAAATAGGATAATTTACACAAAATCAATAAAATGATGCTTTTTTTTTTAAACATAAAATCATTATAATTAGGCAAACATATTTTTATGACTGGTAAATTGATTAATTAACCTATAATGACATAAATGTATAGAAATCCTGTCATGCCTTTTAAGTCAATAGCTGATGTGCAGAGGAATTTTGTGGATGTGCGAGTGTAGACAGGTCAGCTTAACTTGGTTAGGTTTCCCTGAGTGCTGAGAGTACATAGCTGTGTTTCAAGTGGCCGTTGCTCACTTGCTGGTTTATTTATCTGTTCTTGATAAATCTTCAATAAATTTCTCTTTTCGGTCTTTTTCAAGGTGTAAGGTAAGATTACCTTTTCTTTTTTGTTTTCTCTTCTTTCCGGTTGTTTCATTTTACTAGTCAACCTGAGCCATTCGGCAATATTTGTGTCGGATGTGGACAATTCTCGCTTAAATATGATAGCAGCATCTCCAAAGCAGTAATAGCATGATTTCCAGTAATAACAATTACTTTAAAAGCTCAAAATCCATTAATGAACTGGTGTTGCGGTTGGGTCAGAAAAGTTTTGAGGAAATTCATATTATATGCCAACACAGTGATGCAAAACATAAAATTCCGCGTTCAAACCCATTTCTTATCCAGGCAGATATAAAAAAACACGTAAACAGGCATGACAATATCACCAACATGAAATTTTCAAGGCAGGGTAAACTTATCTTCTCAACTGCCGATCCGGTGTGCGCTGCACAGATTTTAAATCTTGAAAAAATTCAGGAAACGCCCGTTTCTATGGGTGTAACCTTCGAAAATATCACTAAACAGTTTCTCATCTTTGATATACCAACTAATCTACAATTATCCGAATTAGCAGATGAAATTATGCATAAAAATGATATGGAAGTGGTTGAGTTTCGACGTTTCGTTAAACTAAACTCTAACCAAGAATTTTCCCCGGTACTCGTTACGATCCTAAGAACTTTCTTGCCTCATGCTATAAAGATCTGGTTTACCAATCAAAAAATTTGCCAATTTGTTGATAGAGTCCGACAGTGTTTGCATTGCTATGAATTTACACATGCAACACGTGTCTGCGACAAGAAAATTTGCCTTCTGTGTGGTGTAAACCATGAAGGACAGTGTCAAGGTCCGGAAAAATACATCCTTTGTAATGGACCTCATTCTGCAACTTCAAAAATCTGCCCATGACATACCATTGAACAAAAAATACTTGAATTCAAGTGCAGAAACCATCTCACTATTGGAGAGGCCAGACGTTTATAAGCAGAATCATCGAAAACTAATTACTCTGATGCAGCTAAAATCAACACGACGGCTCCAAACATTGAAGAGATAGTAAACCAAAGAGTAGAGAGTATTGTTCAAAACATTACAATTAAAATGGAACAACAGACCACTCTTTTAATTGAAATATTCCAAAAAACAATAGAAAATCTTGTGCAATATCTGGTCACAGTATTCCACCAAACGGACCTAAAAAAATCCCCTAACAGAAAACGCCACATGATCAACCTTGTTCCACCCACTAATAATCCCATGCAATGGGATGCAGGTGGAAGCAATACTTCAAATTAAGAATTCAATTTCAGTGTTTTTGTTCGGGGAGTTCCGGTCGTTTTAGTGTATTTATTAATATTCCTCTTGTTTTTGCCCCAAGTTAAGGATTTTTCTTTTAGTTTCTAAGGGAATAATATCTTCCTGTTTTATTTTCGGTGATGTCATTCCTTCAGTGGAATTACCGCAGTCTTAAAAATAAGAAAATCTGGCTCCACCAACCCCTTTCACAACGTCAGAATTTTGGGTTTTTCAGGAAACATTCCTGAAAGCAGATGATCGTCTTTCATTTCCTAATAAAATCTTTTTTCGCACCCACCATAACAACAGAACAGGAGGTGGTCTAATAATAGGTATTCCAACAAACATGTCCGGCCGTGTCATTTTTGAGAATTCTAATGACCCAAACCTTGAGATGCTTGCAGTAGAAATTCAATCACACAATGTTACATTTACTATTGTTAATATTTATGCACCGCATGGGTTTGATATCAATCAGGTTCAAAAAATTTTCAGTACTCTAAAAATGCGAACTTGTATTTTTGGTGATTTCAACCTACACCACCCCTTTTGGGGCGGAAAAACATCTACGCCCAAAAGCGAAGAATTTTTGGATTGGTTGAATCAGTCGCATTTTTCTATCCTGAATACCTCAACGCCCACTCACATCACCCATAATTTCACTTTTTCCGTTATAGATCTCACTCTTTGTTCGGCAGCTCTCTTAAACGAAGTGTATTGCTATGTTTCTGACTGCCTCTTTGAAAGTGATCATCTTCCAATAATTGTTTCATGGTCCAAACTAACAAATGCAACAAAATATCTTAAAACTATATATTGGAATCCAATTCTCAGAGATTCGAACAATTTTCTTCAATCTATTGCTGACCCAACCGTTGAAATAGTCACTGAAAAAATTTCACACACTATAAATATTAATACCAAAAACAAAATTTTGACTAATAACGAATACCCTCCATGGTGGAATATTGCATGTAATAACTTCTGTCAACTGAAAAAAATAATGTGGAAAAAGGCCAGGAATAGTGTTTCGGTCCCTGATTGGATCCGATACAAAAAATACCGAAGTAAATTGAAATACCATATTAAAAGGGCAAGGGAAAAATACTGGGAAAATATAAGCAATATTCCGAGAAACCCTAAATTATTTTTCCGCATCCTGAATAAACTAACTAGTCACAATAATCCTGATATAAAAAATAGCAAATTAATTTTTCAAAATAATAGATATATTGGTAATCCAAAACAGCAAAGCAATCTTTTCTCAAGTTATTTTTCAGCACAAAATTTCCGTTCTGAACCTATTCCGTTGGATTACAGTATAGACAATAAGTTATTAAATAAAAATATTGAACTTTGGGAACTGCGAAAAGCTATCCAGAAAATGAGAAATACGCAGATAACATTCCAGCTGCATGGTTCAAAAAACTGGATGAATCGTCCCTTCTAGTTATCTTGCACTTTTTCAACCAACAATTGAGTTTTTCTCCAATTCCGAAGAGCTGGAAAGACGCTATCATTATTCCAATCCCTAAGCCCAACAAGGATAAAACAAAAACATCGTCGTATAGGCCGATTGCTTTGACCTCTGTTTTTTGTAGTCTTTGAACGGATTATTACCAATCGCATTGTTCATTTTCTGACTTTCACCAAACGCCTTCATACCAATCAGCATGGTTTTATACCTTTTAGAAACAATCATACCGCTATTTATACCATCTATAAATCAATTTTAACAGCACATAATGAAAAAAAAAATTTTATTAGTATCAGTCTCGACATAAAAAGTGCTTATGACTCCGTGCCTATAGACGAACTAATTTATAAATGTCTTCAAATTGAAATCTCGGGAAACATCGCTAAATGGATTCGTGGTTTTCTTCAGGAAAGAACTTTTCAGGTTCGATGGAGAAACACTGTTTCTGACCTGAAACGTTCTTTTAAAGGCCTTCCACAAGGTAGTGTACTTTCACCAATTCTTTTTGAAGTTTTTTTTAATGACATCTTTGAGACTTTGGAGGTAAATGTTGATTGCTCTATTTTCGCTGACAATATTTTTCTTTTCTGCTCACATCAATCGTTATCCTATATTCAAACCCAGCTTCAAAATACCCTTGAGAATTTGTACAAATGGTGTTCTTACTGGAAACTCACAATTGGTGCCGAAAAAAGTGCAATAGTTGATTTATCAAAAAAAAAAATTTCATTGCCGCGGATAACATATGCCGGATTTCCCCTCATCTGGAGCGATACTCTTAAATATCTCGGAATTCCTTTTTCAAAAATAAACCAAAATGAAATTATTTTAAGAAATTTAAGCATAAAAACCCTTAAAAAAATTAACGGTCTAAAATTTCTGGCATCAAAGAAAAATGGTATGAGGACAAAACATCTTATCACAATTGCAAACAATAGTATACTCAGCACATTTTATTACAGTGCATTAATAATTAAAAATTACCCGGTAACCAAATTAAACGCCTGTAACACAATTCAAACAAAAGTTCTAAGAATTGTTCTGGGATTAAAAATTTGGACTCCAAATATAATTTTGTTAAAAATGTCTGGACAAGAAATTCTTTCAGATAAAATTAAATGTTTGGCGTTGCAATTTTTAATCAAACAATATGCTAACCACTCTTTCTCCCCTTTGATGGTAAACAATGAATTGCAGTTACTTGACAAAGATGAAAACACTCTTAAAAACTCTCTACAAAATTATAATTGCTCACCAGAACACCTTTTAACCTTGCCAATTGTGCCACGGCATGATCCTTCCTTATGTGAAATTTTCCTTCAGAAGTTCCGTTTCCAAAATAAAGAAAACCCAGTTTCATTTATAGTCAATGATTTTTCAGATTGTATAAACAGATTTTTCTCTGATCACTATATCATAGCCACGGATGCCTCAAAAAGTCACGTCTCAACTTCAATCGCCGGCATTTCTTGCAATCAAAGTTTTTCATATAGCATTAACTCAATAAACTCTGTTTTAACAGAAGAGGTTTTGGCAATTTGTGTCGCCATAGATGAACTAGCTATTGTTGACAAGGACATTTTAATACTTTCTGACAGTTTTTCGGCTCTTAATTCTCTTAAAAATCTTAACATTAATTCTACCTATGTTATTCAAAGACTTGCTTCGAAACTTTTTGTTCGACAAACTTTTAATCAAAATATCACATTTTTATGGGTTCCTGGTCATTCGGAAATTTTATGGAATGAAAAAGCGGATTCTCTCGCAAAGAATACTACAGAACTCTCGCAATTTATTGAATGGATATCCCCGGAAGATGTCATAGCAAACCTGAAAAAACAATCCTACCTAATCTCGGAAACAAATTACTTTAGCAGCAAATATTATGATTTGATAGAAAACTTTCCAGATATTGGAACTATCATAAAATGGACACAGAATAGAAGACAGGATATACTCATTGCTCGTATTATCAGCAGAATGATCGTTACTCCCGCCCTGTTAAATAGATTCAATTTAGATTCCAATCCTTTCTGTAACATATGTAATGAAACCAATGACTCTTTTAAGATGCAGAAATATTCCACCTCCAGATTACATCGATGGCAAAACTTTAATTTCGACGAAAATAATATCACATTCAAAGCTTTTTTATCTAAAATTCTTGATTGCAAAAAAAAATCTGACTTTATTTCTCCAATTTCTTAAACGTTTTGATATTTATTAGCTGCAATTCTCTCGGCACTCAGGGGATACTATAAATCCCTGTTTTTGTTCGCGCCACTTTCCTTACTGAGCGGAAAATAGATCTCGCATAAATTTTAGTGACGTATAAATAGGGAAAACGAACTGCTCCCATATAGTGATTAGGGGATTATAGTCCTTGTTGCTTCACATCCCCATATACTCCTTCGATTCAAGATTCAAGTCAATAGCTTTGATAATTGATGATCCAATACAATAATCCAATTAAATTAAAAGTTGATGTTTTAAGTTTATTTTTAAAATATAAATTTTATAAGCACAATTTCAAATTAAAAAAAAAGAAACGAGAATTAAGTTTGTTTA
The DNA here is from genome assembly GCA_021605075.1 of Caerostris darwini. Classification (NCBI taxonomy): domain Eukaryota; kingdom Metazoa; phylum Arthropoda; class Arachnida; order Araneae; family Araneidae; genus Caerostris; species Caerostris darwini. Next base: position 31,616 of record BPLQ01007482.1, read on the forward strand.
ACATCACAAGATTATGGAAAATATCTAATAAAAACCTATCTTAAGAATATTTTGACAATATCTTTAACTATACAGCTATAAAAATATAATAGAAATTTGGATAATTATCATAAAAAAGTTAATGGAGAAGAAATTTTCATAATTTTTTTTTTAAATCAAAGTATTTAATTTAGAATTTTATACAATAGAAAAATTATAGAATAAATTATTTAAGTTTTAAGAGGTATAAAAATACACAACTCACCTCAAAAGATTTTGTACTGAAACGCTTTAAAAATATTGTACAATCTATTAGATTTTCTAGGATAAATTCAGGAACATATGATAGTTTACAAGATGTTTCATTCAATGGAGGAAAGTTTCCTGTTTTATAAATATTCATTTCATCAGGAGTGGATAGTTGAACCAACCATGTAGCAGTTGCAATGTGGAATTTTAACATTAAGTGCAATGTTTCTGGCACTAATAGTGCTGTGCGATAACTTAAAAATCGTGTCATTCCTGTAAAAAATATTCACAAAATTGAAGTATGTTTCTCCATGCATTTGCTTATGCATTTATATTGCTGCATAAATAATAAGTTTAAAAAAAAATTCAGATTTTACAATTAATTTGTTCTATAAGTTAGGATATGTGACAACTATAGAATATATGTAAACAGTTGCCTTAAAAATTGGCTAGCAACCAAATTGAACGGATTAAAAAAAAATTTATTATACACATAGAAATACAATAAAAGGAATTTTAATTTTTAATAATCAAAGTTTTAGGATACTAATTAAAAGAAAAAATTGAAGAAAAAAATTAACACACTACTTTTTCTTTCAAACCAGCTTTACGTCACATTCATCTGACTAGCACCTAACAAATAAGTGATGCATCGATTTTTGTTGTTAAAATGGATGATCACAATCATTTCCATGGTATCCGTTATCGAAAAATATGTATGTGTACACACACGCAGGGTAGGGTGATTAAAAATAACATGGCCAAAATGAAAGAGCAAAGCAGACATTGGAACATGGAGTAGCAAATATTATCTAGGGCCGTTAGGATGTATTTCTATGAAAACAAAAGCTGTGTCGTGGATGCCTTTGGGGGTAACATGGCCAGTTACAATTATTCCAAAATAGCTGAGATGCACTTGATTTATGATTATGCTAACTACAATGGATGGGAAGGTGTGCAAATGTATTATCAGTGATATCTTGGTAGACAGGTGCCATGCAAGTCTCTATTTGCCATTCTGCATCGACGATTGTGTAACACCAGGTTGCAGGATGCATAAACTGGAAGCTGGTCACTGACACACAACTCGGACAGTTACTATAGAAAAGAACTTAATTCTTTATAGATACATAAGTTGTTACCCAAAAAAACTGATATACTTTAACCCACTATCTGGCTTATCACATGATGAAGGTTTGCATCCATCCTGGATGACACTACAACAATTGAGTGAATTAAATTTGCTCAGTGATATTTACAAGAAAGTGCTGTAGACCAAAACTTCTCACCAAGGGTTCTATTCACTGATGAGGCTGCATTCTCATTAGACGTTGTGATGAATGTTCATAACTTGCATTATTGGGCAGATGAAAACCCATAAACTACATATACAAATGTCTAATAATAAAAATTTACTGGAGACTGGCATTGTAAGAGAGTTTATTCAAGCTATACATATTGTGTGAAAGACTCTATGGTCCCAATTACGTTATATTCTTCCCATACGTTCTGCTAGAAAAGGTGTTTTTGTGTCTATTTGTCGCTACATTCAATTTCATCATAATGGAGCTCCTGCATATTTTAGCAGACAAGTCAGAAGACATCTGCAGACTACTTCAACCAGGTTTGCTTCCCATAGACTGATTCTTATGGGTTTTTAAAAGGACTTATTTATGAAATAAGTTTGGTTGCAGGAAGACAGTATGACGAATTATTGCAATAGCAGAATGTGTTTGAGATACAACTGGTATTTCTGAGAAGGTGTGGCATTCCAGGCAGCATCAATGTAATGTATCTTGCCAGAAATCTGGTAAAAACTTTGAGTATCTCCTGTAGTAGTAAATCAGGGTGGCAACACAAACCGTTAAAAAAAATTCTGGCTAACTTACAACTTTTTCCTGACTTATGGTTACTAATTATATCAGTTTTGTGGCTATCTTCCTACTCAGAATCACTGTATGTATACAATATACTTTATTAAAAACTTTTACCAATTATTAAATAGGAAAAAAAAATAGTATATTTTTTTGAAATAAAATTTTAAAAAATGGAATGAATATCCCTAAAAAATCTATTAAAATAGTATATTATATTATGTGTAAAATATACTGGAAATTTTAATCTTTAATTTTTTCTATCTTGAATCCAAAGATAACATTTGTCATGAAATATGTTACTCATGGCATTCTAAAAGTAACAAAAACAGATTGAAAACCAATCTTTCTAAAAGTTTCATTTATGTTTATTCTTTGTATTATGTATAATTTGAAACACTCTCTCTCTATTGGCTCCAAATAGCATTTCAGACCCCAAGTTTCTAAGTGATGTTTGCATGCCTGCTTTGTTCTTTCATTTTGGCCATGCTATTTTAAATCGCTCTGCATATATATATACATACTATACTGTATTAAAAATAACATTAAACCACCCCCTAAAAATTTGTACTAATAGATATTGATAAGGTGCAAGGTTTTTAACTTATCTCTTATTATAAACTTGGATATCTTCAATCATTTTATAATTATAGAAACTAAAATTTTTAAAAAATGATATATTTCAACAGGAAAATTAAAATTAATAATTTAAATTAACTTCAGCTCAGTAGTAATTTAATTTAATTCTGAAATGGCAGAAAAACTTTCATATTTATTATTTAAGAATTTAATGACTTTTCCAAAAAAAGTTAAAAATATATATAATAACTTGCCTCTTTCCATTTTTTCTTTTAATTGCTGACCAATTTCTGAAGATTCACCACCCTGCATACGGGCTTCTTCATACAGTCTTTGGGTGCGAATTAACTCCTGATTTTGCTTCACCATTTTCTCATTGACTACATGAAATCCTATTCTAAATGCATAATGTGTAGCAAAAAAACACTCAGTCATAAAATTGTAAACACTCTCATCGGTCTCCATTGGTTCATCTCTAGGTAGAAGACAAGTCTCAGAGGATATGCCTAAAAATATAGAGCAATTGTATAAATTAAAAATAATATATAAATCAATATAATAGTGTATTAAGAGATCACTCAATCAACAATTAGTATTATTTAATTTTAAAAGTCTAAAGGTGCGAACAACAGTTCTAAACTAAAACATCAAACAAAATACACTTTAAATATTAAAAAAAATAATGTATTGCCTATTTTATAAGGATGTCTAAAAATTTGGTAACATGTAAAGCTCAATGCAAAATTTTCTAATAATTATACAAAAAAATTACAATTTAAATTATATTTCCTCCCCCCCCCCCCCCCCCATTTTTTTAGGATTATAATGGGGGGAAATCTTGCAACTCAAGCATATTTTAATATAATCAAATTATATAGCTGCAATAATAATCACAAACTGAAATTCATTGAAATCAGGAGGTATATATGATCAATTATTATATATTTTGGTAGAAAAAAAATGTTATAAATCCCCATATTTAATAAAATACATCTCATTTTGATCAAATTTTAAACAAGAATTTTACTAATACGTCAAGTATATTCTATAATCAAATTAAGCAAGTCTAGGTGAATATATTATTAAATGTTAATTTTATTTTGGTGATAACTGTTACAATGATTTGGTATAACTGTTAATTTGGTGAAACTGTTACAAAGATAGTTTAAAATATTGAATTTATCCTATATAAATTATTACTAAGAAAAAACTATTAAAGTTTACTTTTAATATGGACACCATTCTTTTTTGTTTCTGTTGAAATTGGAGCAGAACAATAAAATGGATTAACTTTCAATAATTTAGGAGAACATGGTTCCGCAAAGGGTTTGCATAAGAGTAACAGCACAGCTAATAAATTAATCAAAAAGCCATCTGATCCATGAAGAGAAGCGTAGACATCAGGTAACTGGCTATTCCAAATTTTGGCACGTCCTGAAATCATAAAAACCATAATTAGTGTATCTATGCAAACATCAACAAATTTTATAAAAACTAAAGTGAGTTATGTTTTCGCATAAAATAACGCATCTTTATTAATAGACTCCTTCGAAAATCAGCTTGCTTTTTTCAAACATTTTTGTATCAGAAACTGTTCAGAATTTATTATTTAATTAATTTTTTCAAATACAATTAATAAATAAATTTGATTAGCTAAAATAAAGTGAAATAAATAACCACCACTGCATTATTTTAAATTCAGTTACTCCCTTGAAATAACAATTGATTAAATTGCAGTATACTATTTTTCAATGTGATCTAAGAACTGATTTCATTGATTTTTAGTTTAATTTCAAGACAAATATAAAATTTGCAACGCTAATAAAGCAAATAAAATTTAGATATAATTTTTCTGGTTTTTTTAAAACTGATTACATAACTTGGATATTCCTTTTTATATAGGCATACATTATAAATTATCAAGTATATAAATTTTGCAAATCCTCCTTTCTGAAAATTAATTTATTTTATATGGAAGTACACGTACATATTCATGTATATAAAAACATTCATGCATGATTATATCCGAATATTTACATCTACATGAATTATCATGAACTGGTTCAAGTAGATATGTATATTTAAATATGCATGAGGATATACATATGTTAATCTATATCTCAATGAGCAAGATTATGCATTGACACCCATTTACATGGGTGTATTTACAAAATGAACATGAACACAACTAACAAAAAAAAGGTGTTGCCATTTGAAATTTTTGAAATTGTATCACTGTAACCATAACTATTAGAATTTAACTGGGTTTTTTCACATGATTCTTAAGAGAATACCTCCAAATATTTAAATTAAAAATTTTTTCAGTTTCTGTGAAACGTTATGATGGCAAGAGGCTCATTTATCAAGACAGTTTTTTTTATAATCACCCTAATGTATATCTCTTTTCATACATGCATAATTACATTATATTTAAGCTTTTGAATAGATATAAATACTAATATATAGTCCAAACATTGATTGTGTGAAAAATTAGGCATATTGTTTAAAGGTGGTAATGGGCAAATTGCTAAGGATACTGGTTTAAAGGTGGTACTTGCTAGGGATACTACACAGATATGCACAGCACAAAGCAATCATGAAAGAAAACAAAAAGTTATCCCATAATTCTTTCCATATATAGTTTTTTTATATTATGTAGTTTAAAATTTTAGTTATTAAAAATTAAAATGATTTTTATTTTAAGTAAAACTCTTCTATAACCTTTCTTCTATATTATGCACTCTGTTTGAACAGGACCAACATGGACACTGGCCAATTTTCCATACTATCTTTATTGAAATGTATTTTCAGTTTGTTCGTTTTGATGTATTAAATATGCCCATGTAGCTGCTGAGTGTATATGCATAATCTCACAGACTGAAATAGATTCAGATATATTGCCATGCACATGATATATATGCATGTACTTGCATATAAATAAAAACACAATTTTCTGAAAGATTGTATTTAGACTGCCAAACCCATAGGACATAAACAATGGCATGTTGTTCTTTCAGAGTTTATACTTTATCATTTTTAAACATAATTGTGCTTGACTTCATAGACTACTTTTATACACATATATATTATTCGTAAAATTTATGAAAAGTATCATAATTTCTTCTAAATCTATGACAAAATCCTAATTTTATATAAATTCTAAATATATTTATATTTGTAGGATATCAAATAATATCACTGTAAATTTATAATGTTTCAAATATTTAAATTTTAATGAAAATGAAATATTTTTAAAATTCTTTTTAACTTGTAATAAAAGGGAAATTTATACTGACAAATTTTCTAATAATTAGATAAAGTAATAGATATTTTTATTAAGTTTGTAGAAATTTCAATCTCAATAAAACATTTAGTTTAAAAAAAAATAATTTAAAAAATTCACCGGAATTTGCATCCAAACAATTTCCAATCCACTGAAGCAGCAATTCTCGACTCTGGGCAGATTTTCGGAGCATTTTTTCAAATAAAGAATGCATATTTTTTGCGATAGTTATTAATGGCTGAAATCAAATATATTATATCATAAAAGAAAAGTTTATTTTAGAATAATTATTAAATTTTTAATAATGAAAAAAAAAAAAAAAATGGATTTCCAATTATGATATGCTAGTTTCATTTGCATAAACAAACCAAAATAAATGTTCTATCACAAGGAAGGTTATTCCTTAAATACAAATAATACAACTTGGCCCTTGCAAAAATAATTTTAAACAAAATTTAAGAATATATTCATATTGGTCAATTGTTAAATACATAATTTTATTCTTTATAACAAGGAAAATAATAAAAATCAAGATGGGGGGAAAAAAAAAACAGTAAACACAAATGAATTAACTGAAAACCAAAAGAATTATTGCATAATTTAAAATATCTAATAATAATGTAAATTCTAAGTAATTGTGATTCTTAAGTACAAATCACAAATAATGATTTTATATAAATAAAAAAAAACATTAATTCTTTATACAATTATGTCAAAATTTAACATTAAAATTAAAATAAATACAAAAATTGTTAGCTGACTATTTTTTTAAGGCAATTTACAAAGCAATCCGAAAGTCAGGAAAATAATTAGAAAAATTATAAAGATAAAAAGATGCTGTTTTTCCAGATAAAGAGGAATTTTTCTGAAACTTTTTTAAAATTAATGCTAAAAAAATATTTATTTCTTATTTAACAGATTGGTATTTACCAAATGTATGTGAGTTTTTTAGTAGTGTATAAAGAGTGGGTTTAGCTGGCTATGTCATTCTGGAGATAAAGGGTAGTTGTTATTTCTCTTCCTGTAAGGTTTTGCGCAAGATGGAGATGCACACATGGAGATTAGCATTTCTTATTGCTTTGTATGGAGATAAATGTGGTTTGTTCTCAAGCTATATCCATACTAATTGTAACAAGTGCAAAAGTGAAGCCTGACAACTGCATGGCTCACTCAAATTTTGCTAGTTACATATTCAATGAAATGAAGCAGAATAATTGGTTTTACAACAAGCAGAATAATTGGTTCACATTTTTTAGTTAAGTCAGCAGTTGTAATTGTCACTTATAGAGTAGAAAATCCACAAGCCCTTGATGAAAATATTGTTTAAATTAATTTTTTTGTAGCACAAAGAACAGTAAGCTGAATATCTATCATAGGTACTTCTTGCACCCAACTAAAATATTTCATGCACAAACTGTTGAAAGAACACTTCTTCACATTCTTTTATTCATCTGGAGAATGGATAAATACCATACAAAATGAACGTAAATCAAAGAATATAAAAGAAGCAATGACTTGGGAGTTCTTTCATATATATTGAGGTTTTTTTTTCCTTTTTTTTTCTAACCAACATTTATTTGTGGTTTTTTTTTTTTTTTTTTTAAACACCCCCCAAATTTTTACCCCAAACCCCAAGAGGGGGGGGAAAAACCCCATATTTCTATTTCTACATATTTTTTCCCAGTCAATTGCTAGTCCTTGATCAGCAGATGCTTTAAAAGTTGAGTTTAGAGAATTTTGTTTCTTTTAAATAATTTTTAAATTCTAATGCTACACATTTACATGGGGCACTCCCATAAACCCCTGATTATTTCCTATGTTTACAAACTTGATGAATTAAAAATTGAGAATATTTTCCTAATTAATAAATTTTTAAATTCTAATATTACAAAGTAAAAGGGAAGGCAATGGTAACCATCAAATTATTACAAGATAACCACACTTAATATAATAAATACAGATAAATTATTACATTTAAACTATTTTGATTAAGATTGTTAAAAAGGATTTACAAGATTTAATTTAGCAGCTCTTTTTTTTTTAAGAAACTTGCAAAAAGAAATAGCAAAATATCATGAAATAACAAACAACAATGCATCATGAATGTGTTTTTATAACGGTAAACCATATCCTTGAATTTTGCTTATTTCCTATTTGTACACACATAATGGAAGCCCAATTTAAGAACATAATTAGTAATTAAACACTTTCTATTAATTAATAACAAATTAAAGTATGCATAAAATGCAGATGCTAAAAGATATTTGATTAAATAATTAGGCTTAATATACTTAAAATATAAATAACATTAATTCATTAAGACCTAATTTTCAGAAATTAAATACATAACAAATAAATGAGTAACAATACCAATGCAGATGCTAAAGGATACGAAATTTGGCTTAAGAAATGAATTTAAGCTTAATGAACAAGAAATAATTAGTAATTAATATATCAATAACTAATAAAATATTATAAACACGTTATAAATCTTATTTTTCTAAATTGTCTTAAGCAAATAACATGAGTACAAATAACTGCACGAGTACAAGTAGAGCACAAGTAAAAGCAAACACGCACTGGCCAAAGAAACATTTAAAAATGAGATCAATCATAAACTTGACAGCCCATCATAAAAAAATCGGATGTAAGGTTGGCATAACACGAGCAAAGATTTGAGTCGACTACGGCGATGTTCGAAATCGCCGATTGAGCGCATGCTTGAGGTGAAATGCTGTAATTTTGTGTGATTTTTAGATATTTTTTACGAATTTGCCTAACTTTTCCAGATCAAAAAAATCCCCTGACTTTTTCCTAACTTCCCAGTTCTGTCACCATTCTGTAGCTCTTGTAATTCTGAATGATGTTGCTTATCTTGTTGTTTCTGATCCACGATATGGTCTAGCTATTAGATCAAGTCCATAAACCTCTAAAAACAGCATATCTTAATGACAGAAACAAAGATTTGATGGTAATTTAATTTTAATGAAATTATTAAGGGGTAGTATGCATTTGGATTTCCAAATCACTAGAATAATAATAAAATACTGCAAGACATGCAAGGGATAGCTTATAATTCATTTCCAAAGTAGCTCTTATACATTACTTCCCCTAAAGGATAATAGTTTTAATTAATAAGAATGTCTCATTTATTAAAATTTTATTAACTACTGTAAGGTTACTTGGAGCTCCTGGTTTTATACCAATAATTTAGGAAAAGCAGCTTAACAGTAGGAAAGTCACCATTTAATCATATACGAGGTAATTAAAACATCAGACTAATATTTATACAATAAGCTATTTACATAAGCTTCAAAAAGAAAAATTAAAAATTCAGAAAAATAATGTTTAGCATAGATAGTTAGCTGAACAGGCTTAGTGCATATGAAGATCTTCAAGATTACCAGATCTAACACCCTCCGATTTCTAGTTCATGATATACTTAAAATCATGTGTTCATAGACGAAATACTCAGCCTAAAGGCTCGTTCCCACCGAGGCGAGAGACGTGAAGATGCAAGAGGCAAGCGACCAAATTTTTTCGACCCCTTCACAGCGAAACGTCAGAAATAGCATTACGCATAGTGAAAAACCGCTTGAAGTTGAAAGTTGGGCTACTCCACGCGGCGAACTGCAAACCGGTTTCAGGCGACTGCGGTGAGGTCAAATTTTGGTCGCTTGCATCTTGTCGCCTTGGTGAGCACGAGCCTTAACATAGTATACTGAAAAGTAAAACATGGCAGGAAATATCAGCCATTCTTATTGACATTTAAATTCCTAGTGCTCTTTAGTGTTCGACCAAAAGTAATAATACAAATACATGCAATATTTGAATATGATCATTTTAGAAAGCATCTGCGATTGAAGATCCTGATAAAATCTTTGCTACTAACATCAATTAAACATAGATCTCATTTTATAATTATCACCATTTATTGTTTCATTTGAAATAGTGCTTGATATTTTCAAAATGCTGATTTCTTTTTCTTTTGTGATGCCATTTAAAAAGTTCTAACACTCTATGAAAATGAATTTACATGCTCTTTGTTTTTCAGAATTTTATTATAAAATTTATATTACTTCTTTTTATTGTATTTTACTTTTATTCGAAAAACTCCCTTATACAAATACAAATAAACTTCACAAACATAAATAACTGAAAAAGCAGAAATTTAATTTAATTTTTACATAATCCTTTTATCTTTAAATATTTCTTAACTTTGTTTAATATTTCTGAATAATAATAAAAAATCACTTTTCTTTTTGTCAAAAATAATGGTAAATAATAATATAAAAGTACAAAATTTCTCTATTAGATGTCATTTCTGCTAAACAAAACATAAAAATTTAATATTTGTTGCTAGGAAAACCTAAAAATATACTCAAAATACATTTTCATACATAATTGTTAAGTTGTTTACAACACAAGGTTCTTATCTGTAAAAAAATTAACGATACTTGTTGAAAACCAATCGCATCAAAAATTTAGAAACACTTTTACATTCATGAAATTATTTTTGAATATTATCGTTAATATAATATTATTTAAGATATTAGTTAAAATTAGTAATAACAAACTGAAATTGATGCCATTAAAAAAGTTAATTGTTATTTACCACCACACAAACAACACAGAAAACTATATAAAAAGCATAAATATTGTAAAATAATAATAAAAGTTTTCATACGAAAGTTTTTTTTTTTTTAAACAATTAAAGAGGAAATAGAAAACACCTATTTAAAAAGATAGAAATAAAAAAAATGGCATTGAAAAGTTATTTCAGGCTTTTTTACACTTGAAGATGCTAACAACTTGTACTACATCAGATAATGACACATACTTAATATATATATATATATATTAAGTATGTGTTATTATGTGTATGTATCATTATTGCCATATATATATATTTACAAATGTATAGTATGCATTTTTGTTTTGTACAATTATTAAAAAAAGTGGATATTCTATTCTTCATATTTATAAAATTTGTCTACAACAAAAATAGTATATGATGATAATATCTTAAGTTTTGGTAACCACCATTAAAAAACAAAATAATATAAATAAACAGTAAAAGCATTAATTTTTTTTTTAAAGTAAAAAAGGGTGGACTTAATAATAATCAAGAACATTAATTATAAATAAAAATTAGAATGGCAGGTAATTAACAGATTTCTTTCATAAAATACTCATAATCTTGAATATTTATCTCAACAAATTTACATAGTTTCAAATTTTTAAAAATTCCTATTGCTAAATTAAAAAATACTAATATTGAACAAATTTACTTACCATAGATAATCGCTCTTCAGTAATAGCATGTTCATGATTTGAATATCTAGATGGGTCTTGAAAAAATTCATATCTATCAAACTCTGATTTTGGCAAACAGGATACTCCAAGTGGAAGTCCCAACAAGCTATTTTGATAAGACTTCCCATTCTTTACTTCCTTTGGCATACTATGTTTTAACATTGCCTTGAAATTAAAAAAAAAAAAAATAATTGCAAATTTTAAAATATAAGTTCAATCAGAAAATAAGAATCTAAATAAGGCAGGTGTAATTTAACCAAATAAAAAATATATTATAAAAAATCATTCCTTTTTTGTCAAATTTCACCACATCTTCATCAGAGCAACAAAATTTAAAAATTAGATGTTTTTATTTTCACAATTTTAAATCTTTTTTTATGCATGATTTTCCAGATTTTATCAACATCCTGGGAAGATAATTCGTTTTTATTTCTTGATAAGGTGAGTAAAAAAAAAAAAAAAACTGTCTGTTTTGAGATCATACAACAATAATTCAATTTTTGTGATATTCAATTAGAAAATTGGCTCATAACAGAGTTTGGGAAGCTGTAAAAGATTTCAATTTCTTTACTGTTTTAATATTACTTATAAGTCTTCATGAATTTTAAATAGTGATATTGTGTTGTAATATTTGTTGGAAACTGTAAAAAAAAAAGTAAACAATTTAAGTTATTTCAACTTTTAAATTTTTGAATTTGGATCATAGCTGAAAATAGCACAAGAGGAGTTTGGTGAATTGAGGCCTTCATCAGGTCTGTGTTTTTGAAAGAGAAGTATGAAAATAGAAAAGTTATTTGAGTTTGAAATCTCATCACTTATCATGGAACTCAATGGGGGAAAGCAGATTTACTGCATAGATGCTCTATCAAAGACATATAGTCTGGATCACTCCTTTAGACTATCTCCAACCTTAGAAAGATGCCCAGAAAGTGACCCATTACTTTAATCCACAGCAACTCCAGACACAAGGGCCAGGCAACTGCTAGACTTTTGATACATTCAGACATGGAAGGTTACTGCCCGTCTAATAGAAGCAGAGGCCAAAGAGATACATCCACCGAAGAACTACAACTTTGTCTGGACTGAACTGCCACTATCCCTTGGTCTGGTTTTCCATGCACAGTAAACATATGGATTAAAATATTGACAATGTTGATTAATCAAAACAAATCAACATATTTTCAAAACAAGCAAATAAAGAGACAAAAGAATTGTTGGCAAGTTAAAAACCAAATTAATTGTTTTATTTCAAGTTAAAAAACAAAAATACATGAAATAAATATCAACAGTAATATTAATTATTTGAAGAGAAAACCAATTATAAAAATATATGCAAAATGTCTGAAGATAATGAATCCCAATATTCTATAACAAAAATTATGTCTGTAATCGTTACAATGAAAAGCAAAACAAGGAGAAATAAAACAATGAATGAAAAGATCATTAGGTCATATGTGTGTGTGTATATATAAGAGAGAGAAATCTGCAGGTTTAACTATATTTATCCTTAGATTTGAATGCATCTGTATACAATTGTATTCATGTTGATTTTATAAATACATATTTGTTGCTGAATGTACACATATAATCTATCTCATTGAAATATTAAAGATTTAAGTATGTATATCCTTACGTACATTTAAACATATATATGTGTTTATGGCTATTCATGTAGATGTGCATATTCAGACACATATGTTTTTCATATACATATGCACATATGAAGTGCAGAAACTTGTAATCTTCATCAAGAAATTCTGTTGTTTTTAACACATAATCTGTGGATTCAACATATTTAACTCAATAATAAAAAGCATACTTTTATATAAAACCGAAACATGGAAATTAACCAAACAAAATAAAAACTTAAAACAGCTAGCAAAATAGATGCTTTAAAAATATATTGACCCCAAACAATATCAAACTTATATATCTTTATAAAACAAAGAAAGAACCATTCAAAAATAACATGAAAAGAGAAAGGTGGAAGTGGATTGGCCATATGCTAAGAATGCCTTCAGCTAAAATGCCAGCAGTAATATTAACATGGATGCGAGAGGATAAAATAAAGACCCATGTTAACATGGAGGTGAATGGTAGAAAATGAAAGGAAGCAGGTGGGGTGGGTGAACTGTTCAGAAGTAAAATTTTCTGCAGCTGACATGATGCAATATAAAGTGAAGGTCTTATGTGCAACTTGACTCGAAGAGAATAAGTAAGTATAGGCAGTAAGTATAATATCCGTAGATTATAGGCAAGAAATTGTGGTAACCACAGAAATAACAGAACTACAGAAATAATGTAATATTAAGAAATTTCAAACCTCTCAAATGTAGATACTTACTTTGATTAAATGATCAGATTCAGTAAAATAATTCAAAATATCTATATAAATAAACAAATTTCTATCTGATAATGTAGTAACTGCTAGTTTTTCTTGTAGATGAGTAAAACATGGTTTAAGAATTTCAGCCAAATCTCCATTATTCATATCTACAATTAAAGCGGAAACATCACTGAGGAATTGAGATAGCACTTCACAGTGACCTAAAATAAATAAATAAAATATTGTAATAAATATTTTATTATAACAATCTTTTCATTATAGAAATGTCATGAAATTTCTTAATAAACTCTAGGAAGGCAGTTTTGTTAAAAAAAATATCTTAAATCATTTAAAAGATTGATAAATTTATTTACAGCGCTATATGAAAACACAAAGATTTAATTTTCACTGTCACATTAACAAATTAATAAAGTCTTGCATGACAACTCATTTTGCCTCTTATATTAATTTAATTTATATTGTATTAGTAATCAGCTAAAATATTTTACTATTTACCATTGTATAGAGTGTGCTATTTATGTATCTGGAACTGGTTATGGTAGTGTTGCGCAGCAATAACTGACATATCCTGTCATAATATTTGACATTTTTTACATTTACTTAATCAAAATGTTTTGCTATATGAACACTATTTCAGTTGCTCAACTTAAAAATTTTTATGTACATCAAAAAATGGAGTTAGCTTGTGAATATTTTGTGGATTCATTTTTATCCTTTAAGCCCAAACAAGACTTTCTAGCCTATGAATTTATCATACCCTCCCCGAAAATAATTTTTATAGAAAAATAATTATAAAAAGAGACTAAAAATGATGTAATAAAATAAGAATCTACTAACCTGTTTCTTCATGATAATTTAATAGCAATTTCATTACATCTTCAGATAATTTTGCATCAGGAAACATTTCTGGATTGCATAATGCAGAAGCTGCTTGAGTAACAATTACATGATGTGCTGTTTCAAATGGCCCAATCTAAGCAAAGGAAAAGAAGAAAAAAAATTATTTAAACAACATTTTGAAATATATATATTGGCCATATATATTTGAAAAAATTAAACAAAAACTAAGAATAAAATATCAAGAAAATAGTTTGTAAATTTTATAAGACAAAAAATGTATAATTTTATCAATATAATCATTTAAATATTACTACTTACCACCAATTATGAAACTAATCACTACATAATTAATATTTACAAACAGATAACAAATTATATCTGAGTAATTAACCAATAAGTATAATTCAGTGGAATAAAATTTAGACAATAAACCTTTTTTTAAGTACTTTATTAAAATAGAAAAATAATATTTTCATTTTCTAAGTAACATTCATATATCAATAATCATAACTAACTTTATAAGATTTATTAAAATAGTCCTCCAAATAATAAATAGAACTTTAGTTTTTATTTGTTTGACAAAGCGTTTGAATAAAAATTTAATGATAATCATTTAAAAGTCATTAGTTATAAACACAAATTTTATTTTAATTTCAACTTTCAAATTTATACAATATCATAATGCTTCATTGGACTTTGAGACCAAATGAAATAATTAAGAATAAAATAAAAAAATGGAAAGGGTGATAAGTTATTGAGAAAGAAAATGTTAATTTACTAATTAGTTTTTAACACTCCCCCTTTAAAATACTTGCTTTTTTACCAATCTATGTATACAAAGCAAAAATTTATTGAATTAAAAATACTAACCTTGACATTTGTGTGAGTTCTCAATCTATAATAACACTGATATAGGTAGAAAATTACTCTTTTTTCACTTGCAATAGCATCTTCATCATTGATTTTTTTTCTGTGAACTAAATGTTGGAAAGGTTCTTCAAGTAACAAACGTTCAAACACTGCCTGTGAAAAAAAATAATAAACAAATAAATACTAAATTTTGCATGTACTTGTTGGTTTTACAAAAATAAAATATAAGAAAGTAAAGAAAAGAAATATTTTAAAATTTTATTTTTATTAATAAACTCATTTCTAAGCATTGTTTGACAAAAAATTATTCTTATTATGTAATCAAATGAAGATTTTAGTTGTTACAAGTGAAATATTTTAATCAAGGTCATATAAAGAAGAAGAAAAAAAGAAAGAATTCAAGTAATAATAATAATAATAATAATAAAAAAAATATATACTTATATTTTTTAAAATCTTTATGACAAAAGCAAATCTTCAATAATTATAAAACTATTATTATTATTATTTTGCAGAAGTATTGTAAAATTTATTTAACAAAAAAAAAGTCACAAATCCTAATATTATATTTATTTTTTTAAAATGAACTTTTTAATTGATTGAAACTTTAAATAAAAGAAAGAAATAAAACTCACTACATATTTTACAGTTTTGTTTATGCCCAGATAAAGAAAAGTCGGTTACTATTAATTAAATAAAGTCCTTAGAGATTGCTAATTTTAAATTAGTACCCTGAAAAATTTGACTGGAAAAAACATAGTGATTTATTTTAACAGAATCCATGTTGCAAATAACTTCTCAATAAGAAACACCATAAAAAAATTCCTTATTTTCATTTTTAATATCTATCTATCTTTATTTTAAAAAAGACTAATACAAGTAAACCTCAAGTCGATATCCTTGATATAACATTAACATTCAAAAGTCACCATAAATTACAATATTCGACCAAAGGAAAGAATTTAATTTCACTATCAATAGATTCCTAACATCAGTATCAAAATGTATTCCAATATCATCATTAACCAACTGCTATGAATTAATTTCATCTGTAAACCCAATACTTTTAAATAGCAATAAAGAATAAAACTCAATAATATTCCTTTAAAAAATGGTGTTCCACAGCCATTTTCTTTGCCAGTATTTCTTTAATCTGTAATCTCCAAATTAACTATTGTTGATATCTTTTTTTCTTTTTGTTCCCATAATTTGAAACTGCTATAAATTCTCCACACTGTAGGAGTTCTTTCTCTTCCAAGCAATAATGATTTAGTTCAAAAATTTCTACAGGGTCTACAATTTCATACCCTGCTAAATCCTTTCCCTGGATTTTAGGAAGGTAAAACTTTTAAGAAGCACAGGAAAATTTATAAACTCATGTTTGTGAAAATTGCAACACCATGAAGGACTTACGCAAGTGAGCTGAAATTTTCAGGAAATGCAAATTAGCGCATGATATGCAAATGATTAGAATTTCAAATCCGTAGAGCATGCGTATGCTGAGCAGCGCCCTCTGAACGGCGGATGGATCCGAATAAATAGACGGCTGTAGCGAGGCGTGTATGGTTATCTGCTAGTGGTAAACGTTAGCTCAATCGTTACTTATGCCTCTTCGACGAAAGAGAGCGAGATTTGAACAACTTACAGAGTTTTAACGGGTGAGAATCATCGGCCTTCGTGAAGCTGGATTGTCTTATCGTGCAGTAGCCGCTCGTGTGCAGCGTAACAGCAGCACAGTGATGCGTCTTTGGAAGCAGTCGACGGACGAATGTCGGACAACTCGGAAATCCGGGAGTGGACCCCGAAATGTGACGTCAGCTCGCGATGATAGACACCTGGTCCGCATGGCGCTGACGGACCGTACAGCTTCCTCTAGACAATTGGCAGCACAGTGGTCAATAGCTACAGTAATTGTGTGCTTCATCAATTCGTAGACGTCTGCTGCAGCGTGGACTGCGCGCAAGGACTCCTTTATACAGGATCTCTCTCACGCTAAACCATCGCCGCCTGCGGCTACAATGGGCCACTCACCATAGAGACTGGCGTGCTGATTGGCAGCATGTCGTGTTTTCTGACGAATCCCGCTTTAATTTGTGGTACCATGATGGCCGCATTCGTGTCAGACGCTATGCCGGTGAACGCCACCTTCCGGAGTGCATTATCGAACGCCACAGTGGACGAACACCCGGAGTTAGGGCCTGGGGTGCCATAGCACATCATGGACGATCTCAATTGCTAAGAATTGTGGGCAATCTGAACAGCAACCGGTACATCAGTGAAGTTCTATAGCCCCAAGCTGTTCCCTTCCTTCAAAGCTTGCCAGGCGCTGTATTTCAACAAGACAATGCCCGCCCTCATATCGCTAGGACTGTTCAATCCTTCTTTGCAACGCGGCAGGTACAGCTTCTTCCTTGGCCTGCATATTTCCCGGATATGTCACCGATTGAACATGTGTGGGATTTCGTTGGTCGGCGTCTCGCTCGTGATCCTCGTCCTGTTGCTTCTGCAGACGAACTTTGGGTGCGAATACAAACAATATGGAATGCTCTTCCTCAGGCAGACATTTAAAATTTGTTTGACTCCATGCCACGTCGTGTAGCAGCACTTATTGCGGCGCATGGTGGCTACACAAAATACTGATTCCGATCTCTTGTTATTGTTTGTTTGCTTTGAACATTTAATCATTTATTTGTACTACTACCACTCAACTGTGTATTAAATTTCATTCAATTATGACGATTCCTTCATGGTGTTGCAATTTTCACAAACATGAGTTTATATAGAGAATGCTATTATGACTTTGTTATATAAACTCATTAGTATCATTAGAAATAAATTTTTTAGCTGCAGTCTCATAAAGCTTATATGTTTATGATGTTTTGTTTTCTGAAAAGGTCCTTGTTTATTATTTATATTTATTTTTTCTGTAGTTTTGTGTTATATATACATAAATTTCACTTTTCCACACTGCTAATTAACAGAAGTGTTACAGCAGATTATAAATCTGCTCACTCAGATAATACATTAACAATTTTGCAACGAACAATAATTCTACCAAATTAGATAAATTTTTGATTGCTGTCAGTCGACCAATCACTTGTTTAACAACTATATTATTGGGTACTATTACATGGCTTGATTTTTGCTTTATAAAAAGGCTTGCATGGCTATCTCATTCTTCTTCAATCTTATAACTTGCTAGTTTTAAACGAAAGATTTTGTTTACTCCATGTTATCAGAATGTCATTAAATATAACTTTTCTATCCAGTCATCTAGGGAGCAGAATATCTTGATGATTCATATTCCTTGATAAAGTATCCTCAGAATGTTATAATTTATTTCCTATGGGTTCACTAATTTATATTGGATTTTACCAATTTCTTGATAGACATCTTCTCACACCTTGTAGTAATATACAGGCTGACCATAAAATAACTTACCTTGTTTAGAGGCACCTGCAGCTAAAACTAATGAACAGAATGAAACTAAATTTCATTTACAAAATGTGGGAGAGAATTTGGAGATGATTTCTGAATTGATTAATAAAAAAATATTTTCCTTGAGTTTCATATTGTTGTCATTCATTTTTGCATGCACAAATAAGCTTGGGATATTTTTTATAACAAAAATTTAATTCAAATTGTTATCTGGATATTTCTTCAACTTATTATAAAAGAAAAAATTTTTCAGCATAATTATTAATTTTTTTTAACTAGAATTATTCAAAATTTTAATAACATCAATGAATTTATGGAGAGTTTTATAATCCAGTGACACTAAAGCACATAATCAAAAATAAATTAAATAGTTAAAGTTAATTAATTAAACTTACTCTATCAATAGAGTTTTCATCTAATTCTGTTTGATTGCACAAAGCAACATGGACTTCATTCAAATAAATTAATGATGGTGCTCCACTTTTGTTACAACATGTTTCTAAAAATAAGAGATTAATTACT
Organism: Caerostris darwini; assembly: GCA_021605075.1. Classification (NCBI taxonomy): domain Eukaryota; kingdom Metazoa; phylum Arthropoda; class Arachnida; order Araneae; family Araneidae; genus Caerostris; species Caerostris darwini. The sequence continues at coordinate 50,913 of BPLQ01007482.1, forward strand.
TTAGAATAAACAGAGAAAATAATATTTTGTAAGCAAATATTGTATTTGATACTTGAAATACAATGCAATGAATAACAAATTATAAATTTTCAATCATTTTTTCTTTAAAAATTGCGACACAAATAGTTGATAAAATTTACCAAACTACAATGATAGATTACAGCCAAATGTTTCATATCACTTAAGCATTGGCATTTTTTTACAAAGTTAAATAATTTTTTTAAATAACATTATCCTTTTTTCCCCCCTCTATTCAAATGTATAGGTTTCATCATTTAAAAATGCAAAATAAAAAGCATCTTAACTTAAAATTGTTTTGACATTTTCAGCCCTCGTTAATCTCAGCACCAGGAAATCCGATTCTTATGCTGCTTATCTTGGCACGAGTTTAATACAAGTAGAATAAATGAGTTTAATACAGAACAGGAACAACTGATTGAACTATTAACATAATGTTAAAATGCAAATACAAAAGAAAAGATTTTCTTGATTTTTGGTTAAAAATTTACACAAAATATCTTCCAGTTTTTGCAAAAGCTATAAAAGCCTTAATGCCCTTTGTTGCAATATATTTGTGTGAAAAGACATTTTCACCATATGTCAGAATAAAACTAAAATCCAGAAATAAATTAGATGCCAAACATGAAACACATTTACAAATAATGATAAAATCCTACTTTAAAGTTCTGTGGTGGGAGGAGAGAAAAACACACACACAAAAAAAAAAAACAAGCTCATCCCAGTCATTAACATTTTATTTGTATATATTGACTTTATTTTGTAATATTTTAATTTTTATTATAATATAATAAAAGAATATTAAAATATTTGCCTTTATATGAACGGCCTAGATTGTGAATATTCTACTGTTTGTGATCATATGTTCAGCAATATAACTTTATATTCATTAGAGTTCCTTAAATTGACAAAGTTTGAAGGCCACTGAACTAGCAGATTGTTTTGCGGATTGATAATAAATTTTAAGTTTTTGAAATAGAATGTTGAATAGAAGTGAAATTTTTGAAATAGAAAGTAATCAATATAACATCAAACGAAAATCTTCCACCATTGGTCATTTTTTATCCTTATTTTCTAAGTTTGACCACAATATATGCTAATTAATATAAAATGTGAGCCCTATATTGTTCGATTTTATCTAATTTCCTCCTTGTAATTCTCTCATTCATACTAAAAACAGCCTATCCATTTTTAATAGTAATTAAAAAATTTTAAAAATATTTTTTTAACATCATATTAAATTTATTAATATTTTTCTTTGAAACTTAGTTTTTTGGCTCTCCTTGTTATCAGAATATCATAGATAAATAAATCTGACTAAGCTATGAAGGGAATAGAAATGACATAGACATTGACACATTAGTCTTCATATTCTAAGCTATATTCTTATAAAAAAAATATCCTCCTTCTCTTCTTTTTGTTCTTGAATTCTTAATTATTTACTAACTTTTCAAATAAATGCTAGGAGAAAAATTATATCTAGAAAGGTATTTAAAAAAAATTTTCAATGTAATAATTTTCTTTTAATTACCTAAAAAAAAATTATTTTTAAACAATCTAAACAAAATTATGGCAAAAATTTTGTAAATAATTAGGAAAATTAAAATTATTTATAATTTTAATACTTTTAAAGCAAATCCTATGAAATTAACTACAACTTGCTAACATCTCAAATCCTGAAAACTGTACAATTTTTCAGAACTATACATTTTTAAATATAACACTTTCTTCTTTCACAAATTTTTAACTAAAATGTTTTCAGAAATTTTATTCTGAAAGATTATGAAACCATTTGATGATTTTATTTTTTCCAAACATAGTGCATTTTCTGACCATTCTCATTTCTTCATTTCAATAAAATTCAATTCAATATCAAATGAATATTTGACCTCTGGGACAAGATACCTTAATCTTAATTTTATTTTTTAAAGTAAGGATTGCAAAAATAATATCTTTTCCTCTTAACAATAATTCTCCAAGCAATGATAAATGACTACAATTAAAAAAATCATTCAATAAATTATTTAAAATATAGGTTCATTAATAAAATCCTAAAATTATTTCAAATAAAAAAAAAAGTTAAGACGTTAAACATTTAAAAAAAATTATTTTTTAAATTTTTTTTTTTTTTTTTTTTTTAACTATTACAACTTAAAAATTTAGTTGGTAAGAAATAGTACTACTAAACATTATAACTTAATGATTTCCAATTCTTTTAATAGTCAAATTTAATAAATTTTTATATTTTGGAAAATTATAAATTTAAAATGTAATATTTAATTGATTCTCCCTACATTTAAATCACAGGAAAGAAAAAGTGAGATACAATAACTTTCTGCTAATAAATTCTTTAAAAAAATCTGCAACTACACCTCCAAAAAAGTAGTGAAAAAGCGTTAAATAGAAGTGAATATTTATTATATTACTATTGCTTTTTGATATTTTGAATGAATATTACTATTGCTTCTTACAGATTAAAAATAATTTGATTTAAAATTAACAAATGGACTCATTTAGAATTACAATTGTTTTACATCAAAACTTTAAGAAGCTTCTCTTTTCTTAGATGCAATGAATAAAATGTATTATTTTTATTATTATGGAAAAAGAGAACAAAAATTCAAACTATTTATACTATATATATATTGTAATATATATATACTATATTGTAACTATTCCATGTTTTAAAGAATAAAAGTAGTATTCTTTAAAACATTGAATAGTTACAAATGCATATTTTTAAAACATTTAAAAATAAGACAATTTAATATATTATACACGTATTTAGATTATCTTTGATTCTTTAAAGCACTAATTTTTAGGCACAAATGCCATACCTTTGGATAATGTTAGTCGAAAGACATCTTCATAAAAATGACTGGACATGTGTTTTTCTTTATCATCCACTTTCGGAACTTCCACATCTGAAGTCTGCATTTCTGCACTAGATGATTCTTGAGCGCCACATTCACCACTTTTACTAGGCCTGTCAATTATTTCAGATGGAATTACACCAGCTCTAAATGCATCATTTTCATCAGAACAAGGAAACAGAGCAGCAAATGGATTTTTGAAATCTGGATCTGACATGCTACCTTCAAATACAGAGTACAGTGTGAATATTGTAAGAATATATCGACCTCAAAGAATATATCACACAATGAACTGATATCCTACACAAATTTTCAAACCCTTTCACCATCACAGAAATTAAATAGCTGTTAAAGCAAAAAATAATTTACATTTAAGGCAGAGAGAGAACCTTAACCTAATATATAAAAATGAAATGGAAAAATAAGATTATTTATGATTATTCCAAAATTTTGTAAAACAATGATTTTTTTTTTTTTTTTAAAAATTTTTAAAAAAAAATTTTTTTTTTTTTTTTTTCATAATTTTAAAGTATAAATATGTTTTCATTAAAGTCCCATCACTAAAAACTTTACAGCTCGCACATATCTGAATTGGAATGAAAGGGTTAATGCCAAACAAATTCAGTGATTAGTAGCAGAAGAATAATTAGATAGCTCTAATATTAAATTGATTTGTGTAAAACAATTACTGCACCATTTCTCTATAATCCAATGATATACAACAGCAATTTAAAAAATTAACAAACATTTCTTTAGTATGATTTTATTTCATGACCGACACATCAAAAATTAGTAAAAAAATAATAATAATGCAGTAGCATTAACAATAGATTTTTGTAAGAAAATAGAAAAATTAATATATACATTTTCTTAAAAAAATTTTATAGGAGAAAATAAAGAATTAATAAGTAGAGGTACAAAAAATATTATTAGTTTAGAACACTAAGTGGGACAGAAAAATCTTTTAGAATTAAATAATTTTAATTTCCTAAAAGTATGAAAATCTCCCTATGGTGGTAAAAAATAACTTATTTAAAGTTTGATAGGGTGTAAAATTAAAATATCTAGAATTGAAATATTTTCTTTTACAACAATGCGCTTAGAGAATGTCAGAAAACAGTAATTTAATGAAAGTTTGAGCGCAAATAAAAGCAAACACACACACTGGTCAAAGGCATGTTTAAAAATGTGATTAATAATAAACTTGCATCTCATTATAAAAAAAAAAACTAGACACAAGGTTGCTGAGTCCCCTTTGATGGCAATCATTGCCTTTTAGCATCATTTTTTTAATTACATTAATTTATTAATTAAATCTGATTAGAAAAGTAAGTTTATATTAAGTTTTTCTTTTTTAAATTTATATTTAGCATATTAAGTCTAAATTATTTAATGTATCCATCAGTATTTATAATGAATGCATCCATACATTACTTAAAAAAAATTTTAATAAAAAAGTTAAAGTCAAATCATAAAATAGGGGCTGTTGGGATTTGGCAACTTTTTTGGTTGCCGAGTGAAAATCGCCAAATGTGGTAACCATCTCTTAATGCCCGATTTAATAAATTACATGGTTTTGATTTACCAAGATTATTTATGTGGTTTATTTTAATTACTAGAATGTCCTAGAAGAATTACAAAACATTAATTTTAATAACGAGTTATTTCACTTGTAACCAATTCATGAGGGTGCGATTGTTTTCGTTCCTTGTGTGCTGACCAAAATCTTTCAATTAAAGATGTCTGAAATTGATGAATTTTATTTTTGGAACAAATGCTCCAGGCATTTCTTAAAATTGTTTGAAAGATACTACAGGGATTTAGAATGTCAGGATAAGTTGTAACTTATTGAATGGTGTGTGTTTGACCTTTTGATTGCTAAGAAATGTTGTGTGCCCAATTGTGAAAATGGTATGATTCTAACAATTATGAAAAATAAATCTGATGGATATATGAGGAGATAGTGAAATTTAATGGTAAAGAGATCCATTTGTAAAAATTCATAGTTCTTAAGAAAAATGAGTTTGTGCTACATTATGAGAATTAGATACGACTAGATCGGTATACAGTGAACCACAAAATTGACTATACACCTCTAAAACTTTTAGACTTCTTCCAATTACAAATTAAATATTGGTTTAAATAGATAAATTTTTTTATCCTAGATACTTTAACCTCTGCTTTACCATCCTATAATAACACAATTCTATAGTTAACTTATTTATTACGAAAAAAGTTAAGCGATTCGAAGAAAAGATAACCATGCCACAAAATTGAGTATACACTTCTTATATTTGTAAATTATGCCATCACTTTTTTTAGTTTCAAATTTTCTTTAAAGAGTTTCAGGAGTAGCTGCTGCTTATAACACGTGCTATTGCACTTCAACACTTTTAGATAGTATTTTTTCTCATTAAAAATCGTAAAATGAGCTCTCGTAGAGAAACTACTGAATCTGAGCGTTTATTGGTTGTAAAATGGTCGAAAGAGGGCAAATCTCTTCGAAAAATCGCTTCGTTGATTGGTGTAACTCATGGTTGTGTTCAAAAAATACTACAAAAGTATAAAAAAACTGGATCTGTGGCCAATATTCCTGGAAGAGGACGTAAAGAAATACTGAATACTACAGCGAAGAGGAAGATCATTCACTCAGTCAAGAAAGATCCGAGGGTGAGTGCCTCTAAACTAGCTTTATCGATGTCCTCTACAATCGGGAAAAAGATCTCAGTTGAAACAATTCGACGTACCCTTCACCAATATGGGTTTCATGGCCGTACACCAATATGAAAGCCACTCATCAAGTATGTGAATAGACAAAAGAGAGTGATTTTCGCCAAAAAACATCGTTTAAAGCCTATTTCTTTCTGGACCACTGTAATATTTTCTGATGAAAGTAAGTTTAATCTTTACGGAAGTGATGGACGATTTAAAATATGGAGAGAAGCTGGGAAAGCACTGGCACCTACAAACACCATTAAGACGGTCAAGTTCGGAGGTGGATCTGTCCTCGTTTGGGGTTGTATGTCGGCTGGAGGAGTTGGAGAGCTTGCTTTTATTGATGGTATTATGGACAAACATGTATATTTGGGGATTTTAAATGATAACTTGAAAAAAAGTGCCAGTAAGTTGGGGCTTGGGTCAAGCTTCATATTCCAGCAGGACAACGACCCCAAGCATACAGCGAAGATTGTGCAGTTATACTTGCTGTACCATTGCAAGAAGCAATTACACATTTCAGACCTAAACGTCATCGAAAATTTGTGGTCGCAATTAGAGAAAGCTGTACATGAGCACGAAATCACAAGCAAGGAAGTTCTCAAGAAGGTTCTGAGAGAAGAATGGGCTAAAATTTCTGTTGAAACCACTAAAACACTAGTAGAATTTATGTCCAGAAGATTACAAGCTGTAATTCAAGCAAAAGGTTATGCAACAAAATATTAATTTGTACGTTAAAAGGAAATTAATAAAGGTGTATACTCATTTTTGTGGTGTTGTTTTTCCTCTCGTCTCAGATCTTTTATTTTTGTTCGTAAAAAATAAATAAACGTAACAATTTTATAAGTATAGTACGGTAAAGCATAGACTAAAGTATATAAGGTAAAAAATTCAATCATCTTAAAGCAATATTTAATTTGTAATTGCAAAAAGTCTCTAAGTTTCTAAGGTGTATACTCAATTTTGTGGCCCACTGCACATTCCACTGCAGATATAACTGATGAGATTGAATGTGCGTTGAATATTATGACTGACTGGAAGAATTTTTGTAGAGAAATCTGCATGAATGTTATTATGAAAGAGAACATTATTCTAGATGGCATACAATAATTTTAGATTATTTTATGATATGGTGGAATTTTTCATCATATTTTCTATTAAAATTCCAAACATTTTGAGCATTTTTCTTCATATTCTGTTTTGCAAAATCAAGCTATCGTGGTAGAGTTGTACCTCTCTTTAATTATAATTACACCTATCATTTGGCGAAAAACATTTTTGATGCTAAATCCCAATAGCCCCTAATCTGTAATTTTACCAAAGAAAAAAAAATTTTAAAACCAAGTATCAAGTGTTAAACCCAATTCGAGTTTCCCCAAGTATCATAAAAATTTGAGAACATAGGTGGCTAAACTATTTTCTTTTGCTGTTGAATTAAAGTGAAATGACAATGAATTTGGCACATAAATTAAATAAGTTAATAAGTGTAGTTTTGTACTTTTCATTAGATAGCAATAGGACTTTTTAGAATGTCTTGCTGAAGCTTTTTTTAAGCTACATAAATTACTTTTTAATAAAAATAAAAATGACTCAAATTTAATATTTTGCACTATTTCAATGGTTATTCAACTATAAGTACACAGTTTTTATAATAATAAATATATCCATGCAAGATAGTAGAATCCAAATTGAAAACATTCGTATTAAAATTTAGTAAAATACAAACCAAATATCTTATCAAATTTTGTTGAAATACAGTAAAATTTTTAAAAAATTAATTCCTAACATCTTTTATAATCCAAAATAAAACTAATAAAAATGTATGATGAGTATTTCATTTTTTAAATTTAAAAATAAAAATATATTGATGAAATAATAAACAGTATTCATAAAATAAAAACATATTAATATAAAAACAAAACTTATTGAAAACATATAATTTATGACTCAATATTAACTGGAAATATAATTTTAATAGATTTTATTATTTTTAATTAATAAATGCTTTTACGATGAATATTAGCAGAACCTTTTCATTGTTTAAAAATTTTCATAATAAGAAAAATTATTAAAATGCAAATTTTTTTTTAAGATTTAAGTATAAAAAATATTTAATTAGCAATTAAAATATTGATAATGTATAAATTAAATGAACCTTTATAAAAAATAATTTTTTCAATTAATAAATGACAAGACCAAGAACAAGTGCAAATGATTTTCCTAAATTTTAAGAAATTAATATAATTTTAACTTACACAAGAAAGAATTATTTTACCAAGTGAAAAATTTAACTGATTTCTATTATTTGCATACTCAATCGAAGCTGTTGTATTTATTTAATGAAGAACAATATATATTCAGAACGACCAAAGGCACACAATCACGTAAACAAAAATTTTATTTAATATTTTTGGCACTAAGTTGAGGTGTAATTTAGCTGATGAAAGAAAAAATCTAGTCATTACAGACGATTACAATTATGCAAAATAAAATTTATTTTTAAGAAATTGCTATAAAAAGATAATGAATGAAAGGTAAGACAATAGATAAAGCACTTTAAAAGATGTATTCTTTCAAAATCTCTCTTTTTAAATATATTTTTTCATTTCCTCTGTATTTGGCGACTTTGCTAATATTTACAAGATGCATGGAATAGTAAGAACAGTTAATATAAGTCAGTCTTTAATAAAGACAAACGTAAGAAAAACTGAAATGTATTCAAAATCATTAAAATTTGATTTTGACAAATTGTTTGCTTTATTAACTTTAGACTTCATAAAAGATGAAGTTTAGATAGATGCATGCACATATTTCCCGAAGAACACATGGACATTTACAGGTGTTTAATGTATCAATACACGCATGAATCCTTGAACCACCATAATTTCCTGTTCACTTATCGCTTTTTAGATATTTTACTTCAACGCATATTTACTGATCATAAATTTCTTGTTACGTTTCCATCACCGATGATTTACATTTTTCTTACTTTCTTCTTTTTTTTCTTCTCTCAAATCATACGATTACTTTTATCTATTCATCATGACTTTTCTTTCCTACTGTCTTCACATACCATTGAGTAGATGAACGCTTCGCGTTCAGGCACTCGACATCTTTATTCAACAATGATGAATACATGCATGTGCATAATATATCAGTGCACCCACATGGTGATTTGGAGGCAAAAGAAATAATTTAAAATAATTCGATTTATAGACTTTATTACAAATGTCTATTAGTGTGGTTTAAATTTTTTTTCATATCCATCGCGTCACACGTACTATTTTAACAATCGCTAATTGCAGCAAATCGTGTCTGAACGTTATAATGTTGTAATGACTTATTATTAATGTGTGGTGCACGAGGGGCAAGAAGTGTTCTGTCTCGTTTCTTTTCAGCTGTGCTGATTCTCATGTAAAAACACTTGTGACATATTTTCTCATGCCTTTCGCAAATAAATCGTAATCCCGAGTTGTTTTGCACAACAAGCTGATATTTTTAACTGGAACATCATAATGATAATAGGCTCGAAACGTTTTAAACAGTCGTGTGGGTATGTATTTCCCCCTCTAGAACCGACTATTAAATAAACAAGTTTACTTACAATCGTTCTACAAATGAACGGATAATATAGGGCGGAAATGGGAATTATTATTAGCATTCTCTTGATTTGACTCATTATTACTTTTATTTCACGTCTCAAGACGGTATATTTAAACGTATTTTTTATTTTATTTTTATTTATTTTGTTTAAAAAACTTCTTCGGTTTCTGAAGTTCATGTTGGAAATCTATGGAAACTTAAACGTGTGCATAATTTATCGTTTCAATTTTTTTTCTTCTAATGCAGTGGTAAACACTTAGATAGCTGTATTGGATGCCTTAAGGCAAGCGCCGTACAGACGTTACTCATTTTGCATGTCCCAGGTGGCGCGTGTAACTTGAAGATAAGCCACGGACGCGTAATAACAATGACCCCGCAACGCTCTACGATCCTATTAGACCGGAACATACAGTTTAAAGTGAATTCCGAACCACTACAAACATCCAGGGCACCGCCGGGACTCGAACCCGAAACCTGTGGTACCGAGCGCCAAAACTCTAGCCACTCAGCCATACAGGCCCCCGTTTCTATCAATTTCAATGTATTTTTCTACTAAGTTGTATAAAGAGGTGAATGTCTGAACGAAGCGTTCATCTACTCGATGATATGTGATGGCAATAGGAAAGAAAAGTCAGGATGAATAGATAATAGTAATCGTATGAATTGAGAAAAAAAAAAGAAAGAAAGAAAATAGTAAAACATCGGTGATGAAAACATTATGTGAAATTTATGATCACTAAAGAGCACAGAACAATGGAGCAAAAAGCAGAAAAATATAATTCAAGCAAATAAGAGAGTGTATATAAAAAAGTTAAATAATCTGCAATGACCGAAGAACTCAAAAAAGAGATAGGGTGAAAAACTAGCAAATTGGAGAGTGAAATAAATTATAACGATCAAAAAGCTCATAAGAAGCCAAGGTCAAAGGGGAAAAAGTACGTTGGAGAAGAACGAGCTATTACAGTCAGTTTGTTTAGGTAACAAAATTTACAGAACAGTGAAGAATATGCGTTGAAGTAAAATATCTAAAAAGCGATGGGAGGAGAACGGGAGGAAATAAACCATTGGAATAAAAATTGGAAATGAATGCGAATTATTATTGGAAGAAAGATTGGAAGTTATTGAAAAGTAGAAAAAAATAAGTGAACAGGAAATTATGGTGGTTTGAGGCTTCAATTCCATTTAGAAGTAAAGTAAGGATACTTGTATTTTCCATTCAATTGCGTAAATATAATTTGTGCCTTGATAATGTATTTTTCCAAAACGTCTTGCTCATAAAGCTTAATGATACAATTTTTGGCGATTTATTTCTATCTGGCTGCAGATATGTCGTGGATTCCCATGATCTTCGCAATTTTGGGTTGCAACATCTGCTGTATTACATTTGGCGCAATAATCAGTCACCACGAACAAGCCCATATAGCCATTCTTTATACTCTTAGGACGCATTTTCGCATGTCACCCAACCTGTATATATAGGATCTCCACACTGTGTAAAACATTTCAATGGCGATTATATCTTGTTATGAGCAATATTTTGTCGTGATGCAATGAAATATATATAAAAATTAATCAGATTTATCCTAACGTATAATAACCATCTCTTGAGACGGTAAAGACGTTTTTCTACTTTAAGATACTGTGCTTCGTTCATCAAAACATCCTTCTCTTTTCTTCTATGATACTGTTTTTGGTAACCATTGGTTTTGTAAAATAAAATAAATGCATTATAATATAATATGTTTGTACCAAACGTGGTAGCTGTTCCAATAATTAGAGCTATGATGTATTCGCATTAAAATCAATTAATTTCATATTTATTGCTTCAAAAAATATTTATAAACAGTCTGTGATCAAGTTTAATCCTTTTCAACTGTCATACCCGAAATTGAAAAATTGTAAATAGCAAAAGAAACATTTTCTTATGAAAATTTATTTCAACTAAATTTTTAGATAAAAACATGATTTTGATAATTAGGATTTTATAACGTTTTATTAATATTTGAAGTTGTGTTAAATCAATTTAAAAATATCGTGGAATTATTTCGCCCATAAAGCTAATTTTCCCAAATTTGAATATGTAAAAATCAATGTGGTATAGATAGAGGCATTTAAATGGCGAATGTTCCAATGGAATATGTATTAATATCTTATTGTTCTTATTGTAAATCAATGCAAGGTGAAACATAACAATTCAAAAATTGTTCGAGTCTGCCTTTTCCCGTTTTCGAACTCGATTTAGAGAGATATGTTTTCTACTTCTATTCGCTTACTGCATGATAATATCAGTTTAAAATAACAAAAACTCCCAAAAGGAATTAGATTCTATTAATAAATAGTATTGCGTATAACTTATAGAATATATTTTAGCCTCAACAAGAGGAACAGAAAGTTAAATTATGTCAAAAAGTGGAAATGCACTTTTTGCTTTATTAATGTAAATAAAATATGTTATTCTTAATTTTTGTTTGAAATAAGATTTGTTTGGCTTTTTTAAATGCATGCAGCTTTTTAAACGAACATTTTAAATGCATAACAAGTATGAATACCGAAATTAAATTAATAAAAAAATAAGCAACATGATTGGTATAAACACATTCGATATTTTCAGATTCCATATTTTAGACCCGACCATGAAGCGACAACGTCCAAGTGGAGCACAGGAAAAAAAAATTGGGGAAGTCCAGTCATTCTCAACCTCGATGATGAAATTTATCACAGCTTCGAAATGGATATAAAATTTGGAAGAAGATGTTGGACCATTATTTCAATCCGAGAGTTGAAATTGATGTTAAGGAAAAACCTGATAGTAATCGCAAAAGTGAGGAACAAATTAGACAGGGCATTCACAAAGAAACTGAGGATCTGGAAGGAAATGATGCACTTTGTAAATAATCATAATGATAATGATGATTCGAAAATAAATCAGAAGACAGCGTAAAAGACAAAGAGGACGAAGGACGAGAAGAAAGTACGACGAAGAAACTAATAGCAATATTTTGTTTTCTGACATCTCTAAATGGTCTATCCCTGTTCTAAATAATCTAAGAGTGGACTTAATTAAAAGAGGAAGCGAAGCGTTTTTTAAAAAATTTAGTTTAGTTAAAGAAGATAATAAAGAGCATGAATACTTAAAAGAATAATTATTTTTCAAAATATTCCTAACTTTAATTTCTTAATACATAAATCATTTAAATTAAAATTGAGAAATAAGATTTTATTTAAATACATATTATATTAAATAATTGAACTTATTTTACTATGATTTTATCTAAAAACATTGAACTTATAAAAAAAAAGCAAAGAAAAATTAAAAATAGATACTTGGTTAACAAAATTTTTTATTCGGCAGTTGGAAAGTTAAACTGAAATTTTTCTATACAATAAAATTTGCATTGGCTTTGATGCATACAGTTTTTCAAAAATTCTACCAATAAATGTATGACAATAAATCATTTTATTTTTAGCCATTAATTTCAATTCCTTAAAGTTATTGAAATATATTTCGTTACAAAATTTAAATAAACATAACCTCCTCTGGAATACGAAAAATTATGACCATATTTGAAAAAGCTATAATTTTGAACCATTAATCATTGAAGAGTTTCCCGTTTCAAAGGACTATATAATAGAACATTCTAATTATTTTAAAAATCAAGCATACATTGAATAAAAAAAACCAAGAAGTTTAATTTATCTTTTTCATTTTTCTATCTCGTAAGCTATTCTCAATCTGTTGCTCGTCAATTTAGGCAATTTCCCCCTTTGTTTTTTTTTATTCGAACAGTACAGATTTTTTAAGTCTGATTAATACCGTAATAAATTGCATAGATTTTTAAAAGAATTATCTTGAAATCAGAACATAAAGCGCATTAATATTAATAAATTTTTACTGCATAGTTAAAATTACGCAAGAACACTTTTCACATGGCAGTGTTTTTCAGAATAAAATATACTCCAAAATTATTTATGAATCATTCGCAGTCAGGCCATCATTAAAAAAATCTGATGATACGCGCTACTACCATTAAGGATATTCTAAAACCGATGCATAGAAGATTCAATTCAGAAATTTTTGATTGCTAAAATAAAATCAGTTGGAGAAATAAACTACAATATTATGCTGTTAGTTTATTACTATTATAAAGTAATAGATAATAACGTGATGTTTTGAAAGCTACAGAATTAATGCATTTTTCTTATATTATAAATAAAATCGTTTTCATGTTATTTTAAAAAAATAACATTGCAATCAAAGATTGATAAACACTGCAAGGAAATTTTTTTTCCTCTGCTACAAATAGGAATTTTTTTTTTTTTTTTTTACGTCGAATGCTACGACGTGCACTTATATCTGATTATCTATCCATCGAAGTTTTCTTTCATTTTATTTATAATCTCTTTTTGAGCATCGTGTAATGGACACGTAATTGTACCGACAGTTTTTGCTTTTTTTCCAGTCTCCTTGCTTTAATTGTCTCATAGTAGAAGATATTTTCTAATGTTTTTTCCTATATTCTAATTTTTATTTTCTATCTTTTTTTAGTCTAAGCCAGGGGTCTCCAAACTACAGCCCGCGGGCCAAATCCTGCCAGCCAGTGTCCTCCATCCGGCCAGTGACAGCGAATAGCTTATTGTTGCTGTAATAAGTTGGGTAAAAAAAACACGGAATGATAATAACTCGGTTTTATTTACTTGCTAGGTAAAGCTTAATGACAAGAAAAATACGCAGAAAATTTAACTTAAGCATAACATCTAACAAGTAATTGAAATGAATCCCGCTAACATTATACACTGAAGTGACAAAAGTCATGGGATACCTCTTAATATCGTGTCGGCCCTCCTTTCGCCCGGCGAAGTGCAGCAACTCGACGTGGCATGGACTCAACAAGTCGTTGGAAGTCTTCTGCAGGAATATTGAGCCATGCTGTCTCGATAGACGTCCATAATTGTGAAAGCGTTGATGGTGCAGGATTTTGGGCACGAACAGACCTCTCGATGATGTCCCATAAATGCTCGATGGGATTCATGTCGGGCGATCTAGGTGGCCATATCATTCGTTGGAATTGTCCAGAATGTTCTTCAAACCAATCGCGAACAGTTGTGGCCCGGTGACATGGCGCATTGTCATCCATAAAAATCCCATCGTTGTTTGGGTACATGAAGTCCATGAATGGCTGCAAGTAGCTGAACTCCAAGTAGCTGAACATAAGCATTTCCAATCAATGTTCGGTCCAGTTGCACCAGAGGACCAAGTCCATGCCATGAAAAAACAGTCTTTGCAGACGTCGCCGGTCTCGGTCGTTAAGTGCAGGCGGTCGACCACTGCGCTGTCCATGGTGGGATGTTATGCCTGAAATTTTATACTCTTGACACGGTGGATCTGGGAATGTTGAATTCCCTAACGATTTCTGAAATGGCATGACCCATGCGTCTAGCTCCAACTAACATTCCGCGTTCAAAGTCTGTTAATTCCCGTCGTGCGGTCATCATCACGTCAAAACCTCTTCACATGAATAACTTGAACAGAAATGAAAGCTCTGCGCATTTATACCTGTTCTACGCGATGCTACTGCCATCTGAAAATTTGCATATTGCTATCCCATGACTTTTGTCACTTCAGTGTAAACTAGTGAACATCCCGCGGTTACCCTCGGCAGTTATGTTGGGGCAAAGAGTATCGCATATATAAGTATATCGATGTTTGGAATCCTGAATCGAACATATGATTTTTATCCTGAAAATTCCCCAGGAACGGAAAAGCTAAATGAACGCGAATGAAACCGCGGGGTATCCACTTGTAAAAAAATACTAATGGGATTTGTGTAATTGTGATTTTTCACTGAAATAGTTTGTTGTTAGCAAGCGCGTATGCTCACTGAGAGCGCGTACTCGGCGACTGGTCTAGAAATTATAGATAATGGCAGAAAAATTAAAACTGTTTTGGCCCTTAGTACTTACTGGAGTAAACAGTATGGCCCTAAGGCTGGAAAGTTTGGAGACCCCTAGCCTAAGCAATTACATTTTATGCAAATTTTATAGTTAATTTAAAATGTGGAAGTTTAGTGGTATTTGATAACACATTGGAACACTATGATAGGTACACCCGTTGCCCCCTAGAAATAAAGCTCTTTTTTTATTTTTTCAGTTTCTCCATTTGCATTTAACGATAAAAAATGGTAAAAACTTTCACAATTTCTAAATATATTTAATTGTTACAGGAATTAAACGCAATACTTAATTTTTCCAATACTAAACTGTAAATTATGATTAAACGCTTACTAACGAATGAGTTTAACGAATTTTACATAGTATAATTAAAGATATTTATTTCGACGAGCAGTCAGAGCACTATTTAACTTATCAAAGAAATTTTTATTAAGTTAAAGGTAATCAAAAGTATTGAATTAGTCATTTTTGAATAATTGCTTGTTTGAATTCCATTATTTTTACACATTAAGTTTACGATATTCCGCTAAGTCATGACTATGATGGCATACAGAAAATGTATTAAAAGATAAGCAGCTTAAACATGATAATTCAAGAATAAGACACTTATTAGTACTAGAAATGCTACACAAAAGATAAAGTCGATAAAATTTCTCGAACATCAATTATGATTCATAGAGTTTTCACGAAATACTGATAAGTAGACTCGCATGCTATTGTATCAGTGATTACTAGAAAATGGCAAATTCTAATGTTAAAAGTCATATTCCAGATAATGTTTAACAATGGACCTCATAAACTTACTGAGATCTTAAAAGACTGAGCTTATCCATAGCAATGCCAGATATAAGCGGCATAAAACAATTTTGATGGACTAAAAGTTTAATAATTATAGTGAAATTTTTGCCAATTAATTTCTTTTTGACATTAAGTAACTTAAAATTTTAATTACGAAAAATTAAAAATAGATTTATAGTTGTTAAAACTTTTCCAATCTGCCAGCAAGCAAACGGCCTTTGGTCCATCATGGGGCTGTTGTGGCAATGAAGAAGTAGAAAACTTTTTTCCGAAAATACATTTTTCTATACTATGCCGTTTTGTTTACATCCGGTGGACGTGGCGGTCTGCCAATTTTCCACGCAATCGGTAGTCAAACTATAATTATATGGGAACCTTTTCTATGGATACATTTAGTGATTTTTATTCACTAATTAGACATTCATCATCAATTACATATGTTCTAAACTTTAAATTAAAAATTCTATAGTTTTGTGCAAAAATTGAATACTACTGTGTTCAAAAAGTAAGACCAATTTTCAATTTAAAATTCCCGGCGCTTACGGAATTTCAATTTTTTTTTCCTTTTTGTTTGCTGGCACTGTCCTTGACATCTGTGTGAAATTTCACGTCAAAATATTCATTAGTGTTTGAGTTGCGCTTGGCTTTGTGAGACGCTAAAACTGATCCCGGCTATTTTTGAAATGTCTGAATTCATTGAGCAAAGAACTTGTACTAAATGTTGTTTGCGGAAACGTATAGGATGTTGCAGAAGGCATTCGGTGAGCATTCCTATATCGGAAAGAAATGCTTTCATGTGGTATAAACAGTTCAAAGAAGGCAGAGAACGCGTTGAAGACGAAAAGCCCTCTGATCGACCATCAACTTCAACTGACGAAGATCACGTCCAAAAAATTAAAGATATGGTGCTTGAAAACCGTCGATTTACAATAAGAGACCCTGCTAATGATGTTGGAATTTCAAAAGGAACGGTCAATTCCATTTTGGGTCTCAAACGCGTCAAATCTCAATGGGTACCAAAAACATTGAATACGCCAGCTCACACTGCATTGATTCTTCGTGACTTTTACGCCAAAAATAAATCCATATCGATCCGCAACCACGCTATTCACCTGATTTAGCATCGTGCTACTTCTGGCTATTCCCTAAACTCAAAAGACCACTCCGGGGATACCGTTTGAGCCGATTGAAGAGATTCAATGTGAATCGCGAGCTTAGAAGGCCATTCCTGTCGATGGCTTTTTAGCATGCATTGAGGATTGGAAAGTTGACATAAGTGCATTGTGTCCGGAGGGGATTACTTTGAAGGCGATGAAATAAATTTGGAAGGATAAATAAAGAGTTTTTGAACAAAAAATAATTGGTCTTACTTTTTGGGCACAGTAGTATTTTAATATTTTTTCAAATAAGGAATTTTTAATTTTTATCATTGCGAGAAAGTTTTAGAAAATAGTCACGAATTATACTGAATGAGGACAGTTCAGAAAAATACAAATATTGGTAAAGTGCAACAACAAAAGAGAAGCATCATTTAAGTTTTCTGTAAAGAAATAATAATAATAAAAAAAAAAATAAAAAAAACTAGAATATAATCGGCTTGGTCTGTATCCAGGTTAACCCTAAAATTTAGAATTTAATGCAAGAAGAAAATGCATAACAACGCTCTTAAAAACAAGTAATATAAAAAAAAAATTTTTAAAGTCAATTCCTACTTTTTTTTTCACTATATTGCAGAAGGTCTTTTATAAATAATTTTCATTCAATTTTTTAAGTTTATCTGGCGCCATCTATTGGTAGATATATGCAACTTAAATGTAAAAAACTAAAATTAATTAATTAAATATAATGACTGAATTAATATTTGAAACAACTGTATTAATATCCAGTGTCATCCACTACAAGTTCAAAAAAAAAATGTATTTGAACTTGAGTGGTTGAATGAAAAGTATTTTATGAACGATTGAAAATTTGAACAAGATATATATAGGGAGAGTGTGAGCTAATAGAAGGAATTGAATAAAAAGAAAAAGAAAAACTATAAAATTCCAAACGATTTTCTTTTTAGAATAAAATCGTCTGTGCTTTCACCAAACGATCTTTTAGAACAATTTTACTTTAATTTTTTTTTTCTGAATTAATTTTTTAAATAAATTATTTAATAATTACTCAATTATTTTGTAAATGAATATTATATATATATATAAAAGTTCGTAAAAGAAATTAAAAAAAAAAAATTAGATTTTATTTAAAATATCCGAAATTGAAAGCGATCAAGGACACGAAAAATCATCTCCCCAAAAACAATAACCATATATTTTATGGATAAAAAAAAATCTCTACTTGGACTTATGCGTAGTTGTTTCAGCACGAGTACCGCATTACCCAATAATGCATTAAAGAGATTTTCAAGGACGGTAGATTACAGTCAAAAACTGCTATCGAAAAAAGGAAAACAGAGTGCAATGGACAAATGCGTGACATTTGATTATCATGAAAATGGTTAAATGCCATTCATAAACAGGTGTTACTCACAAATAAGAAAAGATAAAAATAAATAAATAAATTTTAGTTTAATAGTGAAAATTTACTCATTGATAAAATCTATAAATTTAAAATTTCATTCTCTATTGTGAATTAATAATTTATTGAAAAAAATTATCATGAATATTCATTATTATCATGAAAATGGCTAACTGCCATTCAAAAACAGGAGTTACTGACAAATAAGAAAAAATAAAAACGAATAAAATTTTAGTTTATAAGTAA
>BPLQ01007483.1:0-80955 GCA_021605075.1 Caerostris darwini
GCTCAATCGATGATATTGTTACAATGTTATTTATCTGTCTGCCGTACATGGGTTTGCCATTATCGGGGATATAAAATAAAGCGAGTATCCAAGAACAATACGAATTGACCTTCGTGTCACACGAATGTCTCTTTTATTTTACCAGTTTACCACTGAAAGAAAACATATTCCCACACAAAACATGTACACCAGACAAATAGTGCGGCATCCCCAGCAATACTTGCCCGGACACCGAGCCATCCCATAAAATAAATTGGATCAGTAATGCAGGGATTCTGACCTCCAGTGATAACAAACTTTCGCAATTAGGCGCTACTAAACAGTCGATGAATGGATGCGTCCAGTGTTCAGCTGACACTAAATGAATCTGGTTAACCATCGAAGCATTCAATGGTTAGGAGCGCTGTCCCTTTCTGCAACGCTAAATTATTCAAAATGGCATTCCTAGGGACACCACTACTCTAGGTGTCCCGCCCAGGAAAAGCAAGGAGAAAAAAACTGTCGAAAGGAGATTTTGTTGTAAATGAATTTTTCAGCTCTCGCAACAGTGGTTACATAAGAGGATAGTTTTTCACAGGATCATTCATTTAGTTGAAAGGATTGTCATAATTTCCCTAATAGGGAAATAAATGCTTTATGTAAATTATCACTACATTAAATCTGATATAATCATCTCAGCGTTAGTTTTGGAACAAAATCAATATTAATATTCTTCAAAATCAGTATATTTTATATCCACTTAAGATTCGTACATTATCCAATATACTTTAAAGCAATATTATTTGAATATTGATTTAAGACATATTGAATATGTGAATTATATTGAATTTTGTCCCTATTCTTTGAATTACAATTAATTAAACATTGGTTCTTGGACTTGATCTAGATGTTGCTGTCTACCCAGCAGGATAAAAATATAACAACAAAATATAGACAGACAAAATATTGAATCGATTATTCAGTTAATATTGTTCATAAGTATTGGTGTTAAAACTAAAACACATCAATTTTTGTTATGTAAAGTGAAAAATGATTTTCTTTCTTAATATACTGAGCAAAGAAAGTGTCATTTATTTTCATAATGCGAAATTATTCAAATGGAATTCCAAGTTTCTGAATATAAAAAATGGATGGGTATTGAGAAATCTGTCGTGAAGAAATTTGTTTTAAAGGAATTTTTATCTAAAATATAACATTTCTTTACTTAAAATCACTCAATTTAGTTGAAAAATCAGCATTTATGTCCAGATGAAGTGCATCATACAAAGGATAAATTATTATTTATGTAAAAGGGTCTGAAATCTATTTTTCATAAAATATAAAATAATCAGACATTTAATATTTAGTTAGTTTTCCTTATGCATTCACATACATCAAATATATTTCATTTCTTAAAATATTTAAACATTTAAATTCCAAACATTTTCCATTGAATATAAAAAGCCTTATTTTTATTACAAAAAATTTCAAATTGCATATGAAAAATGTTTTGTCTCATGGTTGAATATTTACTTTGTAAATTTAATTCCCTAAAATTTATATTTACATAATTATATTAATATTTGCATAAACATTTACAATTTAAATTTTAAAAAGTGCATTTACTTAATCTCCTTTTCATATTTAAAATATTTACATTAGCACAAATTGTTCTTCAGATTTAATTTAATTTCTTCATTTAGCTAGGTGCTTCTTTTTAAAGGAGAAAAGAGTAAACTTATTATGAAGAGTCTTTTTTTTAATATGTTAATTGAAATAAATAAACTAGTTAATCTAACTATAAGGAAACCAACAACAATGTATTGTAATAATGAAGACAAATTATTTTTTTTAATAATTGACAAACTACTGTAACAATATCATATCGAATGATAATTTTAAAATATTAAATATCACTTACAAAGAATAATTTAATATTTATATAAGAATTATGATCCATATGATATTTTCCCATACATATCAAGATTTACCTTTAATTTTTGTTCCAAGATATGTAATATCAATAGACCTTATACAGCTATTATCTTGTGAACAAAACTATACATTAAATGTCTGTTGTATTTGTTTAACAAGAAGAAGAAAGCATAACGTGAAATTGAGCGGTAATATGGTATTGCGTGTCAAAGTATAGGAAAGTATCCATTAACTGAACTTTCAGATGGACTGACGTTTGACAGTTTTTTAATCACAGAAGCAGTTTTTAATACTATTTTCATAAAGAACAGTTTTAAAGAAATAATCGATTTATAGGTTACCCATAAAATTTAGAATTTAACTTAAGAATAAAACGCATAGCAACAATCTTAAAAAATAATTGTTAAGCAAGTTTCTTTTCTTGAAAAATTTCTTTTTCATTTTGAAATAGAATTAACTTTTTTCACCAGATGAACATTTACAACAATTTTACTTTATTTATTTATTTAATTAAGATAAAGTAAAGATATTTAAACAAATATTATGCATAAAAAATATTATCTAGAAAGGCTCGTGTGAGAAATTTAAATTAACCAATAAGAATAACTCAAGAAACACATTTTAAAAATAATAGCCAATAGCAATAAAAATAGTCAAGAACAAAAATACTAAACGAGAAAACGAAAAATTCCAGTCTCGAAAACAATACCCATAGTGTTATGGGTAAATAATATAGTAGATTGAATTAGATATAAAGATGCAAATTTATGCATTTTTACGACAAGTGTTTTTTTATAGAAGCATATAAGGATGTAAGCGTATGTATTTCAACAGAAGGATTTCTGTGGAACGTACGAGATCCCAACATATGAATTTTTACAATAATTTTTATAGCAACATTTAGGGATGTAAGTGTATGCTTTGCTATTGCTGGTTATTTTAAGATAGAAATTAGAAGCTACCCAAAACAATTAAATACGATATTCATTTCACATATCCTTCGATTTCTCTGATAATATATATAGAGTATGTATTACCATATCAGGCTTTATACGGTAGCATATAAGAATACACGTATTATACTTAAAATTTTCTTCATGTGTGAATCATAGTTTAAATATAGCATTGTACTGTTATATGAAATGTCAATAATTCCTTAGTTAAGAATTGAAGAGGCAAAGCTTTGAAACTATATTATCTGGTTATACCACAGTCATTCTGTAGGACACTAATTTTTTGCAAGGAAAAAACAATGATGGCAATGCATTTGCAAAGAATATTTTATCTAAAGAGTAAAAAAAGAAATTCGTGTTTTACATTGAAATTAAAGGAAATTACTTTGGTTAAATTATTCTAATTTACTATTCATAAATATTTACACAATAATAAGACCAAGGGAAATTTAATTGCATTGATAAGTGTTATCTCTGCAAAATACTTTTAAATAGTCATTTTGAGTATGAAATTAAAAAAAAAAACATTTAAAATAATTTAGATAATTTTAATATATTGTCTGTATATAAGAAAAATGTATATTTAGATAAGTACATGTGTATTAAACGTGTGACGTAGTAATCGTAACGTAACACAGCGTAACGTAATAATATACTAAACTAAAATCCAATTTTTTTAGTTGAGTAATGGTAGAAAGATAGTTTTAAAAATATTACTTCATTGTAATTTTGTATTTTCGTTAATATATTTGATGGCAAACATAAAAAGTGATTGAAATCAGGAGAATTGGTATTATTTAGTTGGTATTATAGTATTGGCAAATTTGATTGCATTGATAAGTGTTATCACTGCAAAATACTTTTAAATAGTCATTTTGAGTATGAAATTAAAAAAAAAACATTTAAAAAAATTTATATAATTTTGATATATTGTCTGTATATAAGAAAAATGTATATTTAGATAAGTACATGTGTATTAAACGTGTGACGTAGTAATCGTAATGTAACACAGCGTAACGTAATTATGTACTAGACTAAAATCCATTTTTTAGTTGAGTAATGGTAGAAAGATAGTTTTAAAAATATTACTTCACTGTAATTTTGTATTTTCGTTAATATATCTGATGACAAACATAAAAAGGGATTGAAATCAGGAGAATTGGTATTATCAAAGATAGCTTATACTTTGGGCAGGAAAAAAATGGTTAAGATGTTTAAAAGTTCATATGAATATCAAATTCATATGAAGATATATAACGATCGTTCAATATGCCTATAATCAATGTCGAAAAGAAAAGTTCATATTTTGAAAGGCTAAGTAAATGAAAATTTAAAAAAACAAAGAACTAGAATTTACTATTTGAGTGAAATATAAGGTGAACTAACTTTTATGCAAAACAAAATAATTAAATAAACATAGTAGCATAAAATAACATTAGTAAAATATTAACTGAAATCATTATTTACATTTCATTGTTTAGAAAAAATAAATTTTTAATATATTCAAAACGTAAGAAAATCATTTTATTTTCACTTTGTATTATATTATGTGAACTAAATTTCATGCAAAACACATATTAAATAAACATAGCACCATAAAATAACCTTAATAGAACAGGAATTTACTAAATAAGGGATATACAATGTGAACTAACTTTCATGCAAAGAAATTAAGTAAATAAACATAGTAGCATAACACATCATTAATAACGTAATAAATAAAATTAAAATTTGCATTTCATTGTTCAAAAAATGAACGTAACAAATATTTTATAATTTCACTTTATATTATACTATGTGAATTGACTTTCATGCAAAGGAATATTTTAAATAAGTATGGTAACATAAAATAATATTAGTAACATATTAAATGAAAAATAATTTACATACCATCATTCAGAAGAACTGAAGTAAAAAAACCCTTATATTTCACGGGTACTGTATTACCTTAACGGACTGAAATATTAGAATATTATAGAAATCCTCCTTGTATTAGTAACATCGCTTTTTCATAACCCATTTTGTATTCACTGATATTTTTTTCTTTATTTTCTTTTTCTTTAAAGAGCGTTACACTGGTCCGGAATTCTTGTCAAACCGAACTTTGAATCCCATGAAAATCTCATGAATAAAACAGGCTTAAGTTTATATTCTGCATTATCACATTTTGAGGTCCTTTCCTCAAAACTTTAGCAGGAAAAAATGCTGACGCATGAGATTTAAACCAAATTTTATTATTTTCCATAAAAAAAATAAAAAATAATAAAATGTTGAGGGAGGTACATCGTATTTATTTCTCGCAAAGTATTCTGTTTTTCTATGTAATGCCTTCATAAAAGCAAAAAAGGAGCTATTTTAGATTTTGAAATAAGCTTGAAGGAAAAAAGTAGACCAAGAAAAGAAATTTTTGGAAACAATATGCCTGGAATAGATTTTTCTTTTGAAAGAAAAGAAAAGAAAAAGAAAGAGTAGAGAACAAAAATAAAAATATTTTATTTATGTATCTAAAGAGAAATGGGAGTTAGTCGAAATCTGAAATCTGAATCTGAAATTCTATACGATGCTGAACCAAAGCAAAATGGTGGCCTATTGGTATCTACTGCTAGTGTCTAATCGGTTGCAGTTAAAACGAGGAGGTTAGTTGAGATTGTGACAGCGTGCAAGAAAATTAACCACTTATGTAATGATGTGAACCAACTTCCATGCAAAATAACAAATTAATTAAACTTAGTAGTATAAAAAAATTTTTAAACTGGAACTTATTATATAAGTGAACTACTATGTGAACTAACCTTCATTCAGAAAAGCAAATAAATAAGTTTAGTATAATAAAATAATATAGTTTCATTTAATATCTCACAAAATGAAATAATAATTTATGTATCATCCTTCAGAAAAGTGATGTAAGAAACCCTTTACATTTTCACTTTATATTATACTATGTGAATTAACTTTAATACAACGGAACATATTAAATAATATTGTGAGTAAAAAATACCATTAGATGTAATTATTTCATTTATAACGTAAGTAACGTAATGAATGAAATAATAACTTACATATCATCGTTCAGAAAAGTGATGTGAGAAATCCTTTATATTGTCACTTTATATGGTACTATGTAAACTATTAATTTTAATGCAATATAACATATTAAATGAAATAATCGAATAAAATAACATTAGTAACGTAATAAATGAAATAGTAATTTGCATAACATTGTTCAAAATAAGTGAATTAAAAAATCCCTTATATTTCACGGGTACTGTATTACCTTAACGGACTGAAATATTAGAATATTACAGGAATCATCCTTGTATTAGTAACATTGCTTTTCCATAACACATTTTGTATTGACTGATTTTTTTCTTTCTTTTCCTTTAAAGAGCGTTACACTGGTCCGGAATTCTTGTCAAACCGAACTTTGAATCCCATGAATAATTTCATGAATAAAACAGGCTTAAGTTTATATTCTGCATTATCACATTTTGAGGTCCTTTCCTCAAAACTTTAGCAGGAAAAGAATGCCGACGCATGAGATTTAAACCAAATTTTATTATTTTCCATAAAAAAAAAGAAAAAGAAAAGAAAATGTTAGGAGGGGTACATCGTATTTATTTCTCGCAAAGTATTCTGTTTTCTATGTAATGCCTTCATAAAAGCGAAAAAGGAACTATTTTAGATTTTGAAATAAGCTTGGAGGAAAAAGTAGACCAAGAAAAGAAATTTTTGGAAACAATATGCCTGGAATAGATTTTTCTTTTTAAAAAAAAAAAAAAAAAAAGAGAGCAAAAATAAAAACATTTTATTTATGGACCTGGAGAGAACTGGGAGTTAGTCGAAATCGAAAATCTGAATTTGAAATTCTATAAGATGGTGAACCAAAGCAAAATGGTGGTCCACTGGTATCTACTGCTAACGTTCCGTCGGTTGCAGTTAAAAAGAGAAGATTAGTTTGAGGTTGTGACAGCCTCGTTAACGTCTCTCAAATCAATGTTCAGACTGCCTGATGTTAATTGAAAGCATGAGATTGAAAACATGATAATGGGTCTCATGAAAGAAATCTTATTTCATGGTCAGGAAAAAAATGATTAAGATTTTTAAAAGTTGTATTCTAACTGATATGAATATATATAAATATCTTTCAATATAGCATTAGTTATAACATTGTCGAAAAAAAAGTTCATATTCTGAAATTCTTAGTCAATAAAAAGTTTAGAAACAAAAACTTGGAACTTACTATGTGAGTGATGTGAGTGAAATGTTACGGGAACTATCTTTCATGCAAATGAATATATTAAATAAGCATAGTAAAATAAAATAATATTAGTAGCATATTAAATAAAAAAAATTTACATTTCATTTTTATGAAATCCTGTATATTTTCACTTTATAATATACTATGTGAATTAACTTTTTTGCAATGGAAAATATTAAATAAATATAGCAGCATAAAATAGCATTAATAACGTAATAAATGAAATAATAACTTGAATTTCATTGTTCCAAAAATGGAGGTAAGAATTCTTTTATAGTTTCACTTAATATTATACTATTTGAATTGATTTTCATGCAAAGGAACATATTAAATAAGTATGGTAACATAAAATAGTATTAGTAACATATTAAATGAAATAATAATTTACATACCATCCTTCAGAAGAAGTGAAGTAAAAAATCCCTTATATTTTATGGGTACTGTATTACCTTAAAGGAATGAAATATTAGAATATTACAGGAACTCTCCTTGTATTAGTAACATCGCTATTCCATAACCCATTTTGTATTCACTGATATATATTTTTTCTTTTTCTTTAAAGAGCGTT
This sequence comes from Caerostris darwini, assembly GCA_021605075.1. Taxonomy (NCBI): domain Eukaryota; kingdom Metazoa; phylum Arthropoda; class Arachnida; order Araneae; family Araneidae; genus Caerostris; species Caerostris darwini. Next base: position 7,694 of record BPLQ01007483.1, read on the forward strand.
ACACTGGTCCGGAATTATTGTCAAACCGAACTTTGAATCCCATGAATAATCTCATGAATAAAACAGGCTTAAGTTTATATTCTGCATTATCACATTTTGAGGTCCTTCCTCAAAACTTTAGCAGGAAAAGAATGCCGACGCATGAGATTTAAACCAAATTTTATTATTTTCCATAAAAAAAATAAAAAAGAAAAGAAAATGTTGAGGGGGGTACATCGTATTTATTTCTCGCAAAGTATTCTGTTTTCTATGTAATGCCTTCATAAAAGCGAAAAGGAACTATTCTGGATTTTGAAATAAGCTTAAAGAAAAAAAGTAGACCAAGAAAATAAATTTTTGGAAACAATATGCCTGGAATACATTTTTCTTTTTTAAAAAAGAAAAGAATAAGAATAGAGAGAAAAAATAAAAACATTTTATTTATGGACCTGAAGAGAACTGGGAGTTAGTCGAAATCGGAAATCTGAATCTGAAATTCTATAAAGATGCTGATCCAAAGCAAAATGGTGGCCACTGATATCTACTGCTGGTGTTTCATCGGTTGCAGTTAATACGAGGAGGTTAGTTGAGATTGTGACAGCGTGCATGACTGCATGCAAGAAAATTAACCACTTATGTAATGATGTGAACCAATTTTCATGTAAAATAACAAATTAATTAAACTTAGTAGTATAAAAAAAATTTTAAACTGGAACTTACTATATAAGTGAACTACTATATGAACTAACGTTCATGCAGAAAATAAAATAAATAAGTTTAGTATAATAAAATAATATAGTTTCATTTAATATCTCACTAAATGAAATATATATCATCCTTCAGAAAAGTGATGTAAGCAATCCTTTATATTTTCATTTTATATTATACTATGTGAACTACCTTTAATGCAATGGAACATATTAAATAAACATACTAGTATAAAAATATCATTCGACGTAATTATTTCATTTATAACGTAAATAACGTAATGAATCAAATAATAACTTACATATCATTGTTCAGAAAAGTGATGTGAGAAATTCTTTATATTGTCACATTATATTGTACTATGTAAACTAACTTTAATGCAATGGAACATATTGAATAAACATAGTAGCATAAAATAACATTAGTAACGTAATAACTGAAATAATAATTTGAATATCATTGCTCAAAAATAAATGAAGTAAAAAATCCAGTGAATATTTCACGGGTACTGTATTACCGTAACGGACTGAAATATTAGAATATTACAGGAATCCTCCTTGTATTAGTAACATGGCTTTTCCATAACCCATTTTGTATTCACTGATATTTTTTTTTTCTTTTTCTTTAAAGAGCGTTACACTGGTCCGGAATTCTTGTCAAACCGAACTTTGAATCCCATGAATAATCTCATCAATAAAACAGGCTTAAGTTTATATTCTGCATTATCACATTTTGAGGTCCTTTCCTCAAAACTTTAGCAGGAAAAGAATGCCGACGCATGAGATTTAAACCAAATTTTATTATTTTCCATGAAAAAAAGAAAAGAAAATGTTGAGGGGGGGTACATCGTATTTATTTCTCGCAAAGTATTCTGTTTTCTATGTAATGCCTTCATAAAAGCGAAAAGGAACTATTTTGGATTTCGAAATAAGCTTAAAGAAAAAAAGTAGACCAAGAAAAGAAATTTTTGGAAACAATATGCCTGGAATACATTTTTCTTTTTTAAAAAAGAAAAGAATAATAATAGAGAGAAAAAATAAAAACATTTTATTTATGGACCTGAAGAGAACTGGGAGTTGGCCGAAATCAGAAATCTGAATCTGAAATTCTATAAAATGATGAACCAAAGCAAAATGGTGGCTCACTGATACATACTGCTGGTGTTTCATCGGTTGCAGTTAAAAAGAAGAGATTAGTTGAGATTGTGACAGTGTGCGTGACAGCGTGCAAGTAAATTAGCCACTTACGTAATGATGTGAACCAATTTTCATGCAAAAGAACATATTAATTAAACATAGTAATATAAAATAAGTTTAATAAAACTGGAACTTACTAGATGTGTGAACTACTATGTGAACTAACGTTCATGCAAAATTACAAATGAATAAGTTTTGTATAATAAAATAATATAGTTTCATTTAATATATCACTAAATGAAATATATATCATCCTTCAGAAAAGTGATGTAAGCAATCCTTTATATTTTCATTTTATATTATACTACGTGAACTAACTTTAATGCAATGGAACATATTAAATAAACATACTAGTATAAAATATCATTAGACGTAATTCTTTCATTTGTAAGGTAAGTAACATAATAAATGAAATAATAATTTACATATCCTCGTTCAGAAAAGTGATGTGGGAAATAATTTATATTTTCACTGTATATTGTACTATGTAAACTAACTTTAATGCAATGGAACATATTAAATAAACATAGTAGCATAAAATAACATTAGTAATGTAATAACTGAAATAATAATTTGCATATCATTGCTCAAAAATAAATGAAGTAAAAAATCCAGTGAATATTTCACGGGTACTGTATTACCTTAACGGACTGAAATATTAGAATATTACAGGAATCCTCCTTTTATTAGTAACATGGCTTTTCCATAACCCATTTTGTATTCACTGATATTTTTTTCTTTTTCTTTAAAGATCGTTACACTGGTCCGGAATTCTTCGCAAACCAAACTTTGAATCCCATGAATAATCTCATGAATAAAACAGGTTTAAGTTTATATTCTGCATTATCACATTTTGAGGTCCTTTCCTCAAAACTTTAGCAGGAAAAGAATGCCGACGCATGAGATTTAAACCAAATTTTATTATTTTCCATTAAAAAAAAAAAAAAAAAAAAAAAAAAAAAATGTTAGGAGGGGTACATCGTATTTATTTCTCGCAAAGTATTCTGTTTTGTATGTAATGCCTTCATAAAAGCGAAAAGGAACTATTTTAGATTTTGAAATAAGCCTGAAGGAAAAAAGTAGCCCAAGAAAAGAAATTTTGGGAAACAATATGCTTGGAATAGATTTTTCATTTTTTAAAAACAGAAAAAGAAAAGAGCGAGAGAGCAAAAATAAAAACATTTTATTTATGATTTGAAGAGAACTGGGAGTTAGTCGAAATCGGAAATCTGAATCTGAAATTCTATAAGATAGTGAACTAAAGCAAAATAGTGGTTCATCGGTATCCATTGTTGGAGTTTCATTGGTTGCAGCTAAATAGGGGTTTGGTTTGGTTTGTCATTCTACGGTCATTTTGTGCACATATTAGGCAAATTATATTGTGACCTACAGTTTGAAGGGGATTCCGAACCACCAACAAACATCCATGCCACTGCCAACCAATGGCCAATAGCCAATTGGCCCCAGGCCGCGTACTTTTTCTTCCATGTGTTCAATTAGAAAAGTTTTTTCCAGTAGAAAGTCTAAAATGTATAACTTACCTCATATTAATGGTTATTTTAGATATTAATTTAAATATTTCTAAATTATATTTATTAATTAAATTAATTAATATCTTAATTAAATTAATACATTAATAATTTATTAATTTAATTGAATTAAAAGGGGAAAATAGCGACATAATAATAATAAGTGACAGCGTTAGTTAACGCCTCTCAAATGAATATTCAGACGGCTGGGTAGTAATTCTGTGGGATTTCACACAAAATGAAAGCAAATGCTGAAATTTTACACCTAAATGTCTTCCTGAAAGGCAATGACAATGTCATTGCTGTACTATCTGTCGTATACATATGAGAATTGTGAATACTATATTTGTGTAAAAAAAGTCTGATTTAAAAAATGCCACGCTTTTACCGAGAAGAGCACAATAAATCAGCAAGTTAGATTTTGTTTGTCGTTCCACGGTCATTTTGTGTGCACATTAGGCTAAATAGATAGGTACCTACAGTTTAAGGAGAATTACGAACCACTAACAAACCTCTATGCCACCGCAAAGATTGGAACCTGAAGCCTTTGGTTCCAAAGGCCAGAACGGTAGCCAATTGGCTATTAGGCCGCCACCAAATTACAGATTTCATCCAGTAGTCACTGAACACCATCGGAAATCATTCCTTTGTTTTTATTTCTTAATTGTTAAGGCACTAATGGAAGTTAAATGTAATTGGCCTTCTGTGAGCGCTATGGATAAAGCCGAATATATATATTTCTGACGTGACATTATTCAATGACCAGTTGAATAATGTCAATGTTAATTAAGTTAGGTACCCAGCATTAGACGGTTATAATGTATTAATTTTATTAAACACTAGATTTTTAAATTTGTTAATTAGTTTCTTTTTATAAAAAATGTGTTTATGTTAATTTATAATAAATTTATATCGGTTACCAAATTTAACATACATATTACTCTTAACAAGTAAAAATTAGTTCTATTTCTCTGGTCAACAATAACAAAACTCAAAATCTAATTATATTTTCAATATATAAGTCTATTTATAATCTCTATTTATAAATAGATAAATAGAATTTATCTGGAGTTTATGTTTGTATTATAATCTTTATTTATAAACAGATGATCTTATTATATCTCTATCAATCTCTATCTATTTATTATATATTTTATATTTTATATAGCAATATAAAATTTAAAGTATTATTATGTTTTCGTTATTTATACTTTACCATGAATGAAAACATTATCAATCGAAAATATTACTTAGAATAAATTATTTATATGGTGTATAAATATTAAATCGTTCTTTTAAAACATTATTTATATTATATTATATATTCAAACTCATTTATTATTAATTAATTCTTTAAAATAATTAATTTGGTTTTTATCTTATAGAAAAGGAAATTAAAGCTTTTGTATTAATAAATATTCTTGAAATAAACAATAAACTTATTTAATTTCTATAATTAAATTTTTCTAAAACGAAAATTTACATTTAATATATTTTATTAATTTCAAAAAAGGATAAATAACGTTGTTGCTTATTTTTCGAAATACAATAAAATAAATATAAATAATATAATTGTTCAATAGCGCAACAACATCATAGTGGCCAAGACCGTCTGCCTACTAGAAAGTTTCGAGACAGAAGATGTTAAATCAAATATTATAGGTATGAAATTTTTAAAGAAATTTTTTAAAAAATTTTAAAAAATGAAATTTTTGCAAAAAAAAATATTTTATTTTTAAAAAAAAAAAAATTATTTTTAAAAAAAATATATTTATTTTTTCTTTAAATTTTTTTTAAAAATATCGTAATTTTGATACGATTTATAAAAAATGCGATCACGAAAAAACTTATCTATACAAATGATTTGGCATCAACTTTATATATTTACCTTAAAGAATAGAAATTTTCCATTACACTGCCAGTCACTGGGGATATAATGAGTTATGTTATTACACAGATGTTATGTTATTACAGAGGAACAGCAAATATTTAAAAAAAACCATAAACAACGCTGTTGGTGAATTTTTAAAAATACAATAAATATTAAGTATAAATCAAATATTATATTTATGAAATAGTTAGAAAGATTTTGAAAATTGAAATTTTTTCAAAAAATATTTTCTTTAAATTTATATTTATAATTCATCAAATTATATATATATATATTTTCTAAATGTCTATTTTATGTTTTTTTTTTATTCAAAATATCTTCATTTTAATACGATTTATAAAAAAGCAAGTACAAAAAACATATCTATAGCAAGAATTTGACATCAACTACATGTATTTACCTGAAAGAATAGAAATTTTGCATAATACTGCCAATTCAAATTAGTGGAAAATGGCGAAACGACCTTTTATTTATAGTTAAAAAAACACAGCAGTCTCAAATGGGAACATAATGAGTACAACTCGGAGAAAACAAAACAAAAAAAGTCTGTTGGTAATTTTTTTTAAAATACAATAAATATTAAGTATGAATCAAATATTATAGGTATGAAACATTAAAAAAGATTTTGAAAATTGAAATTTTTGAAAAAAATATTTTCTTTAAATTTATATTTATAATTCATAAATTTATTAATATATATATATATATTTTACTTTTTATTAAAAGTTTCATTTTCATACTATTTATAAAAAAAAGTTCCAAAAACAAATCTATCGAAAGGACTGACATCAACTTTATATAATTTAAATAATTAAAGAAAAGAAATTTTCCATAACACTGCCAGTCAAATTAGTGGAAAATGGCCAAACGGTCTTTTATTTATAATTAGAAAAACATAGATCTCAGATAGGGACATAATGAGTACAACTCAAAGAACAAATATTACAAAAAGCATAAATAACGCTGTTGGTGATTTTTTTTTTAAAATACGATAAATATTGAGTATAAATAAAATATTATAGATATGAAATATTTAAAATCTTATAATTATAATTTTTGAAAAATTATTTTCCTTAAATTTATATGTATAATTCATAAATTTATTTATATGTTTTTTTTTTTTTTAATTTTTTTATAAGAAATTTTATTTTTATACTATTTATAAAAAAGGCGGGTACCAAAAACATATTTATACAAATGATTTGGCATCAACTTTATATATTTACCATAAATAAAAAAAATTTTCCATAACACTGCCAGTCAAATTAATGGAAAATGGCTAAACGGTCTTTTATTTATAATTAGAAAAACAAAACAATCTCAAATGGGGACAAAATGAGTACAACTCAGTGAAAGCAAATAAAAAAAATAAATAAATAACGCTTTTGGCGAATTTTTTAAAATACGATAAATAGGAAGTATAAATCAAATAATATAGGTAATAAATATTTAAAAAGATTTAAAAAATTGAAATTTTTGCAAGAGTTATTTTCCTTAAATTTATATTTATGATTCATAAATATATATATATTTTCTAAATGTTTATTTTATGTTTTCTTTTATTAAAAATATCTTCATTTTAATGCGATTTATTAAAAAAGCCAGTATAAAAAAAATCTATAGAAAGGATTGGCACCAGCTTTATTTATTTACCTTAAAGAAAAGAACTTTTCCATAACACTGCCAGTCAAATTAGCAGAAAATGGCGAAACGGTCTTTTATTTATAATTAGAAAAACATAGCGGTCTCAAATGGGGACATAATGAGTACAACTCGGAGAGGGAAAATCTAATCAGCCGTGTTTAACATTACGCAGTTTTTGAACTATAATTAAACCCGAATTCAACCGAAATGGATGAAAGTTATTTTATCGAACCAAAGACAGCTTGTATCCAGCAATTATTTTTCTTTCTTGCTTCATTTCGCTTCTGATTGCAACATTTAAAAATCAGAAGCGTGCATTGTGCTTAGTGGCAATGGTAGATAATAAAACAGTTGCTATTTCCCTTCCACAAAAATTAATGCAAGTGTTGTTATTTTATTGAGTTTTATACAGTTTTTTTTGTTGTTGTTTCCTCTTTTACCTTGATTCTTCTTCACACATGCTTTGTTGTTTTGTTTTAGCAATTCAGAAGTTATTCTTTTTCCTAAATTGGAGAAAACATTTACATGGAAATAAATTAGGTGCTTCCTTTGCGATGCAAAAGGTTATCAAGTCCTTGGAATTTTTTTTTTTGTTCAAGGTAAGGATTGTTAAATTATTTTTGCCCTGGAATATTGATCGTGGGTATTTATGGGGTTTAGCGGGATTTGCATACATCCTGAAAAACATTTATGTTGTCTAATTGAAATAAGAGTTTAATTTCGCTTTCTTGCATTAATCTTTTTTTTAATATGGTACCCTGGTTATTTCAGATTCGAATAGATTGGAAACTAAATTAGAATTTCAATTTTAGCAACAAGAACACATTTATTTCATGTCATTTCTGGCTTCAGTTGGTGGAGACAAAAGTTAATTATTTTTGTCAAGAATTTATTTATTCAGCTCTTCAGTAATAATGAACTTTTTTCTGGTCTAAGCGTATATAAGTTTGTTATTTTAGTTTAATTATCTGTTTTGATGAAATTATTATGTTTAATTTTATTTGTATGATGTTGATAATTAAATACTTATCCAAACACAAAATAATTATAAATATAAAATCTAAATTTATCAAAGTGTCATGCAAAAATATTCAGTTTTAAAAATAAAACGAATATGCATTACTATAAAATTTAGATTAGTTTTAAAGAATACATGGGTCGTAATACTTAAATCTGAATTTAAAAAACTTACACTGAAATTCAAACATCTATAAATTTCATTTGCATTACTATAAAATGTAAATACTTTAATAATTCAAAAATTTCATTTGTAATTAATAAATGTATAGTATTTAAATTATAGATAGTTGTTCAATAACTTTGAGCTACATATATTTAGGGACATTTAACATTTAAAATTAAATATGAAATTTGAGGAAAAATCTATATTTATTAAGTTAAATATAAGCATCATTCAATAATAATTTTTAAAAGCAGTTCAGTTATGATAAATTATAAATTTTAATGGTAAAAACTTAAGAAAAATTTCTTCAAATCATCCTAGTATGCATGATATATTATGTAGATTGACAATTCACATGATGCAAATATTTACAATATTTATTACATAGGCATCAATAAGATATATTCTGTTAAATAATAATTAATTCTTAAAGAAAAACAAAATATTCCTTTATTAGTTAAGTTTGTATTAATAATAAACTACCTTTATAGTGCAATTATTATAGATTCACGCATCATTTTTTTACTTATAAATCTTAAAATTCCGAATGCATGCTATTAAAGATAGAGACAGCCCAATTTTTCTTTTCCTATTTTGCGAATTTCAACAAATCTGTCAAGCCTAGTATAAGACACTGTCTTGCATATAAAGTATTTTATGAAAAAATAGCTATTGTCTGGGAATATCTTTTTCCTTCTTTACCCAACTTGTGTCTGTATATAAAAAAAGATTTACATTTGAACTGCATATACTATGCATTATATAAGAACATTTAACATTCAAAGTTAAAAGTGAAATTTAAGGAGAGATCATATTTGTATGGAATATAAATATTTTAAGGATAATTTTAAAACACGTTTCAGTTGGGATTAATTGCAAATTTTAAAGATAAATATTTAAAAAAAAATTCATAAAGTTTTACTGTTATGATATATAAGTACATAGGTTAGTCACATGGCAAAAATATCTACAGTATTTATTACATAGTTATCAATACCATATATAAAAAACAAAATGTATGTTAAATAATACATAATTCTTAAAGAACAGTAAAATATTCCTTTTTTGGTTAGATTTATTTGATATAAAACATCTTTTTATTACAATTATTATCGATTCCCTTGCCTCACTTTTTACAAATAAATTTTAAGATTTCGAATGCATGCTATTAAGATAGATACAGCCCAATTTCCCATTCCTATTTTGCGAATTTTAACAAATCTGTCAAGCCTAGTATAAGACACTGTCTTGCATATAAAGTATTTTATCATAAAAAATAGCTATTGTCTGGGAATTTCTTTTTCCTTCTTTACCCAACTTGTGTCTGTATATAAAAAAAAATTCCCGTTCTCAAAGCGAATACATTTCCTGAAAGGTTTCCATAAATGCATTCAGTAGGATATCCCTGGGAAATCTCTAATGATTAGGCATAAAAATATCTTTTCCTGATCAATTTTCATGCAAGCGTCTCCTTAAGTTGCTTGGAGTCAAAGATCAAAGGGGAAAAATCTATCCTAAGAAAGCTATAGCTAGTTTTTATTTGCAGCTTTCCCGCCCCCTTCTTTTTGCATTGCATCTTTTTCCAATTCGAGAATGTATTAAAGAGGAAGGGTGGTCTGTCTCCTCCCTCCCCCTTTTTTAGTAGTAGTACTTTTTTAATAGTTGACAATTTTTTTCCAAAAAATGAAGGTGAGTCTTTTTAATGAAATAAATAGATAGACAATTGAATGCAGTTTTTCCATAAAATGATATATTTTCCAATCTCTTTATTAATATTTAATAATAAAATTTATGTAAATTTCCCATATTTTATTAAAATTTTTATTTAAATATTATAAAATTTTCATCGTGAAATCTTAATCATTCATTCATATAAAACGTTTTTCACGGAATTATATAATTAACAATTTAGATAAATTTATTTTTTAATAAATTTATCTAAATTGTTTTTTATCTTTACCCAACTTGTATCTGTATATAAAAAATTTCCAACATATATTTAAAAACATTTAACATTTAAAGATAAAAATGAAATATGTGGGAAAATCCATATTTATAATGTTAAGAATTTGTGTCCTTTAATAATAATTTTTAAATACATCTAAAATTCTGATAATCTATAAATTTCAATAAGATTTAAGAAATATTTCATTAAATCTTACTAATATGTGTGATATATTATGTAGATAGATAGTTCATATGATACAAATATCTACAGTATTTTTTACATAGTTGTCAATATCATACATAGATAATAACATATATTATGTTCAATAATACATAATTCTTTAGGATAATAAAATATTAACTTATTAGTTAAGTTTGTATTCCACAAACCACCTTTTCAATGCATTTATTATCGACTCACTTGCATCACATTCATCTATTCACCTTTTACTTATAAATCTGCACATTTCGAATGCATGCTGTTAAAGAAGATACAGCCCAATTTTCTTTTCCTATTTTGTGAATTTCAACAAATCTGTCCAGCCTAGTATAAGACACTTGTCTTGCATATAAAGTATTTGATAAAAAAAAATAGCTATTGTCTGGGAATTTCTTTTTCCTTCTTTACCCAACTTGTGTCTGTATGTAAAAAAAAAATTTCATTCTCAAAGCGAATATATTTCCTGAAAGGTTTCCATAAACGCATTCAGTAGGATCCCTGGGAAATCTCTAATGATTAGGGATAAAAATATATTTCCCTGATCAATTTTCATGCAAACGTCTCCTTAAGTTTCTTGCAGTGAAAGATAAAAGGGGAAAAATCTATCCTGAGAAAGCTGTAGCTAGTTCTTATTTGGAGCTTTCCCACCCCCTACTTTTTGCTTCGCATCTTTTTCCAATTCGAGAATGTATTAAAGAGGTAGGTTCCGTTGTCCCCCTCCTTTTTTTTTCTCTCTTCTGAAAAGCGTCTCGTCAAAACAAATTCCACGGTTCAGGATCACATAGTCTGCAGTTTTCCGAATGGAATAACTTCTACCACTGTAAACTTTTACTTTACGTTGAAGTCAATAGTTGAATACTTTTTTCCGAGAGAAATGAAGGTGAGTTTCTTTAATAAAATAAACAAATAGGCAATTGAATACAGTTTTTGCATCAAGTGACAATTTTTTTCCTCTTTTCATAAATATTTAATAATAAAATGTATGTAAGTTTACCATATTTCGACTAAATTTTTATTTAAATATGCATATACTTTAATAATGCGAAATTGTAATTTGTAATTAAAAAAATTGTAGTGTTTAATTTATAAATTGTCCAATACATTTGAATTGCATTTATTATATATTATAGAAGAACATTTAAAGATAAAAGTGAAATTTATAGGACAATCCATATTTTTATTAAATATAAATATTTTTAGGGATAATTTTTAAACACTTCTCAGTTGTACTTAATTACAAATTTTAATGCTAAAAATTTAAGAAAAATTTCATCACGTTTTGTTATATATGATATATTAAGTAGATAGGCAGTTCACAACATTCAAATATCTATGTTATTTATTACATAGGTATCAATATCATAAATAAGAAATAAATTATATGTTAAATAATGCAAGGTTCTTAAAATATTCAATTATTAGTAAAGTTTAAATTAACAATAAATTTTTTTAATACAATTATTATCCATTCACTTGCATCACTTTTTACTTATAAATCTTAACATTTTTGCTGCATGCTATTAAAGGTAGTTACAGCCCAATTTTCCATTCCCATTTTGCGAATTGCAACAAATCTGTGAAGCCTAGTATAAGACACTCTCTTGCATATAAAGTATTTATCCAAAAAAAAATAGCTAATGTCTGGGAATTTCTTTTTTCTTCACACAACTTGTGTCTGTATATAAAAAAAAATTCCCGTTCTCAAAGCGAATACATTTCCTGAAAGGTTTCCATAAATGCATTCAGTAGGATATCCCTGGGAAATCTCTTATGATTAGGGGATAAAAATATCTTTTCCTGATCAATTTTCATGCAAGCGTCTCCTTAAGTTGCTTGGAGTCAAAGATAAAAGGGGAAAAATCTATCCTAAGAAAGCTGTAGCTAGTTTTTATTTGGAGCTTTCCCGCCCCCTGCTTTTTGCATCTCATCTTTTTCCAATTCGAGAATGTATTAAAGAGGTTTCTGTCCCCCCCCTTTTTTTTTTGTCTTTCTTCTGAAAACCGTCTCTACTGCGTCAAAATAAATTCCACGGTTCAGGATCACATAGTCTGCAGTTTTGCGAATGGAATAACTTCTACCACAGTAAACTTTTACTTTACGTTGAAGTAAATAGTTGAATATTTTTTCCAAGAGAAATGAAGGTGAGTTTCTTTAATAAAATAAACAGATAAACAATTGAATACAGTTTTTTCATCATATGACATATATTCAACTCTCTTTATGTATATTTAATAATAAAATTTATGTAAGCTTATCATATTTTAACGAATTTTTTATTTAAATATGCATATACTTTTTACATCTTAAATTGGAATTTGTAATTAAAAAAATTATAGTGTTTTATTTATAGATTGTCCAATAAATTTGAACTGCATTTACTATATATTATATAAGAAGATTTAACATTTAAAGTTAAAAGTTAAATTTAAGGGACAATCCCTATTTTTATTCAATATAAATATTTTTATGGATAATTTTTAAACACATTTCAGTTGTGATTAATTACAAATTATAATGATAAAAATTTAAGAAAATTTCATCAAGTCTTTCTACAAGGTATGATATATTATATATATAGACAGTTCACATGATGCAAATATATACATATTATTGCATACGTATTATTTTCATAGCAAATATAATATATATTCTGTTAAATGATACATACTTTTTAACGAATAATAAAATAAACATTTGTTAGGTAATTTTATATTAAATATAAACCACCTTTTTTTTTGTGCAATCATTATCGATTCACTTGGATCATTTTGCACTTATAAATCTTAACATTTCTACTGCATGTTATTAAAGATACATACAGCCTAATTTTCATTTCCTATTTTGCGAATTTCAACAAATCTGTCAAGCTTAGTATAAGACAGTGTCTTGCATATAAAGTATTTTATCAAAAAAAAAAAAAAAAAAAAAATAGCTATTGTCTGGGAATTTCTTTTTCCTTCTTTACCCAACTTGTGTCTGTATACAAAAAATATTTCTATTCTCAAAGCGAATACATTTCCTGAACGGTTTTCATAAATGCATTCAGTAAGATCCCCGGAAAATCTCTAATGATTAGGGATAAAAATATCTTTTCCTGATCAATTTTCATGCAAGCGTCTCCTTAAGTTGCTTGGAGTCAAAGATAAAAGGGGAAAAATCTATCCTAAGAAAGCTATAGCTAGTTTTTATTTGGAGCTTTCCCGCCCCCTACTTTTTGCATCACATCTTTTTCCAATTCGAGAATGTATTAAAGAGGGAAGGGTGCACTGACCCCTCCCACCCCCCCTTTTTTTTCTTCTGAAAATCGTCTCTCCTGCGTCAAAACAAATTCCACGGTTCAGGATCACATGGTCTGCAGTTTTCCGAATGGAATAACTTCTACCACTGTAAACTTTTACTTTACGTTGAAGTCAATAGTGGAATATTTTTTCCAAGAGAAATAAAGGTGAGTTTCGTTAAAAAAAAATAAATAAATAGACAATTGAATACATTTTCTCCATCAAATGATATATTTTCTCCTTTCTTTATCAAAATTTAATACAAAAATTTATGTAAGTTTGCCATATTTTAACGAAGTTTTTATTGAAATATGCATATAATTTAATAATACGAAATTGTAATTTGTAATTAAAAAATTTTATAGTGTTTAATTTATAGATCGTCCAATAAATTTGAGCAGCATATACTATGCATTATATAAGAACATTTAACATTCAAAGTTAAAAGTGAAATTTAAGGGAAAGCCCATATTTGTATTGAATACAAATATTTTATGGATAATTTTTAAACATGTTTCAATTGGAATTAATTGCAAATTTTAATGATAAAAACTTAAGAAAATTGTCATGAAGTTTTACTGTTATGTATGATATATAACTACATAGGCTGTCACATGGAAACCATTCCTACAGTATTTATTACATAGTTATCAATGCCATATATAAAAAACGAAATATATGTTAAATAATACATAATTCTTCAAGAACAGTAAAATATTCATTTATTGGTTAGATTTATTTTACATAAAACATGTTTTTAGTAAACTTCCCTTGCATCACTATTTACTTATAAATTTTAAGATTTAGAATGCAGGCTATTAAAGATAGATACAGCCCAATTTTCCATTCCTATTTTGAGAATTTCAACAAATCTGTCAAGCCTAGTTAGTATAAGACACCATCTTGCATATAAAGTATTTTATCATAAAAAATAGCTATTGTCTGCGAATTTCTTCTTTCCGTACCCAACTTGTGTATGTATCTAAAAAAAAGCCCCATTCTCAAAGCGAATACATTTCCTGAAAGGTTTCCATAAATGCATTCAGTAGGATATCCCTGGGAAATCTCTAATGATTAGGGGATAAAAATATCTTTCCCTGATCAATTTTCATCCAAGCGTCTCCTTAAGTTGCTTGGAGTCAAAGATAAAAGGGGAAAAATCTATCCTGAGAAAGCTATAGCTAGTTTTTATTTGGAGCTTTCCCGCCCCCTACTTTTTGCATCGCATCTTTTTCCAATTCGAGAATGTATTAAAAAGGAAGGGTGAGCTGTTTCAGCCCCCCTTTTTTTCTTTCTTCTGAAAACCGTCCCTCCTGCGTCAAAATAAATTCCACGGTTCAGGATCATATAGTCTGCAGTTTTCCGAATGGAATAACTTTAACCACTGTAAAATTTTACTTTACGTTGAAGTAAATAGTTGAATATTTTTCCAAGAGAAATGAAGGTGGGTTTCTTTAATAAAATAAACAGATAGGCAATTGAATACAGTTTCTCCATCATATAACGTATATTTCCCACTCTTTATAAATATGCAATAAAAAAAATATGTATTTTTAACATATTTTAATGAAAATTGTATTTAAAAACCATAAAATGTTCATTCTGAAATGGTAATAATTTTATTCATATAAAACGTTTTTCATGGCATTATATGACTGAAAATTTAGACCAATTTATTTTAAATAAATTTGAAACATATTTTCAGAACACCTTAGTTTTTGGTTTTAAAAGGGAAATAATTCTTATAACTATTCACTTTATATTGAAGAAGTTAATTGAATTATTCTTCAAGAAAACTAGATGAATAATGTATATATAAAGATGTGAAAATAACTAGTATTTCAGCGAAGTGCGACATGGGCTCCTGTAGAGCCACCAACAATCATTGTCAAAGAGGGAAAAGTATAATGTTTTTATTTACTAGAATTTGTTATTCCTGCAGGTTTTTGGTGTGAGTAGCTTCAAAAACGAACGTCAGTAAAACTTTCCCGAGTTTGACAGAAGTGAAATTTTGTCTTAAAGTTTTGTGGATTATCTTTCTGAGAAATTGGTACTCGTGTCAATAGACATAATCAAACCACAATGACATACATATTAAATCGATGCCCAGACCAACAATTGGTAATTAAATAATTAAAAGTGTATTAATCATGGTAAAATCGATATTGTGTGCATATAACAGATATTGAACCGTAACATCAGGAAGCATAGAGGCAGGGAAAAGGCGTTATTGCAGAACAATTTGTGTCGTCACGTATAGTGCATGAGTGCTAGTCACGTACACTGCATGCTATGTCATTCCTAGTGCAGGGTAATATCAGCAACTTTAGACCAGAAGCGTTTCCATCCATAATGCTGCCATGAACAGCGGATATGGGCAAACTAATGGCATAACATCGTCTTCTTAGACAAATAACCATGGTCGTTTGCTCCATTGGCGCGAAAGATTATATATTTCTTGCCTCACGCATCTTCATAACGGTTCTTCCTGTGGTGTTATTGGTGTTTATTTTCACGAATCTCTCATTCACATTATCAGTATACTGAGCAGTCAAAACTATATCTCGTTTCAGAGCATGCTGTTTTTACTTACATTAAAAGCTTTCTTCCGACTATATTTCTACAGGACATTGCAAGACCACACGTTGCACATTATGTTCAACGATACTTTTCCGCTCACTGACTGCAATGGTACCCTGGCTGGCCGGTTCTTCCAATTTGTCATCCATCTCCATTGTTGGGCCAGTGATTGGCAAGCAACTGGTTCAGCATAAACCATTAAAAATTTTGCCACACATTTATGTAGCTTGGACTGTTATATCCAAGAACACATCCAAAGCGTCTTTCATCCACTTCCAATATGTGTATTGCAGAATCTATCTACAGTCATTGTTGCTATATAATAGTCTGATTTCTTCGTGTTCCTAAATCTTAATGAACTGTATTTTCAATCATGTCATCATGTTAACTTTGAGCTTCATTTATGTATATATATATATATATATATATATATAATTATTGTATCAAATTGCTTTTGTACCCATGGATAAACTGTAAAGAATTTAAATTAAAAGATTTGGATTTACTGGTAGTTAATTAAATGTATTTCTGTAAATTAGTTCATGGCAATCCGTTTACCGAAATTTGTAGATTTTATATATTGTGAAAGAGTCTTTGTCATACATCTAGAAAATAAGCCTTTCCAATACACAAGTCTTGCAAACAAAAAGAAAATTCCATATATCTTGGAAAAATAAGGATGTTGTGCATTTTATGAAAGTAATATCAATGAAAATTAATTCAAAAAATTACAATTTTGTAGATTTTGTTAACTGGAATGATAGCTAAATTATGTAGATATTTTAGTTAACGGTGGCTATTTTTTAATTCAAATTAATCATTATAGATTTACAGTATATATACCGTTTTTCTCTTCATTAAATCACTCAATATTTATATATTCCTTTAATGTCCTTGTAATATAGCGACTTATGGGCTGTTGTACAATTACAAGTCCAATCAATACTACTATATTTTCAATATATTTAATGACTTGGAATATTTTGAAAGGGCCATTTATTATTGACCAAATAATGAATTGGAATATTTTGAAATGTTTAAGACCATTTAAATAAAATAACACACATTTTCTTAGAATTGCTCATAATATATATTTTAAAAAGGTGAGGAGCATGCATCATCAATGAAGTATGCATGGGCATCAATCAAACTTTTATGCAAGCATAGAATTTTTCTGAAGTTTAATGATTCCAATAATTGAAAATTTTCTATTTATTTCTTTATAAAATTGAGTGAATATTTTTCATAACTGAAATAAATAACTGAATATTTGAAATAGATATATGAAAGTAAAGATAAATTTCTGCCTAAGGAGATATAGACAATTGAATAAAGTATTTGCAATGAAAACATTTGCACATTTTAAAGTATTTGCACATTTTAATTCTTCTTGAAATAATGTATATTTACTTAATTATTATAATTTTTTTATATATTTAATTGAATTTGTATTATAAGATTGGGAATTATTTTCAATTAATTGTAAGTATTTACAAAACATATTTACATTTTAAAATTTAAATGCAATATTTTTTAAATAAATGAAATAATTTTATTTATTAAAAAATATTTTTAATTGAACTGAGTTTAATAAAGATATAATGGATTTGAAAAAAAAATCATTTTAAATTGAATATTTTGAATAATTATTGCTTAATTGATTAAAGTGTGAATAAATTTACTTTAAAAAATGTATTTTAATTTATTCATATATCTTTTTCTTAAATAGTTATTACCCTTTTACTACTTGTTTGTCACGAAAAATAAAGTAAATCATTTTTTTTTCTTAATTTACATCTAACTGAAGTATAAACAAATATTTTATACGAGATTTACGAAATTAAATTTTATGAAACAGAATTAAACATTTTAATTTATTAATATAAATATTTTTTATTTTTAATTATAATTTTTAGAATTTCACTTTATTGTTATTTATTTTGCATAGAATTTGTAATTTTAACATGTTCATTTTAATTGGTACAGTAAGAATTCGTAAATTACAGAATTAATCTTCATATTTTAACATGACCAAAAAAATATTTACATTAAAATTATACGTTAATGTTTTTTTTAAAATATTTTTAAGAATATTAAGTAGACTTAAAAACCATGTAGAAATTATCAAAATGGTAAAATTTGGTAAAAAAGTGTTCTCTATTTTTAAGATGCATTCTAAAAACATAGAATCGTGAAAACTTTTTTCTTGTAAAATATTTTAGATTGTTCCAATAAAAAAACTAGTTTTATCAGAAAATTCAAATGCATACGATTAGCTTTGTTTTAAGCACAAAACAAAAATATTTTTTTTTCTTTAAGTCTAACATATTTTTTCTCAAAAAAAATTGTAAGTAAATAAAAATGAGTTACCTTTATTTGCCTTTTCATTCAAATAGTTTTTAGAGATTCTAAAAAATATCAAAAGAAATTAAAAAAAAAAATTGAAATTCAACTCTTAACTCGCAGTTAAAAGAGCATGTTTGTATTTATTATTGATTTTCTTCAAAATAAATCGCATTACTTTAACGAAAAGCACAAAATCCTAGACTGCTTCTATTTAAGTAACATGAGCGAAAAAAATTATGCAGAGATAAAATATTCATCTCTAAGATGTCTGGCGAAAAGGAAATTAGGAAGAAATGAAAAAAAAAAGAAAAAGAAAAAGGGAAGGAAAAAAAAACGGAATTAAGAAAGAGAAAGGAAACGTGCAATTTGAGATCATAGAAAATTTCAAAAAGTTTTTTGAGAGTTGAAGAAAAACATGCGGGTAGTGTTCTCTGATATTTCGTTTCTCTCAAGTTTTTAATTCCTGTTTCGTTCTAGGATCAAGTGCAAACTTAATTACAGACTCCAGTTTTTATTTCTTTTTTTCCCTTCTCATACATCTGAGGAAAGTAACTTTCTTTTTTTTCCTTTTTTCTCACTTGCAAATGTGAAGCAAATCAAGAAGAATGCAAGTGATTGTAAGAAAGTTTTTTACTTAATTCAAATTGCTTTCTTATGAAGTACTAATCGGAACGGAAAAAAAATAGACAAATTTGTAAATAAATATATTGTTTAGGCTAAGGTTAAAACCTTAAAAACAAATTAAATGTTTATATAGTTAATTAATTTCAATATGTTTTTCCATTATGACATTTAAACGGAGGCGAAAATTAATGAAATGGTTAAAGACTGTTTTTCTGTTTACACCTTAACTTACTCTTATTACTACACACACTATCTTTTTGATGTTTAATTTATCAACTGATAAAAAAAAAGCATTACTTCGGTTTAATAATAATTATGTAAAAAAAGATAATTGTTTTGTTGAAACAAAGCTAATGACCTTAAATACTAATTGCTTTTAATTAATTATTTATATTCCGTTCAGATTAATTATTACAGGTTATTTTTTAAAAATAGTACTGATTATCAATATTTGCAATTATTTACTTTTATTTTGTAATAATATAACAATTTATATACGCAATTTATATATATATCTAAGTAAATTGTTAAAGTATATTGTTCTTCAAAAATAAATTTAAAAAAAATATTTTTTAGACAAAAAAATTTGAAACTCAACTTTTAACTTGATGTTAAAAGAGCATGTTTGTATTTATTATTGATTGTCTTCAAAATAAATCGCATTACTTCTACGAAAAACACAAAATCCTAGAGTGCTTTCTGTAAGTAACAGGAGGAAAAAAAAATTATGCAGATTTAAAATATTCATTTCTAAGAAATTTGGCGAAAAATATATTAGGAAGATAAAAAAAAGAAGAACAAAATTGGAAAAAAAAAAAAAAAAAAAAGAAAAGAAAATGGAAAAATGAAAAAAAATGACATAATCTGAAAGAAAATTAAGAAAGGGAAAGGAAACGTGGAATTTGAGATCATAGAAAATTTCAACTTTTTTTTGAGAGTTGAAGAAAAACATGCGGGTAGTGTTCTCTGATATTTAGTTTGACTCAAATTTTTAATTACTGTTTCGTTCTAGGATCAAGTGCAAACTTAATTACAGACTCCAGCTTTTATTTCTTTTTTTCCCTTCTCATTCTTCAGAGGAAAGTAACTTCCGTTTTTTGTCGTTTTTTTCGATTGCAAGAAAGTCTTTTACTTAACCTATATTGCCTTCTTTTAAAATACTAATTGAAACAACAAAAAAATAAATAAATAAACACATTTGTAAATAAATATATTGTTTAGGCTGAGGTTAAAACCTTCAAAACAAATTAAATGTCTATACAGTTAATTAATTTCAATATAATTTTTTTAAATCATGACATGTAAACTGACACGAAAAGTAATGAACTGGTTAAAGACTACTTATTTGTTAACAGCTTATCTTGCTTTAATTACTACACGCACTATCTTTTTGATGTTTAATTTATCTGATAAAAAAACAACAATAGTTTTGTTTATTAATTAATATGTATAAAAAAAGAAATGTTTTGTTGCGCTAAATCTAATGACCGTAAGTACTAATGCTTTTAATTACTGATTAACATATGTTCTGATTAATTATTACAGGCCATTTTTTTTAAAAAAGGAGTATTAATTATTAGTATATTCAGTTATTTACTTGTCTAATTATATCACAATTAATTATTTAACAATAATGTGAATTCAGAAATGAAAAAAAATTAATAAAAAATTGCTTGCCGATTTTTATTTTTAAATTTAAATCCTTCCAAATACGGTTATCACAGATGTGTTTTAATTTAACAAGAGTAACTAAACCTCTATTTTATTGGAAGTGTTTCCAATATCAATATACTTTTAATGTTCAATAAAATTTAATTTTTAAATGCTGTTTATATGCATACTTTTTATATTTCATATACTTATTATATGTTGTTACTATTGCTTTCTTTTAAAGTATAAAGTAAAGTATATATATTGCTTTCTTTTAAAGTACTAATCGAAACGACAAAAAAATAGACACATTTGTAAATAAATATATTGTTAAGGCTAAGGTTAAAACCTTAAAAACAAATTAAATGTTTATATAGTTAATTAATTTCAATATTTTTTTCATCATGACATGTAAAATGAGACGAAAACTAATGAGTTGTTTCAAGACTATTTTTCTGTTAACACCTTATCTTGTTTAATTACTACAAGCACTATCATCTTGATGTTTAATTTATCATCTGATTAAAAAAAACATTAGTTTTATTTATTAGTAAATATGTAAAAAAAGAGATTTATTTTGTTGCACAAAATCTAATGATCGTAAATACTAATTGTTTTTAATTACTTATTAACATGTGTTCAAATTAATTATTACAGATTATTTTTTTTAAAGAATACTAATTATTAATATTTGTAATTATTTACTTGTCCAATATTTACAATTAATTATTTAATAATAATTTGAGTTAACATGTGAAAAAAGCATGTTTATTGGAAAAAAATAGCACTATTTTATTAAGATATTACCCATAACAACAAATGATTTTAATGTGGCGTATTTGCTCACTTCGTATTGGCCATTATAGAATTAAAGTATATACTGAACTCAACCACTGTATTTCTATTGTTATGTTCATGAAATGCCTGAACGTTGATATATTCCTGTTATTATGGGAAACAGTTAATGTCCTTGTAATATAGTTATTTATTGGCAATTACACAATAGAAAGTCCTACCAATACTACTACACTACACCACTGCGCTTAGAACTGAGTTGCCCCTTTATAGTTTGGGAAGTATGTGGGTGAGAAGAACTACTACAAACATCCATGGCAACGCTGGGATTCGAATGGTTAAAGAATATTTTTCTGTTAACATCTTATCTTGCTTTAAATACTACGCGCACTATCTTTTTGATTTTAATTTGTCATGTGATAAAAAAGCATTTATTAATAAGCATGTAAAAAAAGAGATTTGTTTTCTTGCACAAAATATAATGACCGTAAATTCAAATTGCTTTTAATTACTTATTAACATGTGTTCAGATTAATTATTACAGGTTAATAATTAGTACACTTTATAAAAAAAAATTAATATTTTTAATTATTTACTTGTGTTTTCTTATATTATCCCAAATAGCTATTTAACAATAATTTGAATTAAAAAGTGAAAAAATAACATGTTAATTTTTATTTTTAAAATTAAATTCAAAAAATTAACAAATATGTGTTCATTAACAAATATATTAGAAATATGTTTTAATTTAACACTCGTAAAATATCTATACAAGAAAAATACCTATTTTAGTGGAGATGTTTCCAATAACAATAGAGATTTTAATGTTTAGTAAAATTTTATTTTTATATACTAATTATTTATATATATATATATTTTGTATAGATACAAGTTGCGTAAAGAAAAAGAAATTCCCAGACAAAAGCTATTTTTAGATGAAATACTTTATATGCAAGACAGTGTCTTTATACTAGACTTGATAGATTTGTTGTAAATTTGCATTTGATTGTAAATTTTATTTAATTGTAAATTCTTAATATTTTTACATTTTAAAATTTAAATGAAAAATCTTTTGAAAATGAAATAATTGTATTTCTTAAAAATACTTTTTAATTTAACTAAATTTGATAAAGATCTAACGGATTTAAAAAAAAATCATTTTTAAAGGAATTTTCTAAAGAACTCATGCTTAACTCATGCAGTGTGAATAACTTGAATTTAAAAAACAAAGTATTTTAATTTATGCATTCATCTTTTCTTTAAATATTTTTTCCCTATATTAAACATTTATTATCATTTTTTTCATATTTGCTTGTCATGAAAAAAAAATGTAATAAAATAAATAAGTTATTTACATGCAACTGAAGTATAAACAAATATTTCATACGAAATGTACGAAATTGAATTTTATAAAACAGAATTAAAAATTTATTTTAGTAAAACAAATATTATTCTTTTATTTTCAATTATAATTTTTAGAATTTCACTTTGTTATTATTTATTTTATATAAAATTTGTAATTTTAATTTACTTATTTTAATAGATACAATACCAATTGTTACATTACAAATTTAATCTTTATATTTTAACAAGATTAAAAAATATTTACATTAAAATTATGAGTTAATGGAATTTAAGTTACAGTTTTTTTTATTGTCTTTAAGAATATTAAGTAGACTTCAAAGACCATGCATAAATTATCAATATGTTATTAACATAAACAATGTGATGAAGACAAAATAGTAAAATTTGGTAAAAATTTTTTCTCTATTTTAAAATTCATTCTAAAAACATAAAATCGTGAACATTTTTCCTTGTAAAATATTTTAGATTACTACAATACAAGTTTTATCAGAATATTCAAATGCATAAGATTAGCATTGTTTTAAACAAGAAACAAAAATTATCTTTTTCGTTAACATATTAATTATCTATTTCGTCTAACATATTTTTTTCACAAAAAAAATGTATGTGCATAAAAATTAGTTACATTTATTTGACTTTTCATTCAAATAGTTTTCAGAGATTCTTAAAAATATAAAAAAAAAAAAAAAATCTCATTAAATTATTCAAATATATTGTTCATTAAAAAATTGTTTTTTTTTTTTTATATTTTGCAAAAAAAAATTGAAATTCAACTTTTAACTCGCAGTTAAAAGAGCTGATATGTATTTAGTATTGATTTTTTTCAAAATAAATCGCATTACTTTTATTAAAGCACAAAATCCTAGTCTGCTTCTCTGTAAGTAACAGGACGGAAAAAAATTATGCAGATATAAAATATTCATCTCTAAGAAGTTTGGCGAAAAGGAAATTAGGTAGAAATGAAAACAAGAAGAAAAAAAGAAAAAGAAAAAGAAAAAAAAAACGGAATTAAGAAAGAGAAAGGAAACATGCAATTTGAGATCATAGACAATTTCAAAAAGGTTTTTGAGATTTGAAGAAAAACATGTGGGTGGTGTTCTCTGATATTTCGCTTGACTCAAATTTTTAATTCCTGTTTCGTTCTAGAATCAAGTGCAAACTTAATTACAGACTCCAGTTTTTATTTCTTTTTTCCACTTCTCATTCTTCTGAGGAAAGTAACTTTCATTTTTTTCCACCACTTGCAAATGTGTAGCAAAGTAAGAAAAATGCAAGTGATTTGCAAGTAAGTTTTTTACTTAACCTATATTGCTTCCTTTTAAAGCATTATTCGAAACGAATTTAAAAAATATTAGACACATTTGTAAATAAATATATTGCTTAGGCTAAGATTAAAACCTTAAAAACAAATTAAATGTTTATATAGTTAATTAATTTCAATATTTTTTTTTTATCATGACATGTAAACGAAGGTGAAAAACCAGTGAAATGGTTAAAGACTATTTTTCTGTTAACACCTTATCTTGCTTTAATTACTACACGCACTATCTTTTTGATGTTTAATTTATCATCTGATAAGAAAAAATCATTCGTTTTGTTTATTAATAAGTATGTGAAAAAAAGAGGTTTTTTTGTTGCACAAAATTTAATGACCATAACTATTAATTGCTTTTAATTACTTATGAACATGTGTTCAGATTAATTATTACAGGTTATTTTTTTTTAACAAAGTACTAATTATTATTATTTGCAATGTAGTAGTATTTGCAAGTAGTATATTTCAAAGAAGATTTGTGAAAATGATTTTTTGAAACTGAATTAAAATTTGTATTTTATTAAAACAAATATAATTTTTATTTTTAAATATATTTTTAATACTTTCACTTTTTTATTTTTTACTTTGGATAAAGTGTGTAAAGTTAATTTATTCATTTTAATTGCTACAGTAAAAATTCTTAAATTACAGAAATAATCTTTATATTTTTAAAAGTCAAAAGAATATTTACATTAATGGAATTTAAGTTACAGTTTGTTTTAAATATCTTTAAAGATATTAAGTAGACTTCAAAGACCGTGAAGAAATTATCAATATTTTTTTAACATAATCAAAATAACGAAGACAAAATGATAAAATTTGTTAATTTTTTTTTTCTCTTTTTAAAATGCATTATAAAAACATAGAATCGTGAACATCCTTTTCTTGTAAAATATTTTAGATTATTACAAATAAAAAAAGTTTTATCAGAAAATTCAAATGCATAAGATTAGCTTTGTTTTAAACACAAAACAGGAATGGATTTTTTTCTTAAGTCTAGCATATTTTTCTTTCGAAAACAAAATGTAAGTTCATAATAATTAGTTACATTTATTTGCCTTTTTATTCAAATAGATTTTAGAAAATCTTAAAAATATCCAAAAAAACATCTAAGCAAATTATGCAAATACATTGTTCCTTAAAAAAAAAAAAAAAAATTTTTAAATATATTTTGGAGAAAAAAAATTGAATTTCGACTTTTAACTCGCAGTTAAAAGAGCATGTTTGTATTTATTATTGATTTTCTCCAAAATAAATCGCATTACTTTTCGAAAAGCACAAAATCCTAGAAGCCACTCTGTAAGTAACAGGAAGGAAAAAAAAATATGCAGATATAAAATATTCAGAAAAAAAAAAAGAAATGGAAAAAAAAAAAAAAAAAAAAAAAAGAAATGAAAAAAAGGAATATTTAAAAAGAAATGAAAAAAAAGAAATATTTAAAAAGAAATGAAAAAAAGAAAAAAAAAAAATAAATAAAAAAATAAAACGGAATTAAGAAAGAGAAAGGAAACGTGAAATTTGAGATCATAGAAAATTTAAAAGTTTTTTGAGAGTTGAAGAAACACATGAGGGTAGTGTTCTCTGATATTTCGCTTGACTGAAATTTTTAATTCATGTTTCGTTCTGGGATTAAGTGCAAACTTAATTACAGACTCCAGTTTTTATTACTTTTTTCGCACTCCTCATTCTTCTGAGGAAATTGACTTTCTTTTTTTTTCCCCACTTGCAAATGTGTAGCAAAGCAAGAGGAATGCAAGTGATTGCAAAAAATGATTGCATTTTACTTAACCCTTATTGCTTTCTTTTAAAGTACTAATCAAAGAGACAAAAAAAAAAGACACATTTGTAATTAAATATATTGCTTAGGTTAAGATTAAAACCTTAAAAACAACTTTTTTCCCTTCTCATTCATCTGAGGAAAGTAACTTTCTTTTTTTTCCTTTTTCCCCACTTGCAAATGTGAAGCAAATCAAGAAGAATGCAAGTAATTGCAAGAAAGTTTTTTACTTAATTCGTATTGCTTTCTTATGAAGTACTAATCGGAACTGAAAAAAAAAAAAAAACAGAGACA
Organism: Caerostris darwini; assembly: GCA_021605075.1. Classification (NCBI taxonomy): domain Eukaryota; kingdom Metazoa; phylum Arthropoda; class Arachnida; order Araneae; family Araneidae; genus Caerostris; species Caerostris darwini. The sequence goes on from BPLQ01007483.1 coordinate 34,015, forward strand.
TTTGTACATAAATGTATTGTTTATGGCTAAGGTTAAAACCTTAAAAACAAATTAAATGTTTACATAGTTAATTAATTTCACTATTTTTTTTTCATCATGACATGTAAACTGAGGCGAAAACTAATGAAATGGTTCAAGGCTATTTTTTTGTAAACACCTTATCTTGTTTAATTACTACATGCACTATCTTTCTGATGTTTAATTTATCATATGATAAAAAAAAGCATTAGAGTCGATTTTTAAAAAGTATGTAAAAAAAAGGGATTTGTTTTGTTGTACAAAATCTAATGACCATAAATACTAATTGCTTTTAATTACTGATTAACATGTGTTCCGATTAATTATTATAGGCTATTTTTTAAAAAGGAGTTCTAATTATTGATATTTCTATTAATTTACTTGCATTTTCTAGTATTATCGCAATTTCTTATTTACAATTAAGAAGGAAAAAAGGACGTGTCGATTTTTATCTTTAAAATTAAATCCTTCGCAAATGTTTTCAGAAATAACATTCTTAATTAAAAACATTTATTTAAGTGGAGATGTTTTTAAGAACAAAATCGTTTCAATGTGCAATACAATTGCAGTTTAAATGCTGTTGATATACATATTTTTTTTATATTTAGTATACTTCCTATATGCTGTGACTGCGCTCTCTATCTTTTTGATGTTTAATTTATCATCTGATGAAAAAAGCATCAGTTTTGTTTATTAATAAATATGGAAAAAAAAAGATTTGTATTTTTGCACAAAATCAAATGACCTTAAATACTAAATGCTTTTAATTACTTAATAACATGTGTTAAGATTAATTATTATATGTAATTTTTTCTAAAAGAGTACTAATTATTAATATTTGCAATTATTTATTTGTCTAATATTTATAATTCAATATTTAACAAAAATTTGAATTAATAAGTGAAAAAATAACATCTTTATTGAAAATAAAATAGCTCTATTTTAATGGAGATGTTTCCAATAACAACGCATGCTTTTAATATGGCTCTCTTTCAATTCGTATTGGCCATTAAAGAATTATATTTACATTGAACTCATCCGCTATACTTCTAAAGTTCTCTTCATGGAAGGGCTGAACGTTGATGTATTCTTGGGACTATGAAATGTAGTATCTGCTCTTGTTATATAGTGACTTGTGGGTAATTGCAAAATAGCAAGTCCTATCAATACTGCTATATTTTCAATCTATTTAATGATTTGGAATATTATCAACAGACCATTTATTATTTATTACTGACCATTTATTTTTCAAGGGAAAACAGTGTGTTTTAAGTATAATAAATTGAAATTTGTAAGAAAATTTTGAAGAGGAGGCATTGCAGCCACTTTTAAATAACAAAACATTGTTTTTTTAAGAATTGCTCATAATATATATTTTAAAAGTTTGTGGAGCATACTGAATATTTTCTTGGGCATCAATCAAACTTTTATGCCAAGGTAGCATCCTGCTTAAGTTAAATGATTGCAATAATTCAAAATTGTCTCTTTATCATATTTTTTTTTTCTTAACTGAAATAAATAACCGAATATTTTTCAAGAATAGTAAACAAAAATTTCTGCTTAAGGAAACTGCTAGAAAATAGAATGAAGTGTTTGCATTGATAGACAATAGAACAAAATATTTGCAAAGCATATTTTAATTCTTCTTGAAATAATGTATATTTCCCTGATTATTATAAATTGAATATTGACATATTTAAGTAAATTTATATTATAAATTGGGAATCATTTTCATTTGATTGTAAATATTTACATTTTAAAATTTAAATGAAATATTTTTTAAATAAATGAAATAAATTTATTTCTCAAAAAATATTATTAATTTGACAAAAATTGATAAAGATATGAAGAACGTGAAAAAAAAAAATTTAAGTGAATATTCTAAAGAACTCATGATTAATTATTTAAAATGTGAATAACTTTAATTAAAAAAATATATTTAAATTATTTCGTACATCTTTTTCTTAAATATTTATTTACTCTTTTATATTTGTCCCGAAAAATAATGTAAAAAATTTTATTTTCTTAATTTAAATCTAACTGAATTATAAACAAATATTTTATACGAGATTTTTGAAATTGAATTTTATAAAACAGAATTAAAAATTTTATTTTATTAAAATAAATATTTATCATTTTTAATTATAATTTTTAGAATTTCAATTTTTTGTTATTTATTTTGCATAGAATTTGTAATTTTAACTTGTTCATTTTAATTGGTACAGTAAAATTCGTAAATTACAGAATTAATCTTCATATTTTAACTATGACAAAAAATATTTACATTAAAATTATGCGTTAATGGAATTTAAGTTACAGGTTTTTTTAATATCTTTAAGAATATTAAATAGACTTCAAAGACCAAGTAGAAATTATCAATATTTTTTTAACGTAAAAAAAAGTCATGAAGAACAAATGGTAAAATTAGGTAAAAGATTTTTCTCCATTTTCAAAATGTATTCTAAAAACGTCGTAAAAGAATCATGAAAATTTTTTTCTTGAAAAATATTTTAGATTATTACAATAAACATTTTTTTATCCAAAACTTCAAATGCATAAGATTAGCTTTGTTTTAAACACACAAAAAAAAGAATTTTTCTTTAAATCTAACTTATTTTTTTCACAAAAAATGTAAGTACATAAAAATTAGTTACATTTATTTGCCTTTCCATTCAAATAGTTTTTCAGATTCTTAACAATATCAAAAAAACTTCTAAGTAAATTATTCAATCAAAACTTCTAAGTAAATTATATTGTTCCTTAAAAAATAAACTTAAAAAAAATATATTTTGAAAAAAAAAAAATAGAAATTCAACTCTTAACTCGCAGAATAGAAATTCAACTCTTAAAAGAGCATGTTTGTATTTATTATTGATTTTCTTCAAAATAAATAGCATTACTTTTACGAAAAGCGCAAAATCCTAGACGCACTCTGTAAGTAACAGGAGTAAAAAAATTATTCAGATATAAAATATTCATTTCTAAGAAGTTTGGCGAAAAGGAAATTAGGAAGAAATGAAAAACAGAAGAAGGAAAAAAAAAGAAAATGCAAAGGAAAAAAATGGAATTAAGAAAGAGAAAGGAAACGGCAATTTGAGATCATAGAAAATTTCAAAAAGTTTTTTGAGTGTTGAACAAAAACATGCGGGTAGTGTTCTCTGATATTTAGTTTGACTCAAATTTTTATTTCCTGTTTCGTTCTGGGATCAAGTGCAAACTTAATTACAGACTCCAGTTTTTATTTCTTTTTTACTTTTCTCTGAGTTTCTCTTTTTTACTTCTTCTGAGGAAAGTAACTTTCTTTTTTTCCCCCCTTGCAAATGTGTAGCAAAACAAGAAGAATGAAGTGATTGCAAGAACGGTTTTTTGCTTAACCCATATTACTTTCTTTTAAAGTACAATCGAAACGACAAAAAAAAAATAGACACATTTGTAAATAAATATATTGCTTAGGTTAAGATTAAAACCTTAAAAACAACTTAAATGTTTATACAGTTAATTAATTTCAATATTTTCTTTATCCTTACCTGTAAACTGAGGCGAAAACTAGTGAAATGGTTAAAGACTATTTTTCTGTTGACACCTTATCTTGCTTTAATTACTACACACACTATCTTTTTGATGTTTAATTTATCATCTGACAAAAGAAGGCATTAATTTTGTTCATTAATAAGTATGTAAAAAAAGTTGTTTTTTTTGTTGCTCAAAAACTAATGAAAGTAAATATTAATTGCTTTTAATTACTTCTTACCATGTGTTCAGATGAATTATTACAGGTTATTTAAAAAAAATTACTAATTATTTATATTTGCAATGTAGTAGTATTTGCAAATAATATATTTTAAACAAGATTTGTGAAATTGATTTTTTTTTTTAAAACTGAATTAAAAATTGTATTTTTTTAAAACCAATATTTTTTTTTATTTTTAATTATAAATTTAATTAATTTTAATAATTTCACTTTTTCTATTATTTACTTTGGATAAAGTGTGCAATTTTAATTTATTCATTTTAATAGCTACAGTAAAAATTCTTAAATTACAGAATTAGTCTTTATATTTTTACAAGTCAAAAAAATATTTACATTAAAATTATGAGTTAAAGGAATTTAAGTTACAGATTTTTTTAAATATCTTTAGGAATATTAAGTAGACTTGAAAGACCATGAAGAAATTATCAATATTTTTTTAACATAAACAAAATGATGAATACAAAAAGGTAAAATTTGGTAAAAAATGTTTCTCTATTTTTAAAATGCATTTTAAAAAGATAGAATCGTGAACATCTTTTTCTTGTAAAATATTTTAAATTATTACAAATAAAAAGAGTTTTATCAGAAAATTCTATTGCATAGCATTAGCTTTGTTTTAAAAATAAAACAGGAATGAATTTTTTTCTTAAGTCTATCATATTTTTTCTTTAGAAAAAAAAATGTAAGTTCATAAAAATTAGTTACATTTATTTGACTTTTTATTCAATTAGTTTTTAGAGAATTTTAAAAATATCAAAAAAACATCTAAGCAAATTACTCAAAGATATTGTTCCTTACAAAATAAATTAAAAAAAATATTTTGGGAAAAAAAATTGAATTTCGACTTTTAACTCGCAGTTAAAAGAGCATGTTTGTATTTATTATTGATTTTCTTCAAAATAAAACGCATTACTTTTACGAAAAGCACAAAAATCCTAGACTGCTTCTGTAAGTAACAGAAGGGAAAAAAAATTATGCAGAGATAAATTATTCATCTCTAAGAAGTTTGGCGAAAAGGATATTAGGAAGAAATGAAAAAAAGAAAAAAGAAGAAAAAAAAAGAAAAATGAAATTAAAAACTGAATTATGAAGTAGAAAGGAAACGTGTAATTTGAGATCATAGAAAATTTCAAAAATTTTTTTGAGAGTTGAAGAAAAACATGTGGGTAGTGTTCTCTGATATTTAGTTTGACTCAAATTTTTAATTCCTGTTTCGTTCTAGGATCAAGTGCAAACTTAATTACAGACTCTAGTTTTTATTTCTTTTTTCTACTTCTCATTCTTCTGAGGAAAGTAACTTTCTTCTTTTTTTCCCCACTTGCAAATGTGTAGCAAAAACAAGAAGAATGCAAGTGATTGCAAGAAAATTTTTTAATTAACCCATATTTTTTTTTTAAAGCACTAATTGAAACGAAATATAAAAAAATTACACATTTGTAAATAAATATGTTGTTTAGACTAAACTTAAAACCTTAAAAACAAATTAAATGTTTGTATAGCTAATTAATTTACGTATTTTTTTTTCTCCATGACATGTAAACTGAGGCGAAAACTAATGAAATGTTTCAAGACTATTTTTCTGTTAACACCTTATCTTGTGTAATTACTAGCGCATTTTCTTTTTAATGTTTAATTTTTCGTTTGTTAAAAAAAAGTATTAGTTTTGCTTATTAATAAGTATTCAAAAGAAAAATTTGTTTTGCTGCACAAAATCTAATGACTATAAATACTAATTGCTTTTACTTACTTACTAACGTGTGTTCAAATTAATTATTAGAGGTTATTTAAAAAAAAAAAAACAGAGTAATAATTGTTAATATTTGCAATTATTTACTTATCTAATATTTACAGTTATTTATTTAACAATAATTTAAATTAACAAGTGAAAAAATAGCTCTATTTTATTGGAGATGTTTCCAATAACACATGCTTTTAATGTTCAATAAAAATATATTTTTAAATGCTGTTTATGTGTATATTTTTATATTTTTCTTATTTATTTACCGGTATTTTCTAATGTTATCACAAATACTCATTTAACAGCAATTTGAACTTAAAATTGAGAAGCAAATAGCATGTCGATTTTTATCTTTAAATTTAAATTCTTCCAAAAACTGTTTCAAAAATATGTTTTAATTTAATACGATTAACTAAAAACCTCTAATTTATTGAAGATGTTTTCAATAACAACAGATTCTTTTAATATTCAATAAAATTTTATTTTTAAATGCTAATTATATATATATATATATATATATATATATTTTATACAGACTGAAGTTGGGTAAAGAAAAGAAATTCCCAGACAATAGTTATATTTTTAGATAAAATACTTTATATGCAAGAAAGTGTCTTATATTAGATTAGGCAGATTTTTTGTACATTTTCCTTTGATTGTAAATTCTTACATTATTTTACATATTAAAATGTAAATGAAATATTTTAAAAATAAATAAGATGATTTTATTTCTTAAAATATACTCTTAATTTAACTCAATTAAAAAAAAAAAAAAGATTTCATGGATTTGAAAAAAATAGTTTTAAGTGAATATTCTAAAAAACTCATTCTTAATTATTTAAAGTGTGAACAATTTTAATTAAAAAGTATTTTAATTTATTCAAACATATTTTTTCTAAAATATTTATTTATCCTTTCAAATTAGTTGTCTAAAAAAATAGAGCAAAATTTTTTTTTTCTTAATTTAAATCTGACTGTAGTATTTTTTATACAATATTTATGAAACTGAATTAAAAATTGTATTTTATTAAAACAAATATTTTTTTATTTTTAATTATAATTTTAATAATTTCACTTTCTTACATCTTACTTTGGATAAAATTTGTAATTTTAATTTATTCATTTTAATTGGAACAGTAAAAATTCTAAAATTACAGAATTAATCTTTATATTTTAACAAGTGAAAAAAAATATATATTTACATTCAAATTATGAGTTAATGGAATTTGAGTTACAGGTTTTTTTTTAATATCTTTAAGAATATTAAGTAGACTTCAAAGACCATGCAGAAATTATCAATATTTAAAAAAAAGTTTTATCCGGAAATTCAATGCATAAGGTTAGCTTCGTTTTAAACAAAAATTAATTTAACAAAGCAAAAATTAATTTTTTTCCTTAAGTCTTAACATATTTTTCATATCAAAAAAAAATATAAGTACATAAAAATTAGTTACATTTATTTGGTTTTTCATTCAAATAGTTTTAAGAGATTTTGAAAATGTCAAAAAAACCTCTAAGTAAATTATTCAAATATATTTTTGCATAAAAAATAGATTTTAAAAACATTTTTAGAAAAACATTTAAATTTAACTTTTAATTCGCAGTTAAAAAAACATGTTTGTATTTATTATTGATTTTCTTCAAAATAAATCGCATTACTTTGTCGAAAAGCACAAAATCCTAGACTGCTTCCGTAAGTAACAGGAGAAAAAAAAATTATGCCGAGATAAAATATTCATCTCTAAGAAGTTTGGCGAAAAGGAAATTAGGATGAAAATGTAAAAAAGAAACAAAAAAAAAAAAAGAAAAATGAAAGAAAAAAACGGAATTAAGAAAGAGAAAGGAAACGTGCAATTTGAGATCATAGACAATTTCAAAAAAGGTTTTTGAGAGTTGAAGAAAAACATGCGGGTAGTGTTCTCTGATATATCATTTGACTCAAATTTTTAATTCCTGTTTCGTTCTAGGACCAAGTGCAAATTTAATTACAGACTCTAGTTTTTATTTCTTTTTCCACTTCTCAATCTTCTGAGGAAAGTCATTTTCTTGTTTTTCCCCACTTGCAAATGTGTAGTGCTTTGTTTTAAAATAGTAATCGAAACGAAATAAAAAAAATGTAGACACATTTGTAGACAAATATATTGTTTAAGCTAAGGTTAAAACCTTAAAAACAAATTAAATGTTTATATAGTTAATTGATTTCAATATTTTTTTTTCATCATGGCATGTAAATGGAGGCGAAAATTAATGAAATTGTTAAAGATTATTTTTCTGTTAACACCTTATCTTGCTTTAATTACTACATGTATTATCTTTTTGAAGTTTGATTTATCATGTGATAAAAAAGGCATTAGTTTTGTTTATTAATAAGTATGTAAAAGAAGAGATTTGTTTTGTTGAACAAAATCTAATGACCGTAAATACCAGTTGCTTTTAATTATTTATTAACATATGTTCAGATTATTTAATACATATTATTTTTAAAAGAGTACTAATTAACAATATTTCTAATTATTTACTTGTATTTTCTAATATTATCGCAATGTTTTATTTAGAATTAAGAAGGAAAAAAATTACATCGATTTTTATCTTTAAAATTAAATCCTTGCAAAAAACGGAAATATTTTCAAAAATATGTTTTAATTTAACATTCTGAACTAAAAACCTTTATTTTAGTATATATGTTTTTAAGAAAGACAAATCTTTTAAATGTACAATACAATTGCATTTCAAATGCTGTTTATTTACATATTTTTTTATAATGAGTATACTTCCTATATGCTGTAACTGCACGCATTGTCTTCTTGATGTTTAATTTATCATCTGATTAAAGAGAATTAGTTTTAATGTAAAAAAGAGATTTGTTTGGTTGCACAAACTCTAATAACCTTAAATACTGGTTGCTTTTAATTATTTATTAACAAATGTTCAGATTAATTTTTACAGGGTTTATTTAAGAAAGAGTACTAATTATTCATATTTGCAATAATTTACTTAATTAATTAATTGCAAATATTAGACAGCAATAATTGAAATTAAGAAGTGAAAAAAAATACCATATTTATTGGAAAAAAATAGCTCTTTTGTATTGGAGATGTTTCCAATATTAACACATGTTTTTAATGTGGCTAACTTTCAATTCGTATTGGCCATTATTCATTTACAATATGTATTGAACTTTTCCCCCATATTTCTAATCTCCGCTTCATGGAAAGGCTGAGCGTTGATGCACTCCTGGGACTATAGAATGCAGTTCCTGCCCTTGTTATATAGTGACTTGTGGACAATTACACTATAGCAAGTCCAATTAATACTGTTATATATCAATTTATTTAATGATTTCGAATATTATGAAAGCACCATTTATTATTCATTACTAGCCATTTATTTTGTAATAATGTGTGAAAAAAATGTGTTTTTATGTATAATAAATTGAAATGTTTAAGATAATTTTGAAGAGGAGGGATTGTAGCCGCTTTTAAATAACATAACATAGTTTTTCTTAGAATTGCTGATAATATATATTTTAAAAGGTTGGGTAGCATACTAAATATTTTCCGGGCATCAATCAAACCTTTTTTTGCCAAGATAGCATTTGTCTTAAGTTAGATTGCAATAATTTAAAATTGTCTCTTTATCGTATTTTTTTTTCATACCTGAAAGAAATAACCGAATATTTTTCAAAAAAGTAAAAATAAATTTCTGCTTAAAGAAATTGATAGACAATAGAACCAAAGTATTTGTAAAATATATATTTTACATCTTCTTGAAATAATGTACACTTGCTAAATTTTTATAAATTAATTTTTGATATATTTAGTTGATTTTATATTATATATATCATTTTCATTTGATTGTAAATTTTTACATTTTTTATTACATTTTAAAATTTAAATGTAATATTTTTTTTAATAAATAAAATAATTTTATTTCTTAAAAATTTTTAAATTTAACTATATTCATAAAGATAAGATGAATCTGAGAAAAAAAATTAATTTATGTGAATATACTTAAAATCTGATGCTTAGTTATTTAAAATGCGAATAACTTTAATAAATTAAAAAAAAATTAATTTTTTTAATATGTCTTTTTTTAAATATTTAATACCCTTTTCATATTTCTTTGTCACGAAAAATAAAGTAAAACATTTTTTTTTTTTTTTAATTTACATCTAACTAAAGTATAAATAAATATTTTATACGAGATTTATGAAATTGAATTTTTTAAAACAGAATTAAAATTTTATTTTATTTTATTAAAACAAATATTTTTTATTTTTATTAAACTTCTTATAAATATAATTTTTAGTATTTATTTTGCATAAGATTTGTAACTTTCATTTATTCATTTTAAATGGTACAGTAAAAATTATTAAATTACAGAATTAATCATTATATTTTAACATGACAAAAAATATTTACATTAAAATTATAAGTTAATGAAATTTAAGTTACAATTTTTTTTAATATCTTTAAGAATATTGAGTAGACTTACAGACCATGCACAAATTATCAATATTTTTTAACGTAAAAAATTGAGGAAGAACAAATGGTAAAATTTGGTGAAAAATTGCTCTCTAATTTTAAAATGCATTCTAAAAACCTACAATCGTGAAAAATTTCTTCTAACAAATGTAAAATATTTTAGATTATTGCAATACAAAAAGTTTTATCAGAAAATTAAAATGCATAAGATTAGCTTTGTTTTAAACACAAAACAAACATGAATTTCTTTCCTTAAGTCTAACATATTTTTTTTCAAAATAAAAATTTAAGTATATAAAAATTAGTTATATTTATATGAATTTTCCTTCAAACAGTTTTTAGAGATTCTTAAAAAAAATCAGAAAAACATCTAAGTAAATTATTGAAATAAATTGTTTCTTAAAAAATAAATTTTAAAGAATATATTTAAAAAAAAATTGAAATTCAACTTTTAACTCGCATTTAAAAGAACATGTTTGTATTTATTATTGATTTTCTTCAAAATAAATCGCATTACTTTTACGAAAAGCGCAAAATCCTAGACTCACTCTGTAAGTAGCAGTAGGAAAAAAAATTCTGCAGACATAAAATATTCATCTCTAAGAAGTTTGGCGAAAAGGAAATTAGGAAGAAATGAAAAAAAAAAGAATTAAAAAAAAAAGATAAATGAAAGAAAAAAAAAAAAACGGAATTATAAAAGAGAAAGGAAACGTGCAATTTGAGATCACAGATAATTTCAAAAAGTTTTTTGAGAGTTGAAGAAAAACATGCGGCTAGTGTTCTCTGATATTTCGTTTGAGTCAAATTTTTAATTCCTGTTTCGTTCTAGGATCAAGTGCAAACTTAATTACAGACTCCAGTTTTTATTTCTTTTTTCCACTTCTCATTCTTCTGAGGAAATTAACTTTCTTTTATTTTCCTCCAGTTGCAAATGTGCAGCAAGAGTAAGAAATATTGCAAGAAACTAATCGAAACCACAACAAAAAAAAAAATAGACACATTTGTAAATAAATATATTGTTTCGGTTAATACCTTAAAAACAAATTTAAATGTTTATATAGTTAATTAATTTCAATATTTTTTTCCATCATGACATGTAAACGGAGGCGAAAACGAGAGAAATGGTTGAAGACTATTTTTGTATTAACACCTTAAATTGCTTTAATTACTACACGCATTATCGTTTTGATGTTGAATTTATCATTTGATAAAAAAAGCATTAGTTTTGTTTTTTAAAAAAATATGTAAAAAAAAAAAATTGTTTTGCTGAACAAAATCTAATGACCGTAAATACTAATTGTTGGTAATTACTTATTAACATGTATTGCGATTAATTATAACAGGTAATTTTTCTTTTAAAAGTGTACTAATTATTATTATTTGCAATTTATATATTTTTTATTTATATTATTATTATTTGCAATTAAAGATTTGAGAAATTATTTTTTTTTTTAAATTGAATTAAAAATTGTATTTAATTAAAAGAAATATTTTTTATTTTTAATTATACTTTTAATAATTTCACTTTTTTAATTTTTTACTTTGGATAAAGTTTGTTAATTTTAATTGCTACAGTACAAATTCTTAAATTACAGTATTAATCTTAATATTTTAACAAGTCAAAAATATTTACATTAAAATTATGAGTTAATGGAATATAAGTTAGTTTTTTTTAGTATCTTTATGAATATTAAGTAGACTTCAAAGACCATGTAGAAATTATCAATATTTTTTTAACGTAAGCAAAGTGATAAAGACAAAATGGTAAAATGTGTTAAAAAATTGCTCTCTATTCTTAAAAGGCATTCTAAAAACATAGAATCGTTAAAAACCTTTTCTTGCAAAATATTTTAAAATCATTCGAATAAAAAATAGCTTGATCGGAAAATCCAAATATATAAGATTAGCTTTGTTTTAAACACAAAAAAAATGAGTTTTTTTTTCTTAATACTAACATATTTTTTTCTCAAAAGAAAACAATGTAAATACATAAAAATTAACTACATTTATTTGCCTTTTCATTTAAATAATTTTTAGAGAATCTAAAAAATTTCAAAAATGAATCTAAGTAAATTATTCAAATATACTGTTGCTTAAAAAATAGATTTTAAAAACATTTTTAGAAAAACATTTCAATTTATCTTTTAACTCGCAGTTAAAAGAATATGTTTGTATTCATTATTGATTTTCTTCAAAATAAATTGTATTACTTTGTCGAAAAGCACAAAATCCTAGACTGCTTCCGTAAGTAACAGGAGGAAAAAAAATTATGCCGAGATAAAATATTCATCTCTAAGAAGTTTGGCGAAAAGGAAATTAGGAAGAAAATGTAAAAAAGAAACAAGAAAAAAAATAGAAAAATGAAAGAAAAAAACGGAATTAAGAAAGAGAAAGGAAACGTGCAATTTGAGATCATAGAAAATTTCAAAAAGTTTTTTGAGAGTTGAAGAAAAACATGCGGGTAGTGTTCTCTGATATATCATTTGACTCAAATTTTTAATTCCTGTTTCGTTCTGGGATAAAGTGCAAACTTAATTACAGACTCCAGTTTTTATTTCTTTTTTTCCGCTTCTCATTCTTCTGAGGAAATTAACTTTCTTTTTTTTTCACCGCTTGCAAATGTGTAGCAAAGCAAGATGATTGCAACTGATTGCAAGAAAGTTTTTTGCTTAACCCATATTACTTTTATAAAGCACTAATCGAAACGGCAAAAAAAAAAAATTAGACACATTTGTAAATAAATATATTGTTTAGGAAAAGGTTGAAACCTTAAAAACAAATTAAATGTTTATATAGTTAATTAATTTCAGTATTTTTTTGTCATGACATGTTAACGGGGCGAAAACTAATGAAATGGTTAACGACTATTTTTCTGTTAATACTTTATATTGCTTTAATTACTACACGCATTATCTTTCTGATATTTAATTTATTATCTGATAAAAAAGCATTAGTTTTGTTTATTAATAAATATGTAAAAAAAAAAAAAAAGATTTGTTTTTTTGAACAAAATTTAATAACCGTAAATACTAATTTGCTTTTAATTACATATTGACATGTGTTCAAATTAATTATTACATGTTACTTTTTTAAGGAGGAGTACTAATTTTTAATGTTTCTAATTGTTTACTTTCATTTTCTAATATTATTGCAAAGTTTATTTAGAATTAATAAGTAAAACAATGACATGTCAATTTATATCTTTAAAATTAAATACTTCTAAAAATTGGATACGTTTTCAGAAATATGTTTTAATTTATTACTCGTAGCTAAAGACCTCTATTTTATTGGAAATGTCTCCATTAGCAATAGAACCTCTTAATGTTCAATAAAATTTTATTTTAAATACTGTTTATTTATATATATTTTATACAGACACAAATTACGTAAAGAATAGGAAATTCCCAGACCATAGCCATTTTTTAGATAAAATACTTTAAATGCAAGAGAGTATCTTATACTATACTTGAGAGATTTGTTGTAAATTTTCATTTGATTGTAAGTTTAATTTAATTGTAATTTCTTACATTTTTTTTAAATGTAATTGAAATTCCTTTTTAAAAAAATGAAATAATTGCGTTTCTAAAAAAATAATTTTAACTTAACTAAATTTGATAAAGATACAATGGATTTGAAAAAATAAATGATTTTTAAATGAATATTCTAAAGAACTCCTGCTTTATTATTGACAGTAACTTTAATTTAAATAATGTATTTCAAATTATTCATACATCTTTTTCTAAAATATATATTTCCCTATATTAAATATACTCAAGAGCGAAAACATTATGACCACCAATACATTTTGCAATGAACTCGCCTGGATGACGTGGAAGGCACGTGATCAGGTATAAGTGGTATTTAACTGCTGCTGGAGAGTCTGAAGAATCATTCTTTCACTTACTTCTATGTGGGATGGTAAATGCTGCGGATCGAAGCGACTTTGATACAGGGCAGATTGTAATGGTTCGAAGGCTCGGAACAAGTATTTCCGAAACTGCACGACTCGTGCGTTGTTCGCGATCTACAGTTGTTAGTACTTATGCAAAGTGGATGAATGACGGTGAAACCAGCAGTAGACGACATGGTGTTCGACGTCCACACGCTATCAGAGAAAAAGGTCGTCGGAGACTGTCTCGCATGGTGAAGCAAAACCGCAGCCAGACAGTGGCTCAGCTGACAGCCTAATACAATGCAGGACCAAGTAGAATAGTATCGGAGGACACTGTTCAGCGGACACTGTTGGATATGGGGCTACGCAGCAAACGTCCCACTCGTGTGCCTTTGCTCACCAAGCGTCATCGCCAACTGCGCCTGCGGTGGGCCCGGGAACATCGTGACTGGTCCATGGATCAGTGGGAGGTAGTTGCCTGGTCAGATGAATCACGGTTTGTCATTCATCACGCCAATGGCCGTGTCAGGATACGCCGTCTTTCAGGCGAACAGTTGCTCCCTCAATGTACAGTAGGTCATACACGGTATTATGCTTTGGGGGACGTTCTCTGGGACCCGTGGTTATGGTAGAGCAGACCATGAATACTACAGGGTATTTGAATATCATTGCGGACCAGTTGCACCCTTACATGGTCTCTGTTCTTCCAGCTGGAAATGGAATGTTCCAACAAGACAACGCCCCTTGTCACAAGGTTAAAATTGTGTCGGAGTGGTTCCAGGAACATGATGCTGAATTCCAGTTAATGTCCTGGCCGCCTAACTCACCGGATCGCAATCCGATAGAACACATTCGTGATGTCCCGGGACGGCAGCTCAGTGTTCAAAGAATACCAATTCGCAATATCTCGGATTTGCGTGACCGTTGCTTAAACATCTGGTACAATCTGTCTCCGGCCATCTACCGAGGACTTGTGGCATCCATGCCAAGGCGGGTTGAAGCTGTGTTGCGCGCCAAAGGTGGGCCAACTCGTTATTGACAAGTGGTCACAATGTTTTGGCTCTTGAGTGTATTTATAATCATTTTTTTTCCATGTTTGTTTATTTTTCGTGACAAAGTAAAATATATATATATTTTTACATGTATCTGAAGTATAGACTAATATTTTATACGAGATTTGCGAAATTGAATTAAATTGTATTTTATAATCAACTAAAAATTATAAATAAATAATCAATTTCAACTAAAAATTGTATTTTGTTAAAACCGACAGGTTTTATTTTAACTATAATTTTCAGAATTTCACTTTTTTATTATTCAGTTCGCATAAAATTTGTAATTTTAATTTATTCATTTTAATTGGTACGGTAAGAATTCTTAAATTACAAAATTAATCTTTATATTTTAAAAAGACAATAAACATTACATTAAAATTATGAATTAATGGAATTTAAGTTACAGTTTTTTTTAATATCTTTAAGAATATTAAGTGGACTTCAAAGGGCATGAAGGGCCTACCATTTTTTTTAATGTTAACAAAATGACGAATACAAAATAGTAAAATTTGGCAAAAAATTGTTCTCTATTTTAAAAATGCATTCTAAAAACATAGAACCGTGAAAATATTTTTTTTTCTTTTTAAAATATTGATAGTTTATTACAATAAAAAATTTTTTTATCAGGAAATTCAAATGCATAAGATTAGATTTATTTTAAAACCAAAACAAGAAGGAATTTTTTTTTCATGTAAGTACATAAAAATTAGTTACATTTATTTGCCTTTTCATTCAAATAGTTTTTAGAGATTCTTAATAATATCAAAATAAAAAAAAATATTATAAGTAAATTATTCAAATATATTGTTCCTTAAAAATAAATTTAAAAAAAAATATGTTAAAAAAATTTGAAATTCAACTTTTAACTCGCAGTTAAAAGAGCATGTTTGTATTTATTATTGATTTTCTTCAAAATAAATCGCATTACTTTTACGAAAAGCACAAAATCCGAGACGCATTTGAGTAACAGGAGGAAAAAAAAATTATGCAGAGATAAAATATTCATCTCTAAGAAGTTTGGCGAAAAGGAAATTAGGAAGAAATAAAAAAAAAAAAAAAAAAAAAAAAAAAGAAAATGGAAAGGAAAAAAAAAAACGGAATTAAGAAAGAGAAAGGAAACGTGCAATTTGAGATCATAGAAAATTTCAAAAAAGTTTTTCAGAGTTGAAGAAAATCATGCGGGTAGTGTTCTCTGGTATTTCGTTTGACGCAAATTTTTAATTCCTGTTTCTTCTAGGATCAAGTGCATATTTAATTACAGACTCCAGTTTTTTTTTTCCTTTTTCCACTTTTCATTCTTCTGAGGAAAGTAACTTTTTTTTTTTTTTCTTCCACTTGCAAATGTGTAGCAAAAGCAAGAAGAATGCAAGTGATTGCAAGAAAGTTTTTTTTACTTAACTCATATTACTTTCTTTTAAAGTACTAATCGAAAAAAAAAATTTAGACACATTTGTAAATAAATATATTGTTTAGGCCAAGGTTAAAACCTTAAAAACAAATTAAATGTTTATATAGTTAATTAATTTCAATATTTTTTTTTCATCAGGACATGTAAACGGAGGGAAAACTAATGAAATGGTTAAAGACTATTTTTCTGTTAACACCTTATCTTGCTTTAATTACTACACTATCTTTTTTATGTTTAATTTATCATCTGTTAAAAAAAAGCATTAGTTTTGTTTATCAATAAGTATGTAAAAATAAGAGTTTTTTTGTTGTACAAAATCTAATGACCGTAAATACTAATTGCTTTTAATTACTTATTTAACATGTGTTCACATTAATTATTACAGGTTATTTTTTAAAAAGAGTATTAATTATTAATATTTTCAGTTATTTACTGATCTAATATTATCACAATTCATTATTTAACAGTAACTTGAATTCAGAAATAAAAAAAAATTGCTTGGTGATTTTTATTTTTAAAATTAAATTTTTCAAAAACGGTTTTCAAAAATATGCTTTAATTTAACACGCTTAACTAAAAACCTCTAATTTATTGGAGATGAAAAAAAATTATTTATTTGTGTGCAGAGTTTATTAACTTGATGATTAACGAATAGATGAAGAAACTTTAGTTAATGGGGCTATCTTACAAATCGTATTGGTCCTTATAGAATTATAGCAGATATTGAATTTACCCACAGTACTATATCTCTATTGTTTTCTTCATAGAAAGGCTGAAAGTTTATATATTTCTGGGGCTATGGAACGCAGTTAATGTCCTTGCAATATAGTTACTTGTGGGCAATTGTACAATTAGAAGTCCAATCAATACTGTTATATTTTCAATATATTTAATGACTTGGAATATTATGAAAGGGCCATTTATTATTCCTTACAGACCACATATTTTTCCAGTGAAAAATGTATGTCTATGTATAATAAATTGAAATATTTAAGAGAATTTTGTGGTTGAGGAATTGTATCCGCTTTTAAATAACATAAGAAAGTTTTTTTAGAATTGCTGATAATATATATTTTAAAAGGTTGAGGAGCATACTGAATATTTTCTTGGGCATCAATCAAACCTTTTTTCCCATGATGGCATTTTTCAAGAGTTAAATTATTGCAATAATTCAAAATTGTCTCTTTATCATATTTTTTTTTTCATGCCTGAAGTAAATAACCTAATATTTTTCAAGAAAAAGTAAAAAAATTTCTGCTTAAGAAAATTGATATACAATATAATAAAGTATTTGCATTGATAGACAATAGTGCAAATTATTTTCAAAGTATATTATAATTCTTTTTGAAATAATGTATATTTGCATAATTATTATAAATTAATTTTTGACATATTTAAATGAATTTGTACTATTAATTAGGTATCATTTTCCTTTGGTAGTAAATTTTTACAAAACAGTTATACATTTTAAAATGTAAATGAAACTTTTTTAAATAGATGAAATGATTTTATTTCTTAAAAAATATTTTTAATTTAACTAAATTTGTTAAAAATATGATGAATATGAAAAAGAATCATTTTTATGTGAATCTAAAAATCTCATGCTTAGTTATTTAAAATGTGAATAATTTTAATTAAAAAAGCTATTTTAATTTTCTCATACATTTTTTTCTTA
Source organism: Caerostris darwini (assembly GCA_021605075.1). Lineage (NCBI taxonomy): Eukaryota > Metazoa > Arthropoda > Arachnida > Araneae > Araneidae > Caerostris > Caerostris darwini. Next base: position 52,036 of record BPLQ01007483.1, read on the forward strand.
GGTGTTCATTTCCCATTTTATATTTGTTTGTCACGAAAAATAAACTAAAATAATTTTTTTCTTAATTTACATCTAACTGAAATATAAGCAGATATTTTATACGAGATTTACTAATTTGAATTTTATAAAACATAATTAAAAATTTTATTTTGTTAAAACAAATGTATATTTTTTTATTTTAAATTAACATTTTTATAATTACATTTTTTATTATTTATTTTGCATAAAATTTGTAACTTTAATTTATTCATTTTAATTGGTACAATAACAATTCTTAAACTACAGAATTAATCTTAATCACAAGTCAAAAAAATATTGACATTAAAATTATGAGTTAATGGAATTTAAGTGTACAGTTTTTTAATAACTTTAAGAATATTAAGTATATTTCAAAGACATGCAGAAATCATCAATATTTTTTTAACGTAAACAAAGTGATGAAGTCAAAATGTTAAAATTTGGTAAAAAAAATTATTCTCAATTTTTAAAATACATTTTAAATATATAGAATCGTGATTACTTCTTTCTTAAAAAAATATTTTAGATTATTAGGATACCAAAAAAACAGTTTTATCAGAAAATTCAAATGCAAAAGATTAGCTTTGTTTGAAACACAAAATAAAAATGATTTTTTTTCCTTGAGTCTAACATATTTTTTTCTCAAAAAATAATGTAAGTACATAAGAATTAGTTACATTTATTTGCCTTTTCATTCAAATAGTTTTTAGAGATTCTTAAAAATATAAAATAAAAGTTCTAAGTAAATTATTCAACTTAAAAAAGAAATTTAAAAAAAATATTTTTAGGAAAAAAAAAAAAAAAATTGAAAATTAAACTTTTAACTCGCAGTTAAAACATTATGTTTGTATTTATTATTGATTTCCTTCAAAAAAAATCGCATTACTTTTACGAAAAGTACAAAATCCTAGACTGCTTCTGTAAGTAACAGGAGAAAAAAAATTATGCAGAGATAAAATATTCATCTCTAAGAAGTTTGGCGGAAAGGAAATTAGGAAGAAATGAAAAAAAAAGAAAAAAAAAAAAAAAAAAAAAAAAAAAAAAAAAAAAAAATAGAAAAAAAAAAAACGGAATTAAGAAAGAGAAAGGAAACGTGCAATTTGAGATCATGGAAAATTTCACAAAAGTGTTTTTTGAGAGTTGAAGAAAAAGCATGCGGGTAGTGTTCTCTGATATTTCGTTTGACTCAAATTTTTAATTCCTCTTTTGTTCTAGGATCAAGTGCAAACTTAATTACAGATTCTAGTTTTTATTGTTCTTTTTTCCACTTCTCATTCTTCTGAGGAAAGTAAATTTGTTTTTTTTCCAATACTGGCAAATGTGTAGTAAAGCAAGAAGAATTCAAGTGATTGCAAGAAAGTTTTTTTTACATAACCCATATTGCTTTCTTTTAAAGTACTAATCTAAACAAAACAAAAGAAAATTAGACACATTTCTAAATAAATATATTGTTTAGGCTAAAAACAAATTAAATATTTATATAGTTAATTGATTTCAATATTTTTTTTTCAGCATGACATTTAAAAAGAGACGAAAACTAATGAAATGGTTCAAGACTATTTTACTGTTATCACTTTATCTTGCTTTAATTACTACACGCACTATCTTTTTGATGTTTAAATTATTATCTGATAAAAAAATACATTAGTTTTTTTTATGAATAAGTATGCAAAAAATGAGATTTGTTCTGTTGCACAAAATCTAATGATCATAAATACTAATTGCTTTTAATTACTTATTAACATGTGTTCATATTAATTATTACATTGTATTTGTTTAAAAAATAGTACTAAGTAATAATACTTGCAATATACTAGTATTGGCAAGTAGTATATTTTATACAAGATTTGTAAATATGATTTTTTTAAAACTGAATTAAAAATTGTATTTTATTAAAACAAATATTTTTTTATAATTTTAATTTTAATAATTTCACTTTTTTTATTATTTACTTTGGATAAAGTTTGTAATTTTAAAGCATTCTATTTAATTGCTATAGTAAAAATTCTTAATTTACAGAATTAATCTTAATATTTCAACAGGTCAAAAAAAAATATTTACATTAAAATTATTAGTTAATGGAATAGAAGTTACAGTTTTTCTGTTTTTTTTTTTTAATTTTATTTAAGAATTTTAAGTAGACTTCAACGACTATGCAGAAATTATCAATATTTTTTTAACGTAAACAAAGTAATAAACAGAAAATGGTAAATTTTGGTAAAAAATTGTTGTCAATTTTTAAAATGCATTCTGAAGACATAGAATCGTGAACATTTTTTTCTTCTAAATTATTTTAGATTATTATAATAAAAAAGGTTTCATCAAATGCATAACATTAGCTTTGTATTAAACACAAAAATAAAATGAATTTTTTCCTTAAGTCTAACATATTTTTTCTTTAGAAAAAAAATGTAAGTGCATAAAAATTAGTTACATTTATTTGCCTTTTCATTCAAATAGTTTTTACAGATTCTTTTAAAAATATCAAAAAACATCTAAGTAAATTATTCAAATATATTGTTCCTGAAAAATAAAATGGAATTTTTTTTTTTTTTTTAAGTTGAAATTTAACTTTTAACTGGCAGTTAATACTAATTGATTTTAATTACTTACTAACATGTGTTCATATTAATTATTAGAGGTTAGTTTAAAAAAAACAGTACTAATTATTAATATTTGCAATTATTTACTTGTCTAATATTTACAGTTAATTATTTAACAATAATTTAAATTAGAAGTCAAAAAATAGCATGTTTATTGCATTTAATAGCTCTATTTTATTGGAGAGGTTTCCAATAACACATGCTTTTAATGTTCAATAAAAGTAGATTTTAAATGCCGTTTATAAGTATATTTTTATATTTATCTTATTTATTTACTTGCATTTCACAAATAATTATTTAACATGAATTTGAATTAAAAATTGAAAAAAAAAAAAAAAAAAAATAGCATGTCGATTTTTATCTTTAAAATTAATTTTTTCCAAAAACGGTTTCAAAAAATGTTTTATTTAACACGATTAACTAAAAATCTCTAATTTATTGGAAATGTTTTCAATAACAACAGAGTCTTTTAGTATTCAATAATTTTTTAAATATATATATATATATATATATATATATATATATATATATATATATATATATATATATATATGGTTTTTATACAGAGTCAAGTTGGGTAATGAAAAGAAATTCCCAGACAATTGTCATTTTTAGATAAAATATTTTATATACAAGACAGTGTCTTATATTAGATTTGGCAGAATTCTTGTACATTTTCCTTTGATTGTAAATTCTTACATTTTTTTTTTTTTTTACATTTTAAAATGTGAATGAAATATTTTTAAAATAAATAAAATTATCTTATTTCTCAAATTATATTCTTAATTTAACTGAATTTTAAAAAAAAGATATCATGAATTTGAAAAAAAAAAATATTTTTAAGTGAATATTCTAAAGAACTCATTGCTTATTTATTTAAAGTGTGAACAACTTTAATTAAAAAGCATTTTAATTTATCCAAACATTTTTTTTCTAAAATATTTATTTCTCCTTTCAAATTAGTTCTCACGAAAAATAGAGATAAACGATTTTTTTTTCTTCTTAATTTAAATCTAACTGTAGTATACTTTATACAAGATTTATGAAATTGAATTAAAAATTGTATTTTTTTAAAACAAATATTATTTTTTACTTTTAATTATAATTTTAATAATTTCACTTTCTTACTTCTTATTTCGGATAAAATTTGTAGTTTTAATTTGTTCATTTTAATTGGTACATTAAAAATTCTTAAGTTATAGAATTAATCTTTATATTTTAAGAAGTCAAAAAAATATTTACAGTAAAATTATGAATTAATGGAATTTAAAATACGGTTTTTTAAAAATATCTTTAAGAATATTTAGTAGATTTTAAAGACCATGCAGAAATTATCAATATTTTTTTTAACGTAAGCAAAGTGATGAAGACAAAATGGTAAAATTTGGTAAAAAATTATTCTCTATTTTTAAAATGCATTCTAAAAACATAGAATTGTGAACATTTTTTTCTTGTAAATATTTTAGATTATTATAATGAAAAAAAGTTTTATCAGAAAATTCAAATGCATAAGATTAGCTTTGTTTTAAACATAAAAAAAAATGAATTTATTTTTTTTCTTAAGTCTAACATATTTTTTTCTAAAACAAAATTTAAGTACATAAAAATTTGTTACATTTATTTGCCTTTTCATTCAAATACTTTTTAGAGATTCTTCTTGAAAATATCAAAAAAACATCGCAGTAAATTATTCAAATATATTGTTCTTGAAAAATAAATTGAATTTTTTTTTAAAGTTGAAATTCAACTTTTAACTGGCAATTAAAACAGCATGGTTGTATTTATTATTGATTTTCTCCAAAATAAATCGCATTACTTTTACGAAAAGCACTAAAAACACATAGACTGCTTCTCTTTAAGTAACAGTAGGGAAAAAATTATGCCGAGATAAAATATTCATCTCTAAGAAGTTTGGCGAAAAGGAAATTAGGAAGAAAGGAAAAAAAAAAAAAAAAAAAAAAAAAAAAAAAAAAGGAAAGAAAGAAAAAACGGAATTAAGAAAGAGAAAGGAATGTACAATTTGAGATCATAGAAAATTTGAAAAAAGTTTTTTGAAAGTTGAAGAAAAACAGGCGGTTGAGTTCTCTGATATTTCACTTGACTCAAATTTTTAATTCCTGTTTCGTTCTAGGATCAAGTGCAAACTTAATTACAGACTCCAGTTTTTATTACTTTTTTTCCACTTCTCATACTCCTGAGGAAATTAACTTTTTTTTTTCTTTTTTCTCCTCTTGCAAATGTGTAGCAAAAGCAAGAAGAATGCAAGTGATTGCAAGAAAGTTATTTTTTTTACTTAGCCCATATTGCTTTCTTTTAAAGTACTAATCGAAAAGACCAAAAAAAAAAAAAAAAAAAATTAGACACATTTCTAAATAAATATATTGTTGAGGCTAAGGGTAAAACTTTAAAAACAAATGAAAACTATTGAAATGGTTAAAAACTATTTTTGTATTAACACCTTATCTTGCTTTAATTACTACACGCACTATCTTTTTGATGTTTAATTTATTATCAGATAAAAAAAATATTAGTTTTCTTTATTAATGTATGTCAAAAAAAAAAAAAAGATTTGTTTTGTTGCAGAAAATCTAATGACCGTAAATACTAATTGCTGGCAATTACTTATTAACATGTGTTCAGATATTAATTATTACAGGTTATTTATTTAAAAACGAGTACTAATTATTAATAAAAAAGAGTACTAATTCAAAAAAAAAAGAGTACGAATTCAAAAAGAGTACTAATTCAAAATTAATCGCATTACTTTTACGAAAAGCACAAAGTCCTAGACTGTTAGTTACAGGAGGGAAAAAAATTATGCAAAGATAAAATATTCCTCTCTAAGAAGTTTGGCAAAAAGGAAATTAGGAAGAGAAAAAAAAAAAAAAAAAAAAAAAGAATATGAAAAAAAGAGAAAAGGAAACGTGCAATTTGAGATCATAGAAAATTTCCAAAAGTTTTTCAAGAGTTGAAGAAAAACATGCGGGTAGTGTTTTCTGATATTTCGTTTGACTCAAATTTTTAATTCCTGTTTCATTCTAGGATCAAGTGCTAACTTAATTACAGACTCCAGTTTTTATTTCTTTTTTCCGCTCCTCATTCTTCTGAAGAAAGTAATTTTCTTTTTTTTTCCCTACTTGCAAATGTGTCGCAAAGTAAGAATGCAAGTGATTGCAAGAAAGTTTTTTTACTTAACCCATATTGTGTTCTTTTTAAGTAATAATCGAAAAGAAAAAAAAAATTAGACACATTTGTAAATAATTATATTGTTTCGGCTACGGCTGAAAACTTAAAAACAAATTAAATGTTTATATAATTAATTAATTTCAATATTTTTTTTCGAAAATTAATGAAATGGTTAAAGACTATTTTTCCAGTTAACACCTTATCTTGCTTTAATTACTAAACCTACTATTTTCTTGATGTTTAATTTATCATCTGATAAAAAAAAAAAAAAAAGCATTAGGTCTGTTTATTAATAAGTATGTAAAAAAAAGAGAACTGTTTTGTTGAACAAAAACTAAAGACCCTAAATACTAATTGATTTTAATTACTTATTAGCATGTGTTAGATTAATTATTACAGATTTTTTTTAAAAAGTGTAATAATTATTTACTTGTGGTTTCTAATATTATTGCAATTTCTTATTTAGAATTAAGGAGGAAAATAATGGCATATCGAATTTTATCTTTACAATTAAATGCTTTCAAAACCGGAAATGTTTTATGTTTTAATGTAACATATGAAATATAAAAACGTATGAGAAATATGCTTTAATTTAACATTCTTGACTAAAAACTGTTATTTTAGTGGCGATGTTTCCAGTAAAAACATGTACTTTTAGAGTTCAATAAAATTTTATTTTTAAATGGTTTTTATATATATTTTTATATTGAGTATACTTCTTGCATGTTGTTGTCGTTAATCTTTAAAGAAATAATCATAATTTTAGCAAAAAGAAACAGGTTTTTAAATATGTCTTACTTTTAGATTTTTTTATCTTTAAAATTTTGTGTGTTAAAAAAGTTTATATATATATATTGGGCTCGGTGCCACAGGTTTCGGGTTTCAGATCCCGCTTGGCCATGTATGTTTGTAGTGGTACAGAATCCCCTTTAAACCATAGGTCTCGGTCTAATATGACTGTAGAACATTGTGCGTCGATCTGTCAGCGTAAAAAGAAAATCTATTTCTAAATCTGGCAGTGGCCAGACTGTCTTGGACCACCATGAGACTGTAGAAAACAAAAAATTAACTAATTTTTATTTAAAAAAAATAACCGAAAAAAATTATGTAAACAAAAGCTATGCAAACATGAAATTTTTGCAAACAATTATCGAAGAACTTTAATCATTTTAAGACATTTAATTTATTAATACAAATATAACTCTTTATATCAATACGCATGTACTATAAAAAACAACAAAAATCAAATTCAGTTTTAAACGCCAAAGAATCCGCCCGTTCACAATCAAATCCCAATGTAAAATTCCATAAAAATATTGATTCAACCCTTTATCCGTTTCAAACATTTGATCACAGAGTTCGTAAAAGTTTACGAGTGGGCCCACGCCATTTTTACGATGTTATTAAAATAGCAGTAAACGTTTAAAGATGATTTTTCATCCCTCTCTAACTCCGTTATCCTTAATTTAAGTCTCGACTTTGCATTCAAGGCTTCCTTAAACACACAGCCAATCCTCTAGTGCGACAAGTCGCAGACTTTATGCTTTTTCCACCGAGGGTTTTAAAATTGCTATATATTTTATTAGCACGGCATATTTCGCAAGATTCACGCATGAAATATGATTGAGTTTACAAATTGTCTGTTCTGAACATGTACGACGTGCATAATAAATAGTTGTGTTTTATTTATCATTTTTTTTTCTTGTTGTGGTGGATTCGTGTTTTATGTTTCATAGATTCCTGATTTTTTTTCCTCGGTATGTGTAAATTTTATATGCGGAAGGAAAAACTTTCCGACCAGACCATAAATTGGTTTACATTTGTTTAACATCCCAAATATCATTTTTCATTGAGATGAAATTGAATGTTGAAATAAAATATAAAGTTAGTCCCATTTAGTGAAACATTTTTTAGATATAATGTTTATATGAGAAAATATTTTTTTTTAATTTATATATTCGTTTTTTCATGCTTTTTTTTTTAAAGATTGCACTTTTAATTGTATGATATTTCATTTATACTTAATAATAATAATAGCCTTTTAAATAATAAAAGTATGTAAAAAGGACTTAAATACCTTCTAAATTAAAGTCGTATGTAAATTAATATGCATATAGACCGATGCTTGAATGAATTTACTATATATATATATATATATTGATGGCCGAATGACTAGGGATCTGGCGCTCGGTGTCACATGTTTAGGACTCGAATCCCGGTGGTGCCATGAATATGTTTAATGGTGCAGAATCCACTTTATATGTAGATCCCTTTCTAATATGACTGTAGTGCGTTGGACGTCGAGCTAGCAACCCTACGCAGTAAAAAAAATCATCTCCTACCTCGAAATCTGCCAGTAGAACTGCCTGCCCATTAGCCCAACATGGAGCTGTTGCACTACTGATGATAGTTATGATGATGATATATTTTTATTTTGCAGATTTTTTTTTAAAGAATCAACATAGTTAATAAATTATATTTAAAAAGATATTCCTGAAAAAGTTATCAAAACAAAAGCTTTGTAAATCTGAATTTTTGAAAATAACTATCGAAAAAAGTTAACAATTGTAACATCTTTATAACTTAAAAATTTTAACATAATAGTAACGTTAAAAATGTATTATGTTAAATATAAATCGACTCTAACTATCAACAAATAGTTAGATTATATATATATAATATAGAAGAACGGTTATAATTTTAACATAAAGTTAAAATTTTTTTGCTAAAAAACTAATACAAATTTATTAATACAAGTATAACTATTGGTATCAATACACACTTAATATAAAAAAATCAAATTCAGTTTTAAACGCCAAAGAGTCCGCAGGTTCACAATCAAATCCCAATGTAAAATTCCATAACAATATTGATTCAACCCTTTATCCGTTTCAAACATTTGATCACAGAGTTCGTAAAAGTTTACGAGCGGGCCCACGCCATTTTTACGATGTTATTAAAATAGCAGTAAACGTTTAAAGATGATTTTTCATCCCTCTCTAACTCCGTTATCCTTAATTTAAGTCTCGACTTTGCATTCAGGACTTCCTTAAACACACAGCCAATCCTCTAGTCCGACGAGTCGCAGACTTTATGCTTTTCCACCGAGGATTTTAAAATTGTTATATATTTTATTGGAACGGCATATTTCGCAAGATTCACGCATGAAATATGATTGAGTTTACAAATTGCCTGTTCTGTACATGTACGCCACGCATAATAAATAGTTGTGTTTTATTTATTATTTTTTTTTCTTGTTGTGGTGGATTCGTGTTTTATGTTTCATAGATTCCTTATTTTTTTTTCTAGGGACGTGTAAATTTTATATGCGGAAGGAAAAACTTTCCGTCCAAACCGTAAATTGGTTTATATTTGTTTAATATCCCAAATATCATTTTTCATTGGAATGAAATTGAATGTTGAAATATAATATAAAGTTTAGTTCCTTTTAGTGAAGTATTACTGAGGTATAATGTTTGTTTATATGGGTACATCATTTAATTTTTATTTAAATATTTATTTTTTTTATGATTTTTTTTAAAAGATAACACTTTTAATTTTAAGACATTTCACTTACTGATGTGTCCAAGACCAATTTTCAATTTAAAATTCCTGGGGCTTATGGAATTTTAATTTTTTTTTTTTTTTTTTTTAGGTTGCTGGCACAGTCCTTGACATCTGTGTGTTATGTTTAAAAGATGTATAAACAGTTCAAAGAAGGCAGAGAGCGCGTTGAAGACGAAGAGCCCTCTGGCCGACCATCCACCACAACCGACGAAACTCACGTCCAAAAAATTAAAGATCTTGTTCTTGCAAAGCGTCAATTTACAATTAGAGACCTTGCTGATAATATTGGAATTTCAAAACGATTGGAGAATTCCATTTTGGGCCTCAAACGCGTCAAATCTCGATTGGTACCGAAAACACTAAATGCGCCAGCATTGATACATTGATTCTTCGTGATTTTTTCGCCAAAACTGAAACCCATATCGTTCCACAACCACCGTGCGACTTCTGGCTATTCTCTAAACTCAAAAGACGTTTGACACCGTTTTGAGTTGATTGGAGAAATTCAGCGTGAATCGCCGCGGGCTTTGAATGCCATGCCTGCCTATGACATTTTAGCATGCATTGAAGATTGGAAAAAAAGTTGCCATAAGGGCATTTTGTCCGGAGGGGATTACTGTGAAGGCGATGAAATAAATTTGGAAAATAAGTAAAGAGGTTTTGAAAAAAAAAAATAATTGGTCTTACTTTTTGGGCACAGTAGTATACATAAGAATAATAGCCTTTTAATTAATAAAACGATGTTAAAATGTTTTAAATACATTGTAAATTAAAGACGTATGTAAAGTAATATGTATAGAGACTGATACCCTGCTCATTGCAACGAACTCTCCATCTTTTGCATAGTATTTCAAAATTACAAAATATAAATTTTATATATATATTTATAAATCGCAATAGATATATTGATAACATTTTGTTTTTCTATAAAATCTATTTCCTTTATATATATTTATTTATAGAGAGAGAGTGAGATTATATATATCTATATATATATATATATGTATAAATATATATAATATATATATGTATATATATATATATATATATATATATATATATATATATATATATAAATATATATATAATATATATATAAAATATATATATATATATATATATATATATATATATATATATATATATATATATATAAATATATATATATATAAATATATATATATATAAATATATATATATATAAATATATATATATATAAATATATATATATATAAATATATATATATATAAATATATATATATATATATATATATATATATATATATATATATATATATATATATATATATATATATATATTATATATATATATATATATTATATACATATACGAGTGAGATTCTTATGGTATTTTTCTTGTTTAGTACTTTGGATTATAATCGGTTTCTGTCAACTTTGTTTTCTTTTTATTTTTTCAGGTTTATTTTTATTGTATTTTTACATGTTGAACTTTATTTATACTAAAATGCTTTTATATATATATATCTTATCTTAACGTATTTCTGACGAATATAATTTTAAATTTGATGAAATCATTTTTCTAAAACTTGTGACTGACAATTTAATAGATGATTGGTTATTTAATTAAATACAAGTTTAGCAATAGGTATTTCTGTCACTAATATATCAATGTACATTTTATATCAATATTATCATCTGACAGTTATTACAGATAACATTTTCAGTTCAGTGATAAAATATTTGAGAAATTTAATCGAGCGATCATTAAAACATGTAGTCCGTTGTCAAGTGAACAGGTTATTTACACACATTCGTTATATTCCAGCATGTTACGGAAAAAGTCAAACAAACGTAATTTGCATAAGAAATAATGATTTTCCGATGAATAAAGCTTTTAAAAGCTAAGCAAATTGAGTAATAAATTTTTAATTGAGTTTTATTAAATTCCTTTATTATTCATATTTGTTTGAAACACTGTTACGACAGTTGTGTAATATATTTCTATTACCAGTTTTAATAATGAATTTATAACTTCTCTATTGACTTAATTTTTAAATATTTCTAACTGCGTGCTTTGAAAAAGTGGCTTGTTAAAAACTATCGTATTTTATAACACATCTGATTTTGTTTTATTTAAACGCCATTAAACTTTATTATCTTGAAATTCATAGCAAAATAGCAGAACATAGATCGCTGGGATTTGGCATCAAAAATTATTTTCGCTAAAGTGCGCCAACTATAGGGTTGCAATTGTAAGAGAAATGTATTACAAACAGTACAAGAAATCCGTCCCATCAGTCACATTTGGCGCACCAAAAAATTTGCCAAATCCCAGCTGCCCGTATTTTGTGATTTAACTAAATTCTAGAGAATAATTCTTCTTCTTATTTATATTTTAGGAAAATTGTTGCAAGCTATATAAAATTATAATTATATCAATAGTCAGAAAAAGACAGAAGAATGTAATATTAGTTTCATTTAACTTTGGGAACGCTTTATTAAATTACTGCGATTAATTAATTACATTTATAAATATTTATCTACGGACATTTCTCTTAGAAAGTAAAGACATTTATAAGAGATTTATATTCATCGTACAAAAAACAAATGTTTATATTATAGCTAATATATTATAAATGCTAAGAAGTCCTGCTGACTTTCTTAAAGTGAAGGCTTGAACTTCCGTGCTGAATAACACCTCTATTTTGTTTTTCTTACGTCTAATCAAATGATGAATATTTAAGCAAATTCATTAATAAGCATTTATGCATTTAATAATTGATTCTTACGACAACAGAATTCGATGCTAATTAAAAACATAGCCGCCGTAATAAAACATGAATGAATAAGAATTTATATGATATTGATTATATTATCTATGTAGTATTAAGTATGCAGTATGGCACTAATATATATTATCTAGTGTTGTCAGTGTGCTTAAATGTAAATATATTGAATTTAGATACCTCTAAATAAAATAATTAAAAATAATTCATAATTTTAAAAAGTTAAATATTTAAATAAATTTAAAGTTAATTTAGTTAAATATTATGAGCTAGAGTTAATTTAATTAAATATTTTATTATTTCTAATGAAAAAAGTCTTAAAAAAACCCTTTTTCGCATATTCCTCCAAATGTTACTTAATCTATTTTGGAAATAATATATTAATAAGTAAAACCTTAATCCTCATGTTAAGATCTCAGTTCGTCTTTGCCGTTTCAACTTTTTTAATTAATACGTTATTTAATAAATTATTTTTAACACATATTCTATTTTAGAACGTTTGAATTTAAAACATGAGAAAGGTGCATTGATTTGCACTAAAAAGAAACCTGTTTGGAAAAAGGTACATTGATTTTTATATCATGTAGTTAAGGTCTGCACTAGTATAAAATAGTTAAAAAACAATGCCCTTATAAAAATAATTTATTACATTGATATTGATGTTCAGTTTTTTAATAAATTGTAAAATTTTAATGTCTCATTATAAATGTGTAATATAATGGATTAATACCATAGCATTCCTGTTTATATTATATTAAAAAACTAATTAGAGTTATTTCGCAATTTTTAAGTATGTACCAGTTCAAAAAAAGAATTATTCAGTTTCATGGAAACACACATTATCTTTCTTTATATAAAAATAAAACAATAACGACTAAATTAAAACTAAATAAAAGGTTAAAACCCCATATTTAACCTTATGTCCCCATAAATCTTGAAAAACAAATTCAACAATATTGATGCGGTTGCTATTTATGTCAGGGCAATTACATATCAAGTGCCTGGTGTCTCTAAACGTCAAAGATGAAAGAAGGTGTGCCATAATATAAGAAGGTAACATATTAGTGCATGTCAGAATGGATGTAAGTACCCATTAGCTATGGATAATGAATGATAGACGCTCGATAGTTTCTCACGCTTAAGCCGTCTTTGACGCTAGTTTCTTAATGGGCAACTCCAACCAATTCGATATGGAGAGGCAAGTGGTCTCATTCCCACACCATTTTTTCTCATGAAGAGCAATCGTAACTTCAATGCATCATTCCGTCGCTATGTGTGATTTCAACAGGTGTTTAGTGAAAATTTCGACCAAGTGATGGATTGAACTTAAATAATACAATAAGTTTTTCGTTGTTGCTACTAAAAAGACATCCATCAAATATTGAAATTATTATATAAAAATTATTTAATAATTATTGCAAATTATTTTACTTATACTAATATATAACTCATATTTCCTTTCTTAACTTGTTTTTAGATTTTGCAATACTGCATTCTAGAATTCCTTTTTAATCAATAATTACATTTAATTTCATTATATTCTAAAATTGATTTCTTACAATATTATAGCTAGCATTAGGAAAGAGTTGTTAACAGTTCTCCTGTAACGTAAGATTGTTTTACAATTTTTGAATAATTTTAAAATCTTCTAATAATAGATGCAATGGTAACACGTCATATAAATAATTAATATCTCTCAGCATATACTGCATATGTAATTTATAATTTTAAATAAGTCATCGTGTTGCTATGTGCAATTTCAACAGGTGTTTAGTGAAAATTCAGCTAAGTGATGTATTGTAGCTAAAGAAACTAACTACATTGTTGTAACTAAAGAAAAGACTTTCAGCAAATATTGAAATTACAATATGAAAATTGTTTAATTATCATTGTAAATTATTGTACTTATATTAATATGAAAATTTTGAGACAACATTCTTTCTTAACTTGATTTTATAATTTACGAAATTCCATTCTAAATTTTGTTTCTTATAATACTATTTTGACTCTATTATTGGGAAAAAGATGTTTCAGTGTAACATAAAATTCTTTTACAAGTTTAATTATTTTAAAATCTCCATATAACAAAGTACATGGTAATACATCATCAGAATAATTAATATGTTATAAATTTAATTATATATAACTTAGCATATACTACATCTGCAATTTATTTTAATTTTAAATTGATCATTGTGTTGCTATGTGCTATTTTAAATCCATTTTTCATTGTTGTTACTAAAAAAAATACTACTAAAAATACTTACTAATAAATATTGAAATTACTACATAAAAATGATTTAATCACATTGAAAATTATTTAATTACTAGTGAAAATGATTGTACTTATACTAATATGAAAACTTTGAGGCAACATTCTTTTTTAACTTGATTTTAAAATTTGCGAAATTCCATTCTGAAGTTGATTTCTTACAATATTATTTTGACTCTAGCATTTGGACATTCTATTTCCCCTATAATGAAAAATTTTTTTACAAATTTTTAATAATTTTAAAATCATCTTATAACAAATATCATGGTAACATGTAAAAAATGTTAATTATTCTTATAACATTTAATTATACGATATCAGCATATGTTGCAGATAAAATGTATTTTAATTTTAAATTAATTTGGTTTGTTGAAAGATAAAAACCAGTTATTATTATTATTATAAATAAATAGGCGAAAAAGGTCTAAAATAGTAAATAGTATTGTATATATATTATGAAACCATTTTTAAGTAACGATAAATACATTTTTATGTGCATCCTTTTTTGTGTTTGAACCACTTAAAACACATCATACCTATGGTGACTTGAGACAAAAGTTAAATATATTTCTCATCTTTGTATACCTTTATCAACAAATAGTATCAAACTATTCTAAAAGCAATCATAAACCAATCGTGCCATCAAAAATAAAATACAAAAAAAAAATTCTTAAAAGTATTTGTCGGCGTGTAATTGATTTCGAATTATTCAAGCACAAAGACATTTATTGTATAGATTCAATTTGAGACCCTTGCTTTGGTTAAGGATTTGCATATTCCCTATTCTTCTGCAAGGATAAATTAGCCTCTCCAGCTTTTGGCTGGATGCGAATTGCGAAACAAAATAGGGTTTAAAACGCAGTACTATGTTACTCCAGGGTAAATTTGCCCATCCATGTAAAAGTTAAACCACTAATGGCTGCTTTGAACTTGTTCAGTTTCTGCTTTACTGTTTTAATACGAAACTCGCACTGCTTAAGAGGTACTTAAGCGCAGTACCGTACTGGAAGCTGTTTCATTAATGGCAACATTAATACTCAACGGCTCGATTTAATGTAATTTAAAGGCTTCCGAATTGAAAATACTAATCCTTGAGTTCATGCGCCAATTAATGTTCAAAATGGATGCTATGAATTAGGAATTTAATAGCCTTTGTTCAGTTGTTGTTGTTGTTGCAGTGAAAACTAATTAGTCGCTTTATGTGTTTGACTCGGAAGAAGAAATGTAATTTCTTCAGTCATCAATAAAGGGATTTTTTTTCCTGCTCGTAGGGAATTATTTTCTGAAAAATTTAATTATTTTAGAAGATTAAGATCTAGGTGATGGTTAGGTGAGTTTTATTGATGTGTTTCATTCAAGAATTGAATAATAATTGTATTTAGATTGTATAATATAATATATTTATATATTATACTTATATTATAATTACTTATACTTATATATAATATACTTATATGCATATATTACTTATATTATTACTAAATTCTGCAAAGTATGTTTATATGTTTGACGCTTAAGAAGAAAAATGGATTTTTTTTCCCTCGTAGGGAATCAAAGATGAATAGGAGAATTTTGTTTTGCTTCAAACTGAAAAATAATTGAATTTAGAATGTATAATATAATATTCAGATATTAGTGATATTATAAGTAAGCAATAATATAATGTGTATGTTTTTGATTCTTAAAAAGAAAAAGGGATTTTTTACCTCATAGGGAATTATCTAAAAATTTAATTATTTTTAGAAGATTAAAATCTCAGAGATGGTGAGGTGAATTTTGTTCATGTAATTCAGTTCAGAATTGAGACACAATTGTAATTATATTGGAAAATATAATATTCAGATATTCGTAATAATATTAATAAACAATCATATAATGTTTATGTGTTTCACTCTTAAGAAGAAATATAATTTCTTCAGTCAATAAGGGGGGTTTTTTCCACCTCGTAGGGAATTATCTTCCGAAAATTTCATTATTTTAGAAGATTAAGATCTAAAAGATGGTTAAGTAAATTTTATTTAGGTGTTTCAGTGTTAGGTGTTAGGTAGTTTTTAAATCCTGGCGGTGGAATGGCTGTTTGTTAGTGGTTAGGATTCCACATTAAAGTGTGGGTCATAGTCTAATTAGCCCAAAGTGTGTAAGAAATAACCGTAAAGGAGAAACCAAATCAAATTTGAGATGATTAATAGTAGGAACTACACTGCATTTGCAAATGGTATAGCAAAAAAATCGAAAACTCCAACCAGGTAGTCCGTCTAACAAGGGAAGCTGCTGAATATCACAAACGCCATCGAGTCTCTTCGTTTCTTGCAACGGTGTCTCCAATAAAGTCCCCAGCGGATTGAATCTCAGCCTTAATGCTCACCAGCGAAGCACGTTACCACTGAGCAATGATTCGTGCAGAATTTAATTACTTTTAAAGAATAATAAAATATTTCAAAAGTCAATTCAATTTGTTTACATAATTCTTACACTAATTTTTGTTTAGCCAAGCATAGGATTCCCAATATATAAATTAAAATTCTACAGACCATTTGTTTTTGTGATTAATTTGATATTATATACAGTGGGTAAAAAAATTATTGGTAAATGCCTTAATTTATTCATAGTGACAAATAAATAAAATGTTATGCAATTTTAGGTGTTGTAATTAAATACGACATCTTAGATATATAAAAATAGTAAAAATGTTATTTTAATTTGCATTTTCTACGATTTTTTCTTTCAAAAACGAAAATTTGCAAAAACGTATTGGCAAAGTTTTAACTGCTATGCAAATTTTGTTACATTGAAGTCACGTGTTTCGACTAATAAGAAACTCTACCGGTATAAAGTCTACAAAACTACTCCAAAAGTGTCTATGCATTATTTTGCGATTACTGCAGTAAAATGACTTCAAAATCGAAGGGGTTGGACGTTAGTATTAAAAACACGATTATTAGGCTCAGAAATGAAGGTTTAACTTATCGCGCTACAGGAGTGCAGTTCAATATAAGTTTATTTACTGTCAGAAATGTTGTAAAAAAGTTCAAGGAAACAGGATCAACGGAAAATAAGACTAAAAGTGGACGACCTCGAATATTTTCTACAAGAGAAGAACGTGTCATTATTAGCAAGGTTAAGAAAAACCCTAAAATAAGTGCACCCCAGATAGCTAAAGATGTTGCTTTCACTTAGCAAAAGACTTTCAGCGTACAGACTGTACGGAATGTTTTACACGAGAGAAATTATTATGAAAGGGCAGCTAGAAAGAAACCATTCATCTCGGAAATAAATAGGAGAAAGAGGTTAGATTTCGCAAAATCCCACGTTGATTTATCTGAAGAGTTTTGGAATACAGTTATTTTTCCGACGAATCAAAGTTTAACATTTTCGGCAGTGATGGACGACGATATGTGTGGAAGAGGCCAAATACTGAATTGGAAAAGCAACATTTAACTGCTACTGTAAAACATGGTGGAGGCAGCGTCTTAGTTTGGGGCTGTATGGCAGATAATGGAATTGGCAACCTGCATTTTGTTGATGGTATTATGACAGCACGTACATACATTGACATTTTGCGCCTTAACTTAAAAATCAGTGCCCAAAATCTTGGCTTGGGAACATTATTCGTTTTTCAACAAGACAATGACCCCAAGCATACAGCGAATCTCACCCGTGAATGACTACTCCACAATGCTCCTCGCCAATTAAAAACCCCACCTCAAACGCCTGACATCAATCCAATAGAATATTTATGGCACCTGCTGGATCTAGAAATCAAGAAACATAAAATTTCAAGTAAAGATGACGTCAAACGTTTACTCTTGCAAGAGTGGCACAAAATTCCCAACAGTACAACAAAGACCTTAGTTTCCTCTATGAGAAATAGATTACAAGCTGTTATAGATGCAGAAGGTATGCATACAAAGTACTAAACATATATTGATTTTATTTTCGCTCATAATTTTATCAATTTCATAATTTTGCCAATACTTTTTTTATCATGTAAATTTTGGATTTTCTCGTAGATTTTGACTAAAAAAATATTTAAATGAAAATTTCGTTATATTTGTTTGTCTTTTCTCCTTCTGTAATCGCCATGTTAAAATAAAATTTGTAAACATATTTTGTTAGCAAATATGATCATTTATAGGCAATTGCCAATACTGTTTTTATCCACTGTAGCAAATATTTTCACGTGAAATGTTTCTCTTAGAGAATAAATATCAAATGTTTTTATATGGCTTTGATTCAACATATTTTAAATGTTTACTGTATATTAACATATTCACTATATATTAAGATAATATATATTATAAATACATTCATATTTTCTTAATAACATACATGTCAATAACTAACGTAAAATTAGTTTGATATAATACATAATATATATTATTACTTATTATTTATACATATTACTATTATTACTTATTACTTTATATATATTATTACTGATTATTTTATACATTTTCATTATTTTATTCAAAAGATACAATTTTTAATATAGAATAAATATGTATATTAATTATATAAATTTAAAACAAATTTTTAACTGAAGAAAACCGATCTTATAAAGATTTTAAACCTCTTATTATTCACACTTCATTTCAGAAGTTTCCCAAATTAGCAGAACTTTCAACCTTAATTAAACCTAAACCCATCGCTAATCTCAAACAAGCTCTTAAGCAAACGCTAATGAATTGTTATAAGTTTGTCAACATTGTCTCCTTTACTTAAGGATAAGACATGTTTGGAAGAATTTCCAAACTCTTCATACCTGTCGAACCAATACCTGGTTGTAGACAGAATTATGGATTTTCCTATAGAAAATAAAAGCTTAAATATCCTTCTGATTTTCACTGCAAGAAAATTTTTAAATTTCTTTTGAAAATCCTAATCTAGAAAAATTTATTCATTAATAAAAAATTATATAGAGTCTCATTAAAAGTTATTAATTATGAAATTATTATAAATTTTTATAGCAATAATGTTTCTAACTACTTTTGTATTTTATATGTAAATTTATATAGCTACATTATGCATTGACTTTTTAGAACATTAATTATTTAATTTTTTTTTTAAATTTATATAGTAAACAGGCTTTTAATATTCGTTAAAACCATTAAACGTAAATTCCTCAATTTTGGTTACTTTATTACGATTAAATTATGAGCTGGAATTTCATAAATAAATATATATGAATAAACAAATACAAATAATATAATAAACAAATACTGTATATTTCCGAATATAACATGATCTGCATAAAAGCCAATGGAGCTGGTTTATTTTATTTTATTTTTTTTCAAAAAAATTTACCCTAAATTAAAATCCTTGTATACAATCCTAAATGAAAAAAATAATTCATATAACAGGCAAACATGGTAAACTATTGACAAATTGCCATATTTTTCAATCAAAAATCCAACTATGATAGTCATAACTCGAATTATATCTATCCAACTTCAGTTGTTATCTAAACAAAAACACAAAAAGTAAGTTAAAAAATTAAAACGATTTTCCTGATACATTGTTATTTTTATGTACTAATTATTTATGGTATTTAATTTTTATTTCTGTTGTAAGTTTTGGTACTTTTGCGTCCATCTGAAGCAAAGTTCATCAACATCATATTTTTCATTTTAATGAAGAAGCTACATACTGACAATGTAAATAACTTAAAAACAAATAATTTCAATAACTCGTTTCCGTAAAACGAGTAACTCATTTCATTAAAAAATCATAAGCTTAATAAATAAATAAATATATGAAATAAGGTATATTTAGCGATATTTATGCGATTTATGTTTGCACCAGGCTAACGGATAAATCAGGTTTTTTTTTTCAAGATGAGTGAATTCGTATACAAGCCGACAGTTAGTTTTAAAAACATTTCTATTAATTATCGGCTTATACATGCAAATATTCGGTAATGAAAAATTCTTATTTATTGATAATAATGAAAGTCTACAAGAAAATTGTCTTTAATTATGAACGTGAATTAAAAT
This sequence comes from Caerostris darwini, assembly GCA_021605075.1. Lineage (NCBI taxonomy): Eukaryota > Metazoa > Arthropoda > Arachnida > Araneae > Araneidae > Caerostris > Caerostris darwini. Next base: position 72,445 of record BPLQ01007483.1, read on the forward strand.
TTATTTTAAAATTTTAAAGATTTAAAATGTTTTCATATTTATAATAATATATTTTCCATGCTGTTTCGCTAGTTTCCTTAAATTAAATTTATTATTAATTTAAATACTGTATGATATATTACTATACTAAATAAAGCTTAAATTAAAAAACGTGTTGCTTATGTTAAAAAAAATTTATACAATTGCAATTCATTAATTATATTGCATTGCATTGGAGAATTTTAATAATTGAAATATAATAAATAATTAAAAAATACAATATTTAAGAAATAATTTAATTAAGTTAGTACTGGACTTTATACTAATAATTAATAATAATCTAAATTCATCATTTCTGTAATATATACTATTAAGCACTTCGCAAATATGTAACTAACCTGCCATTATTTCAATCAACAAATGTATTCCATCTTCCATGAATTTCGTTCTTTTACATGCACAGTTATTCCAAACACGTCCAAGATATATATAACACAACGATGTGATATAGCACAGCATTAAAAGAAGTAACCACTTTACGTAGATTACCTTATTCCAGATGAAAGCGTACTGATTAGGCGGTTACTCCTATCTCTGTTGGACTCGCTGTTGCTATTTGGCTTGATGGTTTTACTAAATGCAGCCAAATAAAAGATGTGTCGTGCCTGGATTATTTACCTGTTTAATCATTACAAGAGACATGAAAATAGAAGATAAAAGCAGCAGATTTCTTTTTGCTTGTTAATCGCAAAACATTTGTTTGACTAAATGGATCAATTTTGTGTTTTTATCTTTAGTAAATGCTAGAACAAACTTCAAAATTTTTAAAAACTTCATATGTATTTTAACTGTCAGTTAGTCATTAGTGTTATGGATTTTTAAGGAAATATTTTCGTATGTTCTTAAGGTACTTTTTAATACATTTCACTTGAATACATGCTTTTTAATAAATTTTTAAATAAAAATATATTTTTTATAAAAAAGTGAATTATGTATCTGATATCTTAGCTTAGAAAATAAATAAAATGTTTTTGTATTTCTTTAAGTAATGCAGTTAACATTTTAATTTGCAGTATTGTTCAGTGTTTACTTAAAGATCTTTACAATTTTTTTAATGAAATTAATATCCTATATGTTACACTATATTCATATAGTGTATTTTTTTTTTAAATTTCTGTACTATTGGATTTCTTTTTAACAAGTAATACAATTTTTTTTTAATTCCTACTTTTTTTTCAATATATTGCAGATAATCCTTAATAAATAAATTTGAAATTTTCCTCTTACATATGGCGCCATCTATTGGTAGATACATTTAACTTAAATCTAAAAAAAATATAATTAATTAATTAAATTTAATTACTGAATTAATATTTGAAAAAACCGTATTAACATCAAGTAGCATTCACTACAAGTTCAAAAAACTGTATTTGAACTTGAGTGGAGGAATAAAAAGTATTTTATTAACGACTGAAAATTAGAACAGGATAATAAAGGAAGAGTGTGAACTAATAGTAGGAATTAAATAAATCAACTACATCAGCATCATTAATAGTTAAAAATTAAAATGCAAATAACATAGGTCAATAATAATCATGAATTTTTCATAATGGTAATCATGCCTCCTTTATGAAAAATAAATGCAATAAAGATTTAATGAAACATTAAAATCATTAAAACATCTCTCTATCTCTTTATATAATTGTATATACTTATGTATTCAACGTGTTGCACAAAATATATTTAGTAAAGAAAATTAATAATCAAACCCCTTCTTATTGAGGAATCCCTAATAAATTTAAATATAAAAGTAATTCCTGGTAGTCTGGATTGTTCGGTAAAGAAAGCTGGTTGCCTTACAAAATGTATCTTTACGCTTGGTATACGAGGGGGGGGCAATACCAAATTGTTTTGTTTTTTAAACAAATCTTTTGTACCATTTACCAAGACCATGATACGATGATACAATTTTCCAATATCTATATTATGGGAATTCTTTTTAACATAATATTAATTGATAATGAACCAACTATATCAGCATAAATAATGATTAAATGAAAATTCACATAATATGGATCGATAAAGATTCAATAATACTCATGTCTTTTTTGATAACAGCGTTCATTTAATCTTAATGCAAAATAAGTATATTAAAGATTTAATGAAACATTAAAATATTTTTATAGTCGTATATTCTTATACATCTGATAGCATAGTACAATTGGTTGATATTTACAAATTTCAGCATTTTTAATGAACTATATATCCAATGCGTTGCATTTTACAAGAAAATGAACCATCAAACCCCTTCTGATTTATTCTGATTCAACCCCTCAGAAATCTAAACATAAAAGTAATTTCTGATATCGTCTTGAACAGTCTGGAATATTTGGTAATGAAAGAGCTGATTTCCTTTCAAAATACAGGAAGGGGGATGACATGATAATACCAAATCGTTTTCAAAATCATATCATCTTGTATCTTTTATTAAGAGCACGAAATTCTAGCATTTAGCAATTCCGCCCATACGCATTATCTCTAAACTATACCACACAGCATCGCTTTACCCAGAGTTGAGATGCAACTATACCATTTTCGGAATATCACCAAAAATTGAACACATAAATTTTGCATCACCGCAATATTGAGCAACCGTCCTAAAGAAGTAGGAGTTAGCTAATATATTTTTACTAACAATTATATATAGGATAAAGATGATTTTTATAATTTGATATTTTCTTTTCAATTGCTCAAACCTTGACCGTATACGGAAAATTTCTATTTTTCTTGGTGGTCTTGTCCACTTTCACATGATTAATTTAATTTTTCAGATTAAAGTTCAGGTTTTAAGTGAACTTTAATGATGTAAGAAATAATTTTCAAAGAAACTTTGTAAATCGTAAGAAATTCTGTTAGTGAATCAAAAAACATTAGCTAATTGTAAATCCTTCTGGTCATTAATCTTCTTTATAAGGTTGTATATTTACAATAATTTTAATTTATAAATTTACGTATGTATTTACACGATATTGAGGTCAGATGGCCGAATGACTAGCGCTCTGCCACTCGTTGCCTTTGAGTTCAAGTCTCAGCAATACCGTGGATGCTTGTAGTGGTTCGGAATCCACTTCAAACTGTGTGTACCTGTCTAATAGCATGCATCTCATGTGCCGGAATCTGGCAGTTGGCCTTGGCCCACAATGGACTATTGTGCATTAAAGAAGATAAATAAAATATGATATAATTTTAAAGTGATTTTGCATTAATTGTTAAAATTATTTAAAATTATTTGTTTGTTTGCTTTTTCAATATTGACTTTTTCTTACATTTACACAACTACGTTTGCTTTCTACGTTAAATAAATATTGTTAATGTTTATTTATTCCTTTTTATTTACAATTTACTTCTAATAGCCTCATACCATACTTTTGAAGAAAATAGAGAGTTTTTGCTCGTACGTTAGTTACCGTAGGACGTCCGTTAGCTTTTTCTTCCTAGCACGCATGCTCAGGGGAAACATAATTTCCTATGAGCATGCGCGCTAGGGAGAAAAAGCTAACGGACGTCCTACGGTATGCAAACATTCTCTAATAGCGAGATGAACGATAATGATGTAAATTAAAAAAATTAATTTTATCATAAATTTGATGTTTTACAATAATATTCTGAATGTTTCTCTATGGCGTGTATTTTTAAAGCAGTAGAATTGATTTCTAATTATCGTAATGCATATCAATAGCATTTAATTAAAAATGCTTAAGTACAATGACATATTATTAAAAGTAACGTTAATTGTTTATCAATAATAATCTCATAAATCTGAATTCTTTTTTGGCAGTCAGACTTTTGCAATGGGTATTGTTCAGTTTATTATTAATGATTTAAAGAATTCATTCAATAAAGGGGTTACAATATAATATTTCTGAGTACCTCTGTTGAAATCTGAAGTAAATAAAAAAGCTCAAATGCACAAGTTTATTATAAGATTAATGATTATTTTATAATTAAGACAAAAACCAATGAAATTGTATGCATTACAATTTTAAAAAGAAAATTAAAATTATTTGTTTAATTTTTCAAATAATAATTGAGTGGAAGTTGAAAAAAACATTATTATAAATGAGAAAAGATAACGGCCACAGGTTTCAGGCTTGAATCGTGGGTGTGGCATGGATGTTTGTTAATTATTCAGTATCTTTAGGTACTTTTTAAGCCGTAGGTCACGGTTTTATTATTCTAGAGCGAGGAAATGACCATAGAGAGACAAACCAAACAGATCGATATTTTATTTTTATATATTTGGAATAAGCATAAATATTTGATATTAATATTACATAATTGTATTTATTTAAAATTATTTTGTAAGCATTTATAAAAAAAAAAAACTGTATTCATTTTTTATATCGATGTCTTTTATTTAGAAAATTTCGGTATTTTTAAGTATTTGGCACCATGTTTTAATTCAATGTATTAACTCAAGATGAATATTGATAACTTAAAAAAAAGTATTTTAAATATATATAGGAAATGTTTATTGTTTTAACAGTTGTTATTTATTCATAAGTATTACTATAACTTTGTTCAATATAGTAAAAAATTGTCATAAAAGCATATCATCCTAAAAAGTAAACAATTTATGTATTAGGGTATTAAATTTTGCTAGTGAATGTTTAGTTAGGATTCATATCCATTAAAGTGAATCATAAATTGAAACTGTACACTTAAAAAATTAAAGTGATATTTGAATTTTTTTTTTTTTTTTTTTTTTTTTTTTTTGCAACATACTATTACTAATAATTATTATTTGTTTCAAATAAAATTTTATTTAAATTTTTAATATACTTCAGCTATTTATTTTCCATTTTTAATAGCAAGTAAATTTATTACAATTTATTTTACTTTTTGTAAATGAGGTACATCTAATGTCTATTTGTTTTCATCTAATGTTAAATAGCGTCTATTTACAAACCCTATAAGTCACTTTTTTATTTTAAAATGGAACATTTACATATGCAGAACATTGATATATTATACTTTTTCTCCTAGTATCTGTTTATTTTAAAAATATATTTTTAAAAAAAAATTAACATTTTGTTATATTTCGATTGGGAATTATATAATTTCTAAAATAAATAATCTTTATGAATTTTTTTCATATCAATAATTTTTTTTTCATGTAATAATGTAAAAATTTTAACTAACTAAAAAATTGTACAAAGTTTTCTGCATTTTAATGTCGTTATTATTTAAAAATGAAAATAAACACTAAAACACTGTTTTTTGAATTAAATATAAATTTAAATAAATTGTATATGTAAATTACAAATTTAAATTAAAATTTTATATTTTATATATAAAATTTATAAGTTTAAAAATTCTGAATTAAATAAATAATTAATTAAAACAATAATTATTTTAAATAATTAAATAAATAATTAATTAATAGTAGATTTTAAATTATAATTTTAAAAATAAATTTGATTAAAAATTATTTTTAAATAAATTTTATTTATTTAATTAATAGTTAATAGCAAACTAATTATCTTTGTGTTTTTAATTAAATATAAACAGAAATCACATTTATTTTATTAAACTTAAAAATAAAAATTACATTTATTCTTAGTCATTATTACACTTTCACGCATATAACTAATGTAGGTTCGTTTTATATCCATGTATATAATCATAAGAAAATATGAAATTACATTACAACATTGTTATAAGTTATTTATCTAATAACCTGTTCCCACTGCTAAAACCATCAACCTAAACAGTTCTTTAATTAGAACCATTATGTTGTCTACAGTGATCACAAATAAATTGAATACTTTAATATACTTTTAAGCAGTGGCATAAAGGACGAAGGTAAAGTGTCCCATATGTGTCTAGACAGTTTTATTTATATTCCATTGCATGTAATGAAAGTATTTTATCGAACAGACCATACTATAGAGACGAACCGTTTTATGATACTTTTACTTGTCTGCTCTGGTATGATACATTTATCAGCAGTGTCATACCTTACCTGAATTTTTAAATGCTAAACCCCGATCACGTATAAAAGCAATAATGTTAAAAACTCCTTTAATCTAAAAATACAATTGTTTAAAATGTAATTTGTTTTTATAGCCATTCCATTGAGTACCAAAAGTTTTCTGCTAAATCAAAAAAATTATATCTATTTTAAACAAATTGTAAATAATTTATGTGTTGTCAATATATGATTCAGGAAAAAAAGTGCATGGATAGCAAGTTGTAAAATCGCTCAGCATAAAGACAACTTTACTGATAAAAAACGTACTATATATTATTGCAATATCGAAACAATTTGAAATATTGAAAGTATATTTAATAAGTAAATATCCTTATAATTAACTTTATTTAATTAATTAAATTAGAACAAAAATCACTTCATTTTATAAATAATAATATTCAAAATTTTAATTTATTCATATAATCCTAAGAGTATTATTAAATTACCTTACAACATTTTTATAAGTAAAACTGTAAAGAAGCAGTTACTGTAACTTTATCTAATAACTTTCCTGCAGTGCTAACAACATCAACCTAAACGGTTCTTTAATTAGAGCCATTACGTAGTCTAAAGTGATCACAAATAAATTGAATAATTTAATATACTTCGACGCAATGGCATATAGAACGAAAGTAAAGTGTCCCATATGTGTCTAGACAGTTTTATTTCTATTCCATTGCACGGAATGAAAGCGTTTTATTGAACATACTACACTTTAGAGACGAACCGTTTTCTGATGCTTTTACTTGTCTGTCTAATATGATACATTTATCAGCAGTGTCAGTCCACACCTGAATTTTTAAATGCTAAACCCCGATCACGTAAAAAGGCAATAATGCTTAAATCTCCTTCGATCTAAAAATAGAATAGCTTAAAATATAGTTTGTTTTTTGGCTATTCCATTTTAAACAGATTGTAATTCATTTATGTGCTGTCAATATATGATTCAGAAAAAAAAGTACATTGATAGTAAGTAATACAATTGCCAAGCATATAAGCAACTTCTCTGATAAAAAATGTAACAGATATAATTGCAATATCGAAACAGTTTGAAATATTGAATATTTTATATGTAAACATCTTCAAAATTGTCTTTATTTATTTATTTAAATTTGAACGAAAATCACACTTTTATTATATTACAATTGAAGATTTAAATTTATTTTTAGTTGTTAGTAAACTTTCGTAATACAACATTGTCATAAGTTATTTATCTAATAACCTGTTCTAGTGCTAGCACCATCAACCTAAACGGTTCTTTAATTAGAACCATTATGTAGTCTACAGTGATCACAAATAAATTGAATACTCTAATATACTTCGAGGCCATGGCATAAAAAGGCGAACGTAAAGTGTCCTATATGTGTCTAGACAGTTTCAGTTATATTCCATTGCATATAATAAACGAAATACGAATTATTCCGCTCTCGAGACAATTTGAAACTATATTTTTATAATTAACCTTATTTATTTAATTAAATTTCAACTGAAATCACACTTTTATTTTATTAAAATTAATATCAAAAATTTAAATTTATTTTTAGTAAACTTTTAAGCATGTATCCAAAGTAGGTATTTTCATATTCATATATAATCATAAACGATGAAATTACCTTACAACGTTGTTATAAGTTATTTATCTAGTGACCTGTTCCCAGACATAACACCATCAACCTAAACAGATCTTTAATTAGAGCCCTTATCTTGTCTACAGTGATCACAAATAAATCGGTTACTTTAATATACTTCGAGGAAATTTCAAACAGGACGAACATAAAGTGTTCCATATGTGTCTAGACTGTTTTATTTATATTCCATTGCACGTAATGAAAGTGTTTTATCCACCAGACTGTACTTTAGAGACGAACCGATTTCTGATACTTTTACTTGTCTGCCTAGTATGATACATTTATCAGCAGTGTCATACCACACCTGAATATTTAAATGCTAAACCCCAATCACGTAAAAAAGCAATAATGCTGAAACCTTCTTTTATTTAAAAATAGAATTGCTTAAAATGTGATTTGGTTTTATAGTTATCCATTAAGTTGATAGTAAATTTTAAAACATATATTCAATAATGGTACGTTAATATTCATATATATTATAAAAATTCATAAATTTTCGATACCCATATTTTCTTAAACAAAACCACTTTAAATTTCCAACACTTTAAAACAATATATAATAAACTGATTTCTATAAAAATATATTTCCAAAATAATACAGCACTGATTATCTACCTCGATTTCCTATTACAGCAAACCAGAAATCTAGAACGATGAAATTTTAAATTTAATTTTAAACCTGAGTTATTTTAGTAAAAGCAATATTAAAACTTTTAAATTATTCTTAGTTATTAATGAAATTGTAGGCATATAATCATTGTTAATATTCATATATATGTAATATTCACATATATATTATAATATTCATAAAGTTTCATTGCCCATATATTCTTAAACAAAACTACTTTAAATTATTCGCGTAATAATATT
>BPLQ01007484.1:0-51921 GCA_021605075.1 Caerostris darwini
TGAGCATCATTAAGTTTTTTAGAAAAAAATGCAATTGGCTTCCATCCATTTGGTTCTTTTTGTTGAATAACTGATCCAATAGCCCAATCAGATGCATCTGTGAGAAGTGCCAGAGGGTAATCCGAGTTGGGATATGCCATTAACGCTATTTGAGCAACATCTTGTTTGCATTTTTCAAAACTTTGTCTACTTTCATCGGTCCATGGTATTTTGCGTCGATCTTTTTTTGTTGATCCTTTCAAAAGTTCATGTAGAGGGGCTTGAGATTTTGCGGCATTATTTATATAATTACGATAAAAATTGATCATTCCTAAGAAGGAACGTAATTCGTGCATAGTTTCTGGTAATGGATATTCTACGATAGCTTTGATTTTTTGAGTTTGAGGTTGTGAACCTTCCGCAGATATTTGATAGCCTAAAAAATCTATTACAGGTACTCCCAAAACTGATTTGCTAATATTAATCCGTAGACCATATTTATCTAAACGCTGGAAAACTATTTTAAGATGTGAACGATGTTCTTCCTCGCAAGAAGAGGCGATCAACACATCATCTAAGTATGGAAACACAAAGTCTAGACCATAAAGAACTTCATTTATAAACCTTTGAAATGTTGCAGGGGCATTTTTGAGACCAAAACTCATCACGTTGAAGTGATAAAGTCCAAAAGGTGTGATGATGGCAGTTTTTGCCTTATCTTCATCTGCTACAGGAATGTGATAATATGCTTTAGTAATGTCAATTTTAGAAAGTATAGTTTTATTAGTTAAAATATGTTGAAAATCCTGGATTCGAGGTATGTTATATCGATCAGGCATAGTTAAATCATTCAATCTTCTATAATCACCACATGGACGAAAAGAACCATCTTTCTTAGTTACTATATGTAATGGACTTGCCCATTCTGAGCTAGATGGACTAATGATGTTATTGTCTAGCATATATTTAAATTCTCTTTTAGCTATTTCCAACCGTTTTGGATCTAATTGTCTTGCTTCACAATTTATAGGTTGTAATTTAGTTATAATATGATGTTTTACATTATGTTTAACATTTGAAACAAGAAAATTTGGTTTTGTTATATTGGGATACATAGAAAATAAATCAGAATATTTACATAAGCTGCTCGTTGTATTTACACTTTCATTAATAGAGATGGGTGCAATGTTACCATAAACTGCAAGGTTAGTTACACCATCAATTAATCTTTTATGCTTTATATCAATTAATAAATTGAACTTATTTAAAAAATCTGCACCTAGTATAGGTTTACTAATTTTGGCCACAATAAACGGGAATTGAAATTCTCGGCGTAAACCTAGATCAAGATTTAAAATTTCTGTACCAATAGTATCGATTGCAGTATTATTTGCAGCATATAATTTATAGTCACTAATAAATTTGTGTTTAGAAGTATAAGGAATAAGACTTACGTCCGCTCCACTATCAACCAAAAAGCGTAAACCCTTTTTTTGTCGTTGACAAATAGATGGAATTGACGGCAATATGTTGTATTGTCAGCAGCAGAGTCTGCCGTTAATTCTGTTGCTGATTCTGGTTTTCCGAAGGATTGTTTTTCCATGCACATGGAGCTTTGCATTTATCAGGAAAACATTTTTCTCGAAAACGAAAATGGTAATAACAGTATTTGTCAGAAGGATTGTAAGAGCGATTGCGAGACTTACTTCGATGAGAAGAAGAGTATCGACCACCTGTATTTCTTGTTTGGGAACGAGAGTTTCGTGTGACACTCAGTTTTGCAAGTTTATTATCCAAAAATGCAATTTGTTGTTGTAACTCAGTCATGGCATCTGATCCTGGTGAAACATTATTGCTTAAGCGGTAAAGTTCTTGTTTTGGTTGCATTTCAAGAATACGATCCGCCATTAATGCCAGTTTTTCAATTTTTTCATCACTGACTAGTAAAATATTCCGTACAGTATCAGGCATTTTTTGTAGAAATAATGTTGTTAGTACCTTATCAGTTATTCCATCAGTAGCCAGGTTTTTCATTTTTTGTAAAAGTTGACTGGGTTTAAGATCTCCCAAATCAAGTCCTGTAAGTAGTCTCTGAAGACGCTTATTTTCGCTTTCTTTAAATGTATTCAGCAAACGTTCTTTAGCAGCGGTGTATTTTGTTCTATTATCATCACTTATAATGTCCCACAAACTTTCAACAAATTTCGGTTCTAATTGCGAAACTAAGTAGTTGAATTTTGTATCCTCGGCTGTTATTCCACAAATTGAAAACTGTGCTTCAACTTGAAAGAACCATATTTCTGGTTTTTCAGCCCAAAAAGGAGGTATTTTGACACTTACCCGCGCTACTTCATTTTTTTTCGCCGATTCATTAGATTCAGTCATTTTGTAAATAATTCACTGTTTGCAAACAATTCACGGGTCACCAAGTATGTGGCGGTATTGTAAAGGTTGCGTAGTGTTATTAAAATTCAGACGGCAAAATAAAAGACGATAATCAATTTTCACAATTACGACATGTTTATTCTACTTCGAACGCTTACTACGTTCTATTTTCATTCTAGCGGGAAAATTCCCTTTCTAACAGTGAAAGTAGAAGTCGTTCAATTTGTATTCCATTTTACATCAATAGGTGTCGCTACAAGCTCCAAGAAAAATTAATTATCAGGACTGGAAACACAAGTTTCCAATAAGATCTACTATATCGATGGGATTTATATAATGACATGAATAGAAATTTTTATAATGATAAAAATTCAATTATTTATTCAAACAAAATGTTCCAATTAATTGTTAATAATTGTTTGACTATTTTGATCATTAATAAAGGGATAATGATGTCATGTTCCTATTGCAGAAGTGTTATTTTAAGCCACGCCTATCTGCTTGGAAAGAAATTCCCTGTAATATTCCCCACGAGAAGAAAATTCCCGTTTTCAGGCGAATCTATTACGAAAGTTAAATGTTTGGAGGGAGGGCAAGTTAATATTGCGAAATCTAGAAAGGAATACGATAGTACAATTAATAGAACAAATAACTTTATCTATTTGTTAAGCTTTGCTTAAAAAAGATATTTCAATTGGCTTTTTTTTTTAAAAGACAGAAAAAAAAATGTTTATAGTAATGAACTTATTAATAGAAAGGTTTTTTTGTTATTGAATTGTTTTAATGTTCTTTGGCTACTGATAAAGATTTTTCTAAATCTTCTATTATTGATTATTGTAAATTAGGCAATAATCAATAATTTTTTCAGTGATATGTCATAGAAAAATGTAACAATTTTTTTGTAGACTGCCAAGAATTCAGAAATTGTTCGCTCTTCTATAAACAGTTGTTACATGATAGATTTCTTCTACAAACACAATAGGTTATAAATAACAAATTTTCTAAAAACTTTATTTCTGATGGTTACATATTTGATTTTTTTCTTATTTACTTATTTATTTTAATCCTTGCAGCACTAGGAGTGACAATTTCGATCACATTTCTATAGTATTATATATAACATATGCAATAATTCATAATTGCATTAATTTAAAACCAACAAAATAAATATATTTCTTGTAATAATGTAAAATTATCATCTTATATAAGCATTAAAATATTTACTAGTAGGTACGATCGGAAAAGTTTACTTTCTGACATGCATTGAAATTCATTGTCTGCATTTAGCTTACTAACCCATTCTCAAAATCGACTGCTCCATTCTGTAGGAAGTGATGTTGGGTTGAAGTTGCTAATGAGATAAACAATCAAATTGGTTTAAGCACACAGCCCGAGTTAACCCAAGATATAATTTAAAAAATATGTTATCTGCTGTTTATGATAAGTGATTTTGTGCAGCTATTTTATCGGAAGCGTGGAGTTTTTTTCCAGAGACATGATCGACATTAATTCCATTAATAAAACTGATGAAAAAGTAAATAATTTATTTTTTTTTATTAAGTTTCATTACTATTAATTGTATCTCATAATTTTCTTTATTAATTCTTATTACAAAACTTTATGTTTTTCTCAAATATTTAAATTGTAAAGATAGTTAAATTACTCGTGAATCAATTGTTTGAAGTGTGAATTTCTGCTGCAAATTATAAAAATATATTGTTAAAAATGTTAATGATTTATATGCCCCTCCCCTTTTAAGAACGTGTAAAAACAATGATAGTAAATTATAAATTTTTTTTAAACACTAATATTTTTGATACGGTATCATAAGTTGTTTTATAAACGCAAATATTTGTAATATTTTAATGTTAGATAAGATGTTAATTCGACCACTAAAATAAATATTACCGTTATTTATTTTCCAATTGAATTAATAAATTACTTGTTTGAATACTTTTTTTAAAACTTTCTATCCTATTAAAAAAATAAATAAAAAGTAAGACAATTTTTTTTTTAATAAGTTGCATGTTTAGCAAATATATTTGTTTTTCAGTCATTCAGTTTTTCATATTGTTGTGAATTTAAATAAAGATATTTGTGTTAAAAATATAAATAAAATTTCTAGGTTAATTAAAATTTATTTTGTTGCATGCACAAACTTAGCATTAATTTCTTAAAAAAATATTTATAATACTTTTAAGGTTAAATAATTATTATGTTAAAAGGATAGAAAGTTAGTTTCCCTGTTGGTATTAAAAATTATAATATGAAATTATATATGTATAAATTACTAATATACTTTTAAAATTGATTTAATTTTATTGTGTTAATAGTGTTGATAAAGATGTGTTATAATAAATCACTATCATTTTTCATTTAAAAAAAAATGATTTTTATATGTTTTTATAGCAATTTTTACAAGACTTAAATGCAAATATTTGTACAATTTTTATTTTATTAGAACAAAAAATATTTCAGTTAAATATTTAATGTTTATACTTATTTTGCTTTTATTTTATCGTGTTAGTATATCCCTATTTTTTCAGATTTCTTATACATTTATTTATTAAATTTGTTTACATTAAAAGATACAATTACACTGCTACATTTTTGCCAATAGTATTATTCTTTATGTGTACTTATTTACAAAATTACTTTACTTATAAAAATTTGTATACAATTTTTTTAATTTCAATGTGTTATATTGATTTAGTGTAATGCACTAAAGCTTGCCTGTTAACAACAGTTTTAAGATTTTGTAATTGTACCTAGGCATTATTCACACACACACACACAATATGATTGGAAAATATAAACTTTTTAAATATATGTACAGTTGCTATATCAATTCCACTCTTCCAAAATAAGAAAAATGCATATAATTTAAATAACATCTAAAGAAATGTAAAAATTGGATACTTTGGGAATATTTTATTATTATTATTGCAATAACAAATAGCAATGTGGGCTGCAGCAATTCTTAACAATAAAGCAACCTTTCATGCTCTTGGCATATTATTCATATATATTTAGTATATAAATAACAATAATCATACATGAAATTACACAAAATATTTTAAACATAAACTTAGGGGAAAACTGAGAGTAAACATGAAGAAACAAAATTATAATAAGTAATTCGTTGGAACAGTTTTGGAATGACTATTCTATACTTTTTTTCTCCAATGTTAATTTCTAATCAATGTTTTCTCTATATTTCTTCCTTCTCTTTTCACATTTTCTGAGTTTCCAGAAATAATGTGCACTTCTTCAACCAAACTTAGCTATTTGTTCTCCTTGACAGAAAAGAAAAAAAAAAAAAAAAAAAATACCTGGTTTGCCTTTGCCAAGACCAGAATAGGTGAACTGCAATGTAATAATACTAGTTTTCTTTCTTGCTTTTATGTGACTAAAGTTTCTGTATATTTATTTCAGTTATCATTTCGTGGAATTCGAAGCAGTAAGTTTAGACATGTATTTGGATGTGCAGCAAAGAAGGACAAATGCTTTGACTGTGTTAAAATCACAAAAAATGCGCATGACAGCTCTTTCTGTGCAGTGAATCCAAAATTCATAGCCATAGCCACAGAATCAGCAGGTGGTGGATCCTTCCTTGTCATTCCAATCGAAAAAGTACAGTTTTTTTTTTAACTTTTTCATTTTTAAAAAAGTTAATTAGCTTTATTTTTTCTGTGTTAATAAATTTTATGTGTCTGTAAAGAATATTTGCTCTTAATTTATGATTTTTCACTAAACTAATAAAAAAACCTTAAAATAAGACTACTTCAGAAAAAAAAAACCCCAAATATTATATTATTGGATTATTATTTTAATTTCTATTTTGTATTAAATTCTTATTGTAATTATTATAGTCTCTCACTCACTTTTTTTATCTCATAATTTTGTCCTCCTCTTTCTGCTGTATCCATACAAACACTTATCCTGAAACACACAGACACATGTCCTGAAACATTTTTGTGTATATATGTATGTATAATATACATAACAATAGGTAAAATGCTGCAGAAAAAATACCCAAAAGAAAATGTACAATTATTGGAGGAGAAAAACTGCCTAGGAAATAAGTAAAAATTCAAAGGAAAACATTTATTATCTTGAATAAATTATTTTCCATTTCTAGCAAATCTTTTTTGATGCGACATAATAAAATATGTGTGGAGACATATAAAATTTATACCTTGCAAATGTTAATTAGTGATTTTGTTATATAAAACACAAATTAACATTTGCTATATTTGTTTCTAGTCAGACCATTGTTCACTCTTTATTTTTAACTTGTGTAAATAAATACAAATACATATTGCATTATACAGTTTTGGTTTTGTCATATGTCTTTGTATACACACACACACAGAGTGAGAGAAAAGGAAGAAAGGAGGAAAACAGATAGACACTCGTCCTCTCTCGCACTTGTATATATATGGTGTATGGTGTATATATATATGTATATATATATATATATATATATGAGAGAGAGAATATGAAATACATTTTTCATTAATCTACACAAACATTATCGTGATTAAAAAATTTGATGTTACTCCTTACAGAAAATTTGGTTCTACCAGTTCCGAAAATGTCATGTTACATGTTCTGAAAATACATTTATCTTTTCCAACAGTGTTTATTTTGCCATTTCTGAAATAATTGAACTGAAACAATTCTTATTCTGTAATGGTAAAATGCAGTGTATTAAGTAGAATGTATGATATTATTTTTTGAGTTTTAAGTTACCTTCCTACTTTTCAGCAAAATTGCTTTTGTTGCATGCCCTGTTCTTGAAAATTTCGAATGTAGTTCAAAAACTTTCGTTGGTACCTACAATCACCCCTTGACTGTTACATTATGTAGATATATTTCTTATTTAAATTGATGTATGGTTTCATTAAAAAAAAAAAAAAAAAAACCCCAAGTAAAAATGTTTTAAAATGTTGTATCATTTTTGGTTCAGTTTTGAATTTATTGATACTTGTTTTGTATGTATCCTTCAAGTTTCCTTCTCGTTTAGACGGGAAGAGTTGATGTTACTGCTGGAAGAGTAACTGGCCACCATGGACCAGTGCTGGATTTGCAATGGAATCCCTTTAACGATAATATCATAGCATCCAGCTCAGATGATTGCACAGTTAGTTAGAATTTATTTAATTCATTAAAACTTATCTAAATTATATGGTTTTCTACTTTTTCAAGTTCATGTTTTTATTTAATTGAAAATATTAAATAAATTATATTTTAATTGTTCTGAAAATGTATTAAACAAAATTCTACTTGAGATTTTATTATATAATTCTACTTATTCAACTATTAAAAAGTTTATCACATTTATGTTATTGATTATTTCTTTAACTGCTAGAGATCTATCTTTGTAAAATGATAACTTGCGTACATAGAATAAAAAAATAAAAAAAATATTGTGAAATTGTAAAAGGTAGAAATGAAATTATTCATATATTTTTTTGGAGATATTTTTATTTGTTACATAGCAATTTATTTCTTAATGTAAATAATAATGTAGTTGACATCTTATTACATAAATACCAAAACAATCTGTTTTGAACATAACTAAAATTTAAAAACATTATTTGATTATAAAAAGGTGTATGATTAAAATATTTCCATTTTTATTTAACTATAACTAAATTAAAAGTGATTTTTCTTTATTTTGTAGATTAAAATTTGGTACATTCCTGATGAAGGACTCAAAAAATGTAACATGAACCAACCTATTCTTGATTTAAGTGGTCACAAAAGGAGAGTGGGATACATTTTATGGCATCCAACAGCTGAAAACATCTTATTTAGTATTGGATTTGACTATACGGTATTTATAAAACACCTTTTGTTTACAAATTTAACAAGATATTAGTGTATTAAATTTTAAAAATATATTTTCATTTATTTGTTTTCAGACAGTTAAAATCTTTGTGTACTAAATATTTTTAAAGATATTTTTTTGTGCAATCATATATTGTGTGTTCATTATAAGTTAGCTAAAAACCAGTTCAAAACAATGATAGAAATATATTCTCTTCCCCCCTTCCCCTCAAGAAATGTTATGGAATATAAAAAATAATTCTACTTTTTGATGGGTTTACAGAAAAAACTCAGCCTTCAAACTATATATATATATATATATATATATAATGTGTGTGTTTTGTTTGTTTGTGTCTGTTTGTGTGTTTGCATCTGTGTATGTATGTTTGTGTGTGTTTGCATCTGTGTATGTATGTTTGTGTGTGCGTGTGATTTGTTTGTTTGTGTGTGCGTGCGTCTGTGTATGTATGTTTGTGTGTGCGTGCATGTCTGTGTGTGCATGCATTTATATATAAACCGAAAAGAATAAATAAATGTACTAAAATAATTAATACACTGAACTTTGTGGAATTACAATTAGTTTATAAACAGAAAAGCAAATGTATGAAATAATCGCGTTGGATAATGGTTGAATTAATCTTTTGCTGTTTTTTTATTTTTTATTTTAGAATTACTCTACAACATAACCAATCAATACAATGCATATTTTCTAATTTATTTGTTTGTACATAAATAAAATATTAAAACATATATAAATAAGAAAAAAAAAAAAAAAATATGAACTCTAAGCAACTAAAAATTTCCTACTTTTTTAAGTGCTTTAAATCTGAATAATATGCACATTAAGATGCATTATGCTAATGTTTTAATATGTTCTTATAAATTAATTCTGTATATTACTTTATGAAATTTTGAATTGACATCAATACTGTATAATAAATTGGGCGATAATGAAAAGTACTTAAAAGATAGTTTAATTAACATAGTATGCCATTTTGGGGGAGGGGCAGGCGAGAATCCAGCTGCAAAAATGCAAGTATATTACATACTCAGTACAATGTTTAATTTATTTTATTTTATCCTTTAAAATTCTCATTTTTAACTGTAACATATATATTTAAATTATAATTTTTTTATTGTTACAACATTAATATTTTAAATGTTACAATATTAACAAAAGAAGCTTTTTGTAAAAACATTTTTCTTCGAAATGATGCCATTAATTTGTAATGTGAGGATAACAGTTACCAAATAGTTGCATTACAGTGGGGTTGTAGATATATCTAAATCTATAGTCTCTGAAATTTTTATCATAAGACTTAAATATTTATAGATTCTCTCTATCTCTTTGTCTCTCTCTTTTTTGTTTGTTATAAGGACATTTCTCGTTTTAAGATTTTTATTCACTTTGATTCCCTGCCTGTTATCCACAGTCAAAATTTTTAGTAGTGAAAAAAAAATTGCAACAACTTGCAACAATTAAATTCCATTTTGTATCTACAGTGGAAATTTTATATTAATAAATCATTTTTTCAAGAGCTTTTCCATTGTCAAAAATTTTTTAAAAATTGACATACAATTTTCTAACATTTGGGTGAATCACTAAAGAGAAATATAAAAAAAAAAACCACATGATTAAAATAAAAAAGTTATATTTTCATGAAAATACATAAGAGTAAGCTTTCTTATTACTTTTTTACTTCATTCGTGGTTTATTAGTTTGCGCACATTAGCATTTTGTTTCACCTCATCTTCTATCTTAAAAATGTTGCTACCTTCCATCATCTTCAGTCCCTGTAACATTCGCTTGATTTTGCTTAATGTTATATATTTTATTTTTGTTTGCTCCATTCAGAATTGCTTATTCTGTTCTTACTTTGAAGTTTCATCTATTATAATTTGATAAAAGCATGCATCAGCTTCATTTTTTTTTAAAAATTAATACTTAATGTTATTGTACCAAAAAGTTTTTTTGTTTTTTTAACATTATTGGTAGAAATAATTTATAAAAATTATTATATATTATTCACTAACTTTTAGTAATATTAGTATGCTACCATGACTAGACAAGATTTTTTTGTGAAATGAATCAGTTTCTTGAAATCATTGTTATAGTAGGCAAGGTTCTTTGGTATTTTGTACAATAACCTTAAAAAAAGTTTTTCCCCAAAAAGCCTTGTAAGATTGTAATTTAGAACATATTTCTAGCTTGTTTCTGAATTATTCCATAGATTTAAATTTTTTGTGAAAATTCAAATGTATTGATGGTAGTTCTAAATAGAATGGGCTCTCTGAAACTAAATTTTTCATTTAACTATTTAAAAAAAAAAAATGTGCACTGAATGTGAGAATTTTTTGCTTTATGAAGAAAAAGAAAAATACTTCAAGATTTTTACTTTCCAGTTCTATGTAAATCAATAAGAGAAAGCTGATTTGTGATTAAATCACAAAACTCACAGTTGTTCTAAACAGTGTTTTAACAATTAAAAAAAGCTTTTGTTAATGCTTTATATAGGCAAAACTAAGTATCTGTCAATTTAAATTTTATATTTTTTATTGCTTGAGAATAATTTAAAAAAATTTTCTGTTGGCAATACCATCAAAGAAAGCCAATTTAATTGAAAATAATGAGTCTTATTTCTTTAAAGAAAATACAGATGATTTTTTTTTTTTTAAAGATTAAGTTTTCTAAAAATTTAATATATTTATTTTTGAGTGTAAAAACATTAACTTTATTTTCCTTTTCCATTTCCAGATTATGGTGTGGAATATTGGAGAAGGTACTCTTGTGAACAGCATTACTTGTCACCCAGATACTATTCATTCTTTGTCATTTAATCGAGATGGAAGTTTAATTGCAACTACTTGCAAAGACAAAAAAATTCGTGTAATTGATGCCCGGAGTGGAATTGTCTTACAGGTAAAATTAATTAATGGCCCAAAAAATATATTAGTTAATTTATGTAATTTTTTTGCATTATTTTTTAATTATTCACAATTAATCTAGAACTTATTCATTATAACTAAATCCAATTGGTTGTCAACATTTTGTGTTTGTGTGTGTAATGCAGCAATTACTGTTAAATAGGAAAAGAATAAAAATGTTAACTCTTGTTGCCAAAAATAAATGAACATCAATGCAGATACGAATGGTATTTTGCTATCATTGAACAAATAAGTTCTTTTTGTGAATTTTTAAAATAAGTATCTCCAGTACATTTTTGGCCAAATTAAAGATGAATCTTGGGTCCATTTTTATAAATATATTCAGATATATTCTTCTATTTATGTCTTTCATTTAAATGAATGATATCTGCTTTTAAATTTTAATAATGTTTGTTGAATGTTAATTCAATAATATATTGTTTTATCAGATATTGTTGAATGAAATGAAGAAAAATCAATAAGCATAAATATTTTTGAATTTGTTGCAAATGTATAGTTAGTACAGCAGAGATTGCAGAGACAAGATTACATTATTTGATATGAAATTGTCAAATAAAATTACTGAGCTATTAATCACAACGGACAAATGTCCATAATTTAACTGTAGTTTCGGGCTTATATTAAGAAAATTATATAATCATGTTGAATATTAAATAAATCATTATTTAAATTAATTTAGTTTAATTGTATTTATGCAAACAATTTGAGAATTATTTCATATTTTAAAGATTAAATTTTATTCCTGATCTTAAAATGAAGTTCTTTCAAAAAAGTAATTATTGTTAACCTTGTTAACTCATTTGTTAACCCTTAAAAAACAACCATTATCATGCTTCTCCTTAAAGTATGGCAGTTTTATTAATATTAATAAATGTTAAATCCACTATCTTTTTATGATTAAGAAGATAAGGATAATTTTACAAGGGCATAGTACTTATCGATAATTTTTTGATGTTCTTATTGTAGGAAGGCATCTGCCACCAAGGCTCTAAAGCTGCCAAAGTGGTATTTCTGGGTGATACAGGAAGACTTTTTACAACTGGTTTCTCGCGCTTCAGTGATCGACAATGGGCTGTGTGGTCACAGGTTAGAAAAGATTATAGTACAAAATATTTATTAGTTAATAATATTTCAAATTCATGCAAGAATAAATAGTTTCTATAAACTCCCCTCTACATTATATTTGTGTTAGATTGTAAAGAAAGAGCACTCTATACTGAACAGGCAGTATGACTTAAGATTTAATTTGGGTTTTATTATTAGTAAATTTTTAACATTGGAAATTCAGAATTTCAAAATAAAAGAAATAGTTCTAATTAAAAAAATTACAAATAGAGAAATCTAGAAACAAATTTCTCGTTCCTACATGTCCATTAACTAATTAAATTTAAGATTGAAACAAAACTCTATCATGTGTATGTGAATAAATATTTTCTAATAATGGGCTAAAATTTTGCTAAGCATTATAATAAGATTGAATGCAACCAAAGCTTTTATTACACAAAGGTAGCTTACTTTGCTGACACAAGAAAAAAATTTATCAGAAAACTCAATGTCTGGCATAATCGCAGAAAAATTATATTTTGAAAATAATTTTTGATTGAGTTGCAGTTATAACTCCTGTTAATAATGTTAAGTTTAAAAATGTATAAACTCAATAAAATATAATGAATTAACACAAATTATTCTCAAACTGAATTTTTAGTTATTTTGTTGTTAATTAATTTACATTGAATCTGAAAACATTCATTAAAGCAGAGCTCAGTATTTGCAGTCGTTTTACCAAAGTTGAGTTTCACTGCAAATTTTACTTGCAAAATAAACTGTCTATCTATATAATAACTTGGGTCTTTTAGTTTTTTCTGTATGTCTTTTCATTCATGGTGGATAATATTGAAATTTATTACTTACATTCATGAATGAAATGTTAGGTTTAATTAGAGGTCAAGAAAAAGAAAAATGAGGATTTTTCTCTATCCAATCTCAAGGCTTTCCTAAAAAAAATCACATGAATCCCTTGTTAAAAACTAATTGAAATCCTAACTAAATCTTAATTGTCAATAGTGTTGATCAGCAAATTAGGAATGTTGATTGATATATAAAAATAATTTTTCTGTTTTGATTAAACTAAGCAATAAAGAGTATTTATATTTTATTTGGTATGATTATCATTTCATAATTAATTTTTGTTGTAACTTTTTTCCTTATATTTACAGCATAATCTAGAAGCTCCTTTACGAATTGAAAATATAGATTCATCATCGGGTGTCTTATTTCCATTTTATGACCATGATACCAAAATGGTATATGTTGCTGGAAAGGTAAATTCTTTTGTTAAAATATTTTTTATACATTGATTAAGAATAACAGAACTTAGATAAGAAATTTTTTTCTTATTATCCACTTAGATAATAATATTCTTTATTGTTATTAATTTGTTTTTGTTTTGTATTAGTCAATATTACTTGTTATTAGTTATTTATTATTATCATATATGGTTCATGCTATTTTTTTTTATCTATAAGTTTTGTGTCAAGGTTTAAAATTTTATGATTTTCTTCATATTTTTATTTAACTGAGATAATTATTTAAACAAATTTTGAAATAATATTGCAAACATTTTATGATTGAAATTAATGTTATGTAACAATGAAAGATGCAAAGTTTTTCTTAATAATAATTATGAATTAAGATTCTGTATAAAAATTTTCTTAAAGTAAATTCATTGAGTAGTATTATTTAATTTCATTTTGTTAAACAAATTTATTGAAATGTTAAACACTAAATGGTTGATTTTCAATTATTGATTTAATTTATTCAAAATATTAATTTTTATATATATATATGTTTAGTTAGTTTTATAAATTCTGTTTTATTCTTTATAATGAAATCTTTTTTAATGAATATTGGTCTTTTAATTTTTTGATGTTATAATGATTTTTTTTTAAATCTTGGATGTGAAGTGAAAATTTATCTTTCATAGGGAGATGGAAACATCAGATATTATGAGATAGTTAATGAGCCTCCTTATTGTCACTATCTGAACCAATTTTTAACTGGTTTTCCTCAGCGAGGACTTGGATTTATGCCGAAGAGAGGTTTAGATGTCACCCGCTGTGAAGTGTTTCGCTTTTACAAATTACATGCAGTGAAACCTCTTTGCGAACCCATTTCTATGATTGTTCCTAGAAAAGTAAGTAATTAACAGAACTATAATTTATGTGAAATTTTAATGCACAATTAGCTACCAAAAATACTTATATTTCTTTCCGAGTTTCTTGGAGTAATTTTAAGTTTAATTGATTATCATAATTTCTTGCCAATAATTTGTAATGACATGTAATCAGCAGTATGACTGCAGGGGCATATAATCTGGTCACTTATTTTCCTTGTTATAACTTTTATCAATGAAGTTCTGTTTTTGTATCTATCAGACCATAGTTGATGCCAAAGTAATATAAAAAAAAAAAAAAAATAAAAATTAAAAAATAATAAAATTTATTTTTTTTTTTTTTTTTAAATTTTTAAAAGATGAATTTATTCTTTAATGCAGAAATTTTGTTTATTAACTTCAAAAGGAAACATATTTTAGGCAATGTTTTTGTCAGAATAAGCATTTGCCAAAACATACAAGAAGAAAAATTCTTAGATAGGACATATAATCCTCACCAACTAATTTTTGGAATGTTTTTTATACATAAACAATTTATTTTAAGCAAGAAATTATCAAAAATCTAATAATAGGAATAATCATCTGCATTTAATAAAATTTCTATTTCTTTGGATATTGTTTATTTTATTGTTCTGGGTTAAAATTGTTGAAAGAATATTCTTATTTTTGCTTGAAATATATATATTTATGAATTCGTGTGTAAATTGTACATTTATGTTCCTATATAATTTTAAACTGATGTAATAAAAACAGTTCATATATTAATTAAATAAATGAAAAACTTAGTGAAATTAATTTTTCTAAGTTTTATTCCAAGACTTTATTCAAACAAATTAAAAAAATTTGAGTCATTTTCTTCTAGTAAAAAGGAGGTGACTATTAAAACAACAGATGTTAAGATTTTCTACAGTTACGAGTCTGTGAAGAGATAAATTTCTTTTATCAATTTGAGAGGAGATGTATAATTTTATAGCAGTTTATGATGAATGCAGAATAAATACATATTAAGTAATTGCAAGTGTTGAATAACACTTATTGGCTATAACCTTGCAAATTCTATAATACTTTTAGCACCACTTGTCGCACACAAAGAATGGGGTATTGGTATACCTTATCATTTTGAATCTTAAAATTTTGAAGACATTTATATCTCTGATTCTGATACTCAATTTTTACCTTACTTTGAAAACATCAATATAATTTACTGGTAATAGAACTTACTCCCTCCCCTTCCCTCCTCTTCACTACAAACATATAGAGGTGTACAAACATGTTTATTATATAATATGAAAAAAGAAAGTCGTAATATAAAAAGTATAAGATTTCTTATAAGACTGTTTTACAACAAGATTGTTATTATAAAAGTTTTAAGCTAAATGTTCTTGTTTTGCTTATCAAGTTATGTAATTTATTTTGTCTACCATATCTCTTTATAAGCAGATTTAAATATTTCTAGTAATATTGATGTTCTTTAAAGGGAAAAAAATTGATTTTTCTAGTCGGAGCAATTCCAAGAAGATATTTTCCCAGATACTGCCGCTCCAACTCCTTCTCTAACTGCTAAAGAATGGCTAAGTGGCAGTAACAGGAGTCCAATCTTGATTTCCCTTAAGGTATTCCTATCAATTATTGAAATAAAGAAGTATATTTAATTTACTTGATAAATATTTTATTACCCATCTGTGTTGCAGCCATTTAATTATAATTTTATTTAATGAAAATTTTACATTAATAAATAAAGAATTTCTCACATATTTTTATTGTTTGATCCATTTAAAACAATTCTTGTTTATTTTAATTTTAATAGTTACATTGATAATTAATTTTATCAAAATTATTTTGGATGTTTTACTGATGAAATTTTTCAAATGTTAATAATTCTTTCTCCTATATTTGAAATAGAAAATTAACAATAGAATCTGTTATGAAATTATAATGAATGTTTATTTATTAAAATATTATGAAAAGTAGGTTATCAAGTAAAATTTTTTTTACTTGTTTATAAGTTTTACAGCATTTCTAATGCATATTTTGTAATGTTTATTAAAATGTAGATCAGATATTAATTAAAAAAAATTATATATGTCATAGTAGTGCTTTTTTCTTGTTATATAAACACATTCCTCTGCAGTTACTTTATTACCATAGCTGACGCGGGTAGTTAAAAAATACAGATTAATGTATATGATTCTATATTATTTTCAAAGTAAAGCACAGTTTATTTTCAGACTTTTGTAATAAAGCTCTGATTCCTAAATGGAAAACATTAAAAGATGTACAGATGAATCACTAACTGAAGTAATTAACTCATCAAATTCACTACATGAAAACAAACTTGAGTGTTTACAACTATAGTCTGTAGCAAGCCCTTTATATCTCTAGAGCTCATTGAGTGGTCATTATATATTTTACTTTTTTTTTTAAGCTAAACTGTTAGAAATCTCATGATTAAGTTGTTTCTAGTAGTTTCAAGAAAGGTTGTCAAATTCTTTTTGTAATTTTAATCTTTTCTACAAAGCAAAATTAGTGACTGTATTATATCAGAATAAATTAAACAATGAATAATTATAAAAATTGTAGTTAACTAAAATTAAACATATATTTACATACTTGCAAAAAAATTTGAGCAATATGTATTGCATATTTATTGATGTATTTTCCATCTACTCTAGACAGGAGCGGGTGCTCGTACAAACAAACCTGTTTTGTATAATCCTGACAGACAATATTTAGTGACAGCTGACCGCAACAATGAGCGGAAATTTATTTTCATTTCTGAGGGCAACAAAGTGGATTACCGTGAGCTTCTTCAAATGAATGGCAACAACAATGTTGTGAAGGATAATCTTGATAAGTAAGTTTATTGTGCTTTTGAAAAATGTTAAAGAATATTCTTACTGCCTTATAATGATAGGAAGTTTCTGTGATTTGATTTATAACTTTAACTTCGGTAGTATATAATAACTTACTACATGACAAATTCAATTGATATTTTGTGAGAAAACATGTTAAGCTGTTGCTTCTTCATTTATATGAAATCTCGTTGAACTATAAATTCAGTTTATTCTTTTTTCATTTGAAAGTGCTTTAAAAAAAATTACATAAAAGGAAAATTTCTAAAACAGCAATTTTATTTACTGTTCTGGCGACAGTATAATATGTTATTTTTATTTAATATAACAACACATAATATAACATTAAATTTTGATTCATCCTTCAATTTGCCTTGAATAAATATTTTTGATTATTCTGCCTGAAGCATGTTGCTGATCTTGTTAATATCTTTGCAACAAGTGTCTATTTGAGAAAGAAATAACAACTTTTATTTAATATATTTAATTGTAATTTAGAGTTATAAGTAACTTAAAAATCTTTAATCTATAAACTACATTTTTGCTATGTTAAAAGCTGGTTTCAAATTCCTTTTCGGTTGAGATAATTTTAATTTGCATTTTTTTAAGGAATAATAAATAAATTAATTAATATTACTTTTTGTGTACATTTGAATACCTAAGTAATAAGTGTAATATTCAAGTAAAATTTTATTTTAACTGGCAAATATTTCTGAATGCTTGTCTTTGAAACTTTATTACTAAAAATAAAATTTGCGTTTTGTGAATATAAATTATTTAAAAATAACTTTAACTTTTTTTTTTAATAACTACTTTTGTGAATTAAAATTTTATTATTTTACAAAATTTTTTAGTTAATAAAATTTTTTTAAAGAATATCCTTAGTAAATTTGAAAAATGTTTCCAAATTAGGGGTTTTAAATTGGAATCAAACAGTTGCTCATATAATTTATCACCACGCAAAATCATCCTATAAATAACTGCAATATTTTTTAATTGAGTTATATTTAATGTCTAAAACAAATTCCTGCTTTATTATTAAAAATGTTTTTGATATATAAAACTTTTGAAAATGTCTTGAAATGTTAAAGTCCTTTGATGATGCTTTATGTTACCTTTATGCATATCAAACAGAAAATATTTTTCTTAAGGAAAAATTTTTTTTAGTGTCAATCACAACATGGTTGCTCAGCCAACAAAAAAGTTTCCTTGGTCTGAAGAATTATCACCACCCTCTCCTCCTGAAGATTTGAAGACAGGAGTAGTTGCTCGCCATACATTGCCAGTGGCAACCTTTGTGACAATCCAAGACAATGACAGTTCTAGTGATCATGAGGAGGATTCTAGTTTGGAGTTTAGCAGCAGTGAAGAAGTGAGTGGAAGGAACTTATTAAATTATTTAAAATTCAGCTTGTATTGCCATTAAAAAATCTTTCCAGCACAAAATAATGCTCTTAACACTGTTGTTAAACGAAGACTTTTCCCACAGAAACAAAATTTATTCATAAAAGTTTTTAATTTTTAATTTAATACTCAGACTAATCCTCAAATAAATTTTCTGTTCAATATTTCCCAAATTAAAATAAATATTGGTTCATGTTGAATTAATTTTCCAAAATTATTTTGCGAACAATTTGTGACTTTTTCTGAAATCACTATCTATTCTATACTAAGACATATTTAAGTACTAATATATGTCTTAATCACCTTATAAAATGATTAAAAATAACGTGATCTAAAATGAAAGGCCAAAGCAGGTAAATAAAAAGAATTAAAAATCGCATAGGACGATGGCATCGCAAAACCCATCTGGGGCCCCTGCAGACCTTATCTATAAAAACATGAGCTGAGCAAATTGAGGCGTCTTCATTCGAGCTGTGGATGCCTTGGAGTAATATGGTTAGTGACACATACTGCGAAATGACTAAGATGCATTTGATTTATGGTGCTGCTAATTGCAACATATGAGAAGCAGTGAAAATTTAACCTAAGCAGTGTCCTGGTAAACGAGTGCCTTGTAAGTCACTATTTGCCATCTTGCATTGACAATTATGCAAAACAGGTTTGTGAGACCTGCGCAAGCTGGATGTTGGGCGTCGACGAACAACTCATAGAGTTGCTACTGAAGAAAATGACTTTTAAGAAATCCTTTCACAACTTCACAAGTTTTTCCTGAAAAATCCATATCCCTCAATCCACCGTCTGTCTCATTCCATATGACATGAGACTGCATCCTTTTTGTCTACAATGTGTCCAGGTATTGGAACCGAGAGACTACAACAAATGCATCAAATTTTTACCATAGTATTTACAGGAAAGTGCTGCGGACCAAAGCTTTTTAGCAAGTTTCTTTTCACTGATAAGCTGTATTTTCATTAGAGCATGTGATGAATATTCATAATCTGCATCACTGGGCTGATAAAAACCTACATGCTACATGTATGCATGCCTCCCTCTGAAAATTTACCATTAACATTTATAGGAGACAGTTTACTTGAGTCACACATTTTTTCGACAAGACTCGACAATCCCAATTATATTAAATTCTTGCAAAAGGTTCTGTCAGAAATGCTGATTACTCTTCCTGTGTCTATTTGTCACCACATTTGATTTTAACATCACAGAACTTCTATTTATTTCAGTAGGTAAGTCAGAGCACATCTGCTTGCCATCTTTACCAGCCATTGGATTGATTGAAGTGGACCAATCGCTTGGCCCAAAGAATTTTATGAGTTTTTTTAAACAGACTTATTTATGAAATGACTGTTACATCACAGGAAGACTTAGTAGGTAAAATTGTTGCCCTAGAAAGATTTGTTCAAGGTATACCTGGTGTTTCTGAGAAAGTGCCCCATTCCGTTCAGAGTCTATGAATGTGTGTCTCCATGCATTTGGCAAAACCTTTGTGCATGTCCGGTAGTAGCATTGGCTGTAACACGTGGAAAGGCAGTATAAATAAAATGATGTAGAATGATTTTTGTTTATTGTCCTTGTATTACATATAATTTGAAACTCCCTCTTATGGCTCTATTGTTCCATATTTGATTCTTTTTGTGTGTCTGCTTTGCCCTTTCAGTTTGACCACATTATTACCTTTTCATAAGAAAGAGGAGTTATAGATTAAGTATGCATTTTTCTTTAAAGCAATCATAAAATATTGTTTTAAAGTGAAATGAAAGAATTCATCTTATTTTAAATAAATTGTCTATTTGAAAATGCTATTATTTTTTTTGTTAGCTTTTGGAAACATGCAAAAAACTTGCATCTCATGTAAAAGAACTTAAAACCAAGCTGCAGACCAAAGATAAAAAAATCAAGGAACTCGAAGAGAAACTCCATCTTCTTCAGAAGGAAAAAAACAATTAAGAATCTCTCTCTCTTTTTTTCTGAAAATTATTCTAAAATTTTGAAAATCTTACATGTGATTATCTATTTTTCTTATATTTTCTGTCCATATATATTATTTTTTATTATTCCATTTAGTCTTATTTTTTGAAATATTTGTTTTATATTTTAGTATGAATTTAGTAAAATATATCATTATTAGAACATTAATTTTAAATTGTTTTTTAAATTTCTTTCTATCTTATTTATAAAATCATTATGTTAGAAGTCATTTGTTCTTATTTTCACAAATGGCTTATTCTTACATTCCTTAACTTCTTTAGCATCTTCTGTGATGCTAGAATATAGGTAGCTGTATTAGTTGTAATTTATAAAGCAATGCTATATGAAGGAATTAGTCACACCCATAATTTTTCTATACCATTTTTATGAAGATTACTATTAAGGTAAAGAAAATTTATACATTATAAAAAATATTAGCTGAGAAAAGTCTGTAGGAATAAAATAGTGTGTAAAATTATACTTTCTTGCATTTCATAGCCTATTTTTTTTTAAATTTAATAATTAAAACTTGCAAGTATCATGCATTTTAAAGCTTTTATTTATTTTTTTTTGGAAATAAACTGATTAATTATTATTTGTTATATTTGAGTTGTATTCTTGAAAATTTCTTTCTGTTTTTAAAATAATAGGCTAAAAAATAAAATTATTTATAAAAAACAATTTAAAAAATGTAAGAACATTTACGAAATGTTCAATGAGTTAACTATCAAGAAATGGATGGATAATAAATATTGAGGAATATATTAGGTACTTAAATAGAAACTAATATAATTAATTGAATAATCTATTGGTAGCTAATTTTGATACTGGAAGGTGCTTTGAAAGTTAGAATTACATTTAGGTAGCAAAAAGTAAATTGGTTTTCCACTCCTAAAGTGATATAGTAAAAATTATGAGTATATAATTCTTCTATGGCAGTTAGGTATGCAAGTGCCTGAAAACTTTCACTACAATAAGCCTTATATTGATGTACAACTGGAAGTAGTTCTGAATGTAATTTGCATTCCATCTTTTTCTTTTTTATTGTCAGGTTTCTTTTCCCCTTTTTATTAGCTTTTTGTTCATAAAGGAAACCAAAGTCTGCAATCCTTTTATTGTTTAACAAAAAAACTTATGTCTTTAATAACTTTTGATGTTATTGTTTTATATTGATTACTGTTATTAAATTTGTGTGATTTATGAAATATTTAATATAATCTATAAAATATTCAAGGAGCTATATTCCTCTGATGTCAAGTAAATTCTTATCACTAATTTTCTTCTTTCAAAAGGAAATATCTTAATTATATACATCTTCTGTTTTTCATTATGTTAGAAAATTGGTCTGTTTTGTGCATTTGCATGATTAAATGAGCTTATCTTTCTTACTCATTTCACTTTTTCATTCTCCAAAAGGAGATGATTTATTAATGAGTTCAGAGAGATTTTTTTAGCATGAAAAAAATAATTTTGAATGCAGGCGATTTTTTGATAATACAGGACTTTTTATTTCTTCTCAGTGTATGCAGTGTGAAAAATACATAGAAATAAAAATAATGCCACACCAACATAGCAATACTGCTATATAAACTGTTGCATATTTGGTTTTGAATCTTAATATCAAAAAATAAATAAATAAAAAGCTTTATGGATAAGAAAGCATAACAAAGCAAAGTGGGCAATGAATTTTTAGTGATGGTAAAATATCAACAAGAAGAATGTGTATAAAGTGTTTTAAAAACATTCCTGTGTGTAGAAGTTTTTTTTTTTGTTTTCCAATTTTTTTTA
Source organism: Caerostris darwini (assembly GCA_021605075.1). Classification (NCBI taxonomy): domain Eukaryota; kingdom Metazoa; phylum Arthropoda; class Arachnida; order Araneae; family Araneidae; genus Caerostris; species Caerostris darwini. The sequence goes on from BPLQ01007484.1 coordinate 22,345, forward strand.
AAGGAAAAAAAAAATGTATACATTTTCTGATTTTTAGCAGAGCACACAAAGACATTAACTTAAAACAAATAAAAACATACATTTAAAAAATCTTATTACTTGTAATCTGCATTATATTAAAGTAAAATTTTGTAAGTTTACTAATTAAAAGAAATTAACATTATGAGTTTAAGTGTTTTTGATTTATGTATATTACAGGAGTAAGTTTCCATTGTATCCATTTATTATTTATGTACGTAAATACTAATTAGAATAGTAAGAATTAAGTGGGGTTTTTTCCTAATTTTGATTGCTCTAATTGCAACTATAAAAATTTCTAATATTTTATTTATTAACAAATAGTACTTTAAAAACTATTTCATATCTGTGTGTGTATTCGAAAGGAGGAGTTGATGAGTGCATTTTTTAAACTAATTTTTGATGAATGAAGTCTTTCTTGGAGCAACTATATTTTCTAGTTTTGTTACTATTTGTATTTATGAAAATATTTCAAATTTGAATTTTTAGATTCTATTGTCTACAATTTTCACACTAGCAAAACAGGATTAACCATTACTGTACCTTATTTATGCTTTAATTCCAAATAGAACTCATTTGGAGTATTATCGAAACTATATCTTATTTGTTCAACAATAATAAATACAAAATGTAAACTTTGCATAATTCACTTATTTTTGTAATAAATAATAATTAATTATATTATTCATTCAGATTTATATATTAACACTACTCTTAATATAAACACTTGTAACTTTTTACATTTAGTACATTAGAAGCAATTTTGCAAGTAGTCAATTTAAGTAATTTGTGAGTATAATTTTTTTTTTTGGAATGATATATTTATTCCTAATATTTGAAATATTTTTGCATTGTAATAGTCGACTTAAATTTTTGGTATAAAAAATATTTTTCTTGTTTTTTCAATTATCAAATTATGTTCTAGAATTTTAAGTGTTATATCGTGCCTTCAAATGAAACTTTTTATAGTATTTTATTTAATCACTATTATTGTTGTATTTTGTGGAAATGTTTTGTTTGTATAGCGTTTATTGTATGCACTTTTAAGCATTGTAATTGTTACATGAAATTTGTTTCTAAAGTGATTCATTGGCTATCAGCCTCATTATAGCATTTATTTATCCATTTGTGCATAGTTAAGTGTTCATGTCCTCTAATTTGTTTTACCCTGTACAGAACGTCCAATTGCTGTTCGAACAAATAGCTATTTTAGAGGAAGTGGTCGATAGATTTTTTTTTGAATCTGTAAATTGGTCATCTAATGTCAAAGATAGTTAAGCGCACTTTGTTAAACACTGAAAAAGAATCATACCAAAGTAAGGATGTTTTACCAAAAACTGTGAATGTTGTTGAATGGTTATTTATTCTGTTGCTTGTGCAGCTATTCTCTGTTACACATTTTTACTTTATTAAGTAGGTATTGAGCATTTTGAAGTAGGTATTTTGTTGAATTTGTAGATTTTATATGTAATTATGTGTTTTCGTATTACTAATGCAATTTTCCAATCTGCAAATAAAATCTATTCAGTGCATTTTGTCTTTTATTTTTCTTCTTTATATTTCCTGAACACAAATTTGATCTAAATCAGTCATTTAAAAAAAAATATCAACCTCAAAAATATAATCCAGCTTTAATATAATAGTTTGTGGAAACTAAATTTGAAACAATTAACAGTCATAAGTTTTTATATCGTAATTTGCAAAAAAAAGGGCTTAGTTATGAATAAAAATTTATAACATGATAATAGTCAGGATATTTAAGAGGAGCTATTCCTTATTATGGTTTCAAAATTATTTTCATTTGAATTAAACTAATAACTGTTTGCATAAGTTTGTGCAATAATGAAAGTTTTTAATTTATCAATGCCTTTTGTGTTTTGAATTTGAATGAAATCGCATAATACCTACTTGAGTTTGCTATGTATAGTTTAAATGTTACTAAAAATGAATAATGAGAGTTTGATTATGTATTAATTTTAAAAAGTAATGAATAAAAATTACAATAAAAAATGAGAAAAAAAAAATGCTTTCTACAAATGGTTTGAGGCCCTGCCTCTGATTAATGAAATGAACGAATTGGTGAGAAGTAATAATCTCTGATGAAAGTTGTCTTTTCAGAAATCAGTACATTCAATATTTTGGCAGAGGACAATCAGTCATTCAAATAAAATAGTGTAAGTGGAACAAGCAGAAGAGAAAGATCTATTATTCATTGCTATCCATACTACTCTTAAATGGCTATGTCTATTTTGAATTCTAAGAATTGGCAAAATGTGATGAGATGAATAAGTTCATCCATTAATTATAATTCACAAAATATGCCCTGGAAAAAACCTAACGAGAATCACTGCTTTAGTTAAAATGATAGATGTTAATTAAGCCTACAGTTGTGTTTCTAAGTTTTCTTTAATGAATAGATGAAATTATTCTACTCTAGACAATTTAAATACAACAAAATCTAAACAAACAAGAATGCTTAACGTGATGTTGGTTTTTTTTTTCTTCTTTCTATTGATAAAATAAAATCCAAATATTTTTATGACTTTCTTTATTAAAAAAAAATCAACAATGTAATACTTGAGGCAACATTTTACAAGTATATAGAACACTTATGGTAAGCTCTTGAAATTTATTACTTATACAAAGAAAAAACAAATACATTTGGCTACTTGAGTAATAGGTCTTATAATTTTTTTTTTAATAAATTCAAGTTTTAGGATCCAAACATTTAAACAACTACTTAAAAGTAATAAAACAATATTATATAGAAATATATATATAATTATACAACAAATATTATAACTAAAGTAAAAAATTGGCAAAGTTTAGGAACTTTTCTTTCTTTTAATGAGACCTATTTATGAACACTGACATGTAAACATTTTATAGCGTAATTAAAAATTACAGATGCCAATCAAATGTAAAAAAATATATAGTTATCCAGTATGAAACAAAATTTTGAAATACAAAAAAACATGAACTAATTATATGAGAAAAGCATAAATGCAAAGAAAGAAAAAAAAAATCACCCTCATTAGAATTTAGTTTTAAAAAATCGCATAAAAGTATTTGGTAAATAGTTAAGAATATGATTTTTTTAACATGTAAAGGATAAAAAAAAACTGGTTTCTTTCATATCAGAATACAAATTTAAAATTGTGTGTGTTCTTAAATGCAATTCAGATCTCTCTTCGTAAAATGTTAATTTTTAAAGTTTAATGGTGTGCTCTAAACTGGAGATTCCTTCCTGCTTCAATCTCATCAGCATAGGTTTATAGATCTCAGGCACCATCGGAACGACCATTCCTTTAGTTTGTATTTCACCTGCAAAATAAAAAAAAATTATTTTACTATAAACTTAAACATACCTGATCATAAATATAAGTTTAGTAATCTCTAATCTGGCACCAATCAAGTTTTCTTACGAATTTGGAAACAATGTATAATTGGCAGATGGCAATACAATGTTGATGTCATTTTTGTCCAGTGTTTATCGTAACTATCAGTTTTCATATACTGTCTTAAACATGTTTTAATTAATTCAATTTTTATATCTGTTATACCTGTCAAAACTATATTAATGATCAATAGCCAGTCATGGTCATGAATGTGTTGGAATTAACAATCTTTCTCCATTCATATACATAGAATATACAAAAATGTGCAAATAGTAGTAAAAAACAAGTTATCCATATTATTCAGTTATAAAATTCTGCAGATATCTTTATCAAGAATTAATCCTATGTTACTTCAGCAAGCAAGACAACTGGATATAATTCAAATATATCCAACAACATATTACAATAACAAGGAGAAGCGAAACTACTATTGCATAGAAGAGGGTAAATATTTCCTTTGTGATGAGTGGATTTACGAAAAATGAGTAGTAGTAAAAAGTTCCTATTTTACCAGTGCTGATTTGTTCTAATATTTTTTATTTGTTTGTGCAATTTTATCCTATCTTTTTATGTATGCTATATATAAGTATATATAATATTAGTTTACAGCTGCAGCTAATGAGCACTTTGGATCTTCAATCCTTTTTCTGATTACATAATGAGAAATCCCTTTATCAACTTGTACATGTATCTATATGATATACAAAGGGAGATAATGCTTCATTTCTTCCACACATTATTAAGCTCACACAAAATAAACTTTAATTCTATTCAAATTTTTGTTACTTTAATTAATGGGATGAAACAATTTTAAACAATAAAAATTTGACTCAAAATTTTTAAAAATATATCAATATCACATACTTTCCAACACCATTTTTGTAGCGATAGCAGCTGGGTAACCAACTGTCTTAGCCATGGCACTGTAACCATCTTTATCTCCATAAACAACAAAATCAATGTGTCTCATTTCCTGAAAATATTACCATTTTATCAAAAAATGAAAGAAAAGTAATTTTCATTTAATTAGTGATTTTTTTAATATGCAGTCAATCATTAAAGAATTTACATAATAAATTTTCTTAACCAATAATGTTTTGGTAAAAGAAATTAAAATTTACATAAATAAATTTTTTTTATATATTTTAAAAAACATACAAACGAACAAGTTAGTTCATATTAAAAATAATAATTATCAGTTTAAAATAAGAATTTTTTTTTTTAGCTCCTTTTACACAAATGAGTTCTAATTGTTTTATGAATGATTAGAATTTTTAAAGTTATTCATTTATTTCTTGAAAGTTTTCTTTAATTTAAAAAATATTTTACTAAAATTTTCCTACACACACAGTTATTTATAATAAAATGTATTTATTGAAAGGAAAAAACAGAAGAAATTAATATTACAAAAAAATTTTTTTATAAAGAAAGAGAAAAAAAAAATAATTACATTTTTATTATCTGGCCATTGAATTCCAATATTATGTCTCAAGATAATGACATCACGCTCACCTTTCTCTGAAATGAAGAAAAACACAAATGGTACAAAATTATGATAAACAATTTATTTTAAAATAAATCATTCATTCATTAATCATTAAATAAGCAATAAATTTTTTATCTTGGATATCTTAAAATAAAATTACATGTGCAGCACTTGACAAATTTTTTATTATAACAGTCGATTACACTGAATTAATGTACAAAAAAAAAGTGAAATAATAATTATATTATTCTAAAATTGAAAAATTTTAATCAATGTATTTTATTCTATTTTGATGTATAAGGAAAATTATTTCTTTTTACTATTTATATTAAAGAATGTAGCTATTTATATATGAACAGGTTAATACAACTGAATATTAAAGCATTTTTCATATGTTTAAAAAATATAACAGCAATTAAAAAAAATAATGAGAAGAGTTTTAACTTAATCATATGAATTCATAAGTATGGAACAGCAATGCCATGTGTAAGAATCACATAAAAATATAGCCTGACCATCGATCACAAAACAGATGAACTGACTTCTTGTGAGATATTAGTCAGATGTATACTGTGCAAAGCTGCTTTGAAAGAAAAAAGTTTAATAATGACCATGTAATTTTTTTTTTCATCTAGTTTTTCTTTTAATATTGTGAAATCTAAAATTTTAATTGTTAAAAACTAAAATTCTTTTCATAGCAATTAAAATCCCTCTGAAATGTGCCCTCAATGTATGAAGCCCTCTTTCCAATCTCCCAATGAAGCCCTCTTTTTGAATCAATCTGTGGCAAGTCGTCCGACTTGGCCACTTGCCAATTTTTGGTGCAATCAGTGGTTGGATTATAAGTATTTTTTTAAAATCAAAGTATCAACTAATCAAAATATAAGTAAAGTCATTGGTAATTGGTAATATAAGTAAAGTCATTGGCAAGTCTATTAAAAATCAAATTTTACCATTAAAGTGGTAATGATTATGGTTTAGATATGATTGAAAGCCAGCTGATTTCTTTAGTAGTGTAAGAAATTACCAAATACAACTAACTACTGGAGCAAAAAGAATTGTTCAAGATGGACTAATGAATTGGTCATTGCAATTTCCATACTTGTGCAATTTTAATTTCTTTTTTAAGCTGTTGTATACAACACTTTAGATGAATCTGTAAAAGACTTTCTTGCAAGTATTTGCATAAATTGCTTTAACAAATTGGGAAGTACTGGCTTCTTTGAAAGTGTGAATTCATTTTGTATAGACATTCACCACTATTGGAGCTTGCCCTACAGAACAGTTTAAAAAATTAAAGTCATACATTTACAACAATAAAAAGATGCCATTTTGCATTAAACTGAGGAGGTATCCATTGATATATATAAATGTTTTTGTATGCTTCATGCTTTATAGTTTATGCATTCAATTTTGAGCTAGTTTATATTTTTAAAAAATAATGTAATCTAGATAAATAATATATAATGACACTTACGTATAGCTAATTTATTAGCGAGGAAATGTGTGAATGTTTCTAATGGGGTGGAAAATTTTACGACAGGTTCTTCATCAATGATTCCTAACCTGTTGTGAATTAAATATTAACCAAGGATTACATTTAACATAAAAAAATAAATAACATTTTAAAAAGAAAGTACATGTCAAATAAAGATAAAAATATTTTATTAATCTTATTCAAACAAATGATGGCTGATTTTTAATTAAAAGTCTTATTATTTATCTTACAGTTTTCAATTTTCAAACTTGTTGCTCTTTTTAGTGCTGAATTTATGGGAAACAATAAAATATTAGTTTCAAGTGATGACATTATAATGATTATCTATATCATTCACATGTCACAAAAAATGACGAGAATTGCCAACATGCTAAGTATTTAAAAAACCTTTTATAAAAAAATATTGTCTTTTCATACAACAATTAAAAAAGGATAAAATGATTTTTGTAATTACAATTTAAAATTAAAAAAAAAATCTAATATAAATATTCACTGCATATTTTGCAAACATTATTTAAATATTTTATGCCAATATTTCTAAATGAAAAAATAAATAAAATATCACTAACTTTCAATAATTGTTAAATCTTTAAAAGCAATGAAATGTTATATTAAATGTAACTGTTTAAAGCTGCTCAAAAAGAAAATCTTACAATTAATGAAATTTAAACAAAATAAAAATATGTTTTAATGATCATTTACCGTTCAAGAGCCGCGACTTGAGTTTCAGATTGTCCAATAACGTCATAAATAAGATTCTTTAGATTAGGAGTGAGTAATTCTTGATCTTGTTGTCCAAGAAGAGTACACAGAAATTGTTTCTTGAAAATGAAACAGAAATATTTCATGAGTATTCAATTTTATTTTAGAATGCATCACTTATATATCTTACAGATATAATACTACTGCAATTTAAGTGCACTGATGGCTTGTGATTTCTTTTACTAGTGTGCATATACATATGCATAATTTCTTAAGCCTAAAAATCAGAATAAGGGAAAGATACAAAGTCACAAACGTTTTTAACTCAGGAATTTTTCTTTTTAAATCAATAAATTCAATAGCTTCTTGTAGTTTACAAGAATAAATATATATATAAGGCCATTTAATTTTTTAACAAAAAGGCCTTTTTGAAACAAAATCGAGACAATGTTATGCTTTTATTCACATTCATGAGATTTTAATGCCTTTATTATTATAATTTTTTTTATTTAGAATACATGGCTAATAACCTTTAATTTTTGAAAATGCATACTAATAAAAACTTACAGATTTTACACCATATTATTTTATAATTAAAAGAGATATGATAAAAATAATAAAATGTTTATTAGTTTTATCTTAAATAGATATTAATACTTACTATTTTATTACTCTGAGAATTTATAAAAGATTTTATGTTGGAATTTACATATACTAATTTAATTAGAATGTGATACACAAATAAAGTTATAAATCTTCATTAGATTATACATAAATTCCTTAAGATTCTTGATAGAATCATTAAAACATTTTGATTCTTATAAAATTACTTCTACAAATACTTTACATTAACATTTAAAAATCCAAAAGAGTTTGGCTTTCATGACTTAAACATTAATAATTTTGAAAACACTTTTATTTTACACAACAGTATTTAATATTCTTGATTATAATAAAATTATTTTTCATTAACCATTAAATTAAAATTCATTACTTCAAAATTTCAGTTTTGGGATCGAATTACAAACAATCCTCAATTTTTTGGGCTATGCTCCACAGAAAAATGTTGGAGGATTTAAAATATAGAAATTTGTTACAAATGTAGTAGAATTGGTAGGCATGCAAATAAATTGTACTGATGATGGCCAATTACTGAAATTATTTATTTCATATGGCTATAATCAATAAAGAAAAGTGTTTCAATGCCAAATACACGTTAAAGAAGGAAAGCAAAACAAAACACCCATTTTTGATCCATCATAAATTGAAACGAGTGCCTTTAGTGTCTATACTTGATTCAGCATACCTACTGAGTTTACAATTGAGATTTGATGCCTCTCAGCTAATTCAGATGCCTACACTAATCAATAAGACTCATTTAATTTAAAAATTTCATTACAGATGAAAGAATATGAAATAACTCAATAGAAAATTTTAGATAATAGAAAATCTTTTACCCAAGTAATTTCAGGTCCCTTTGAATGCAAGCATGGGTGAGGAGAGTCGTTTAAAAGACCAAGGCGATTAAGTGCTTTCATCACTTCTGCAAAGCCCTAAAATACACGAAAATTTAAAAATACTAAAAAGTAATTGACACATAAACAGCAACACGAGACAGAATATTTGTTACACATACCTTGTATCGCAAGGTACCTCGTAACACTGTATCAGCTGTTTGAATATTGTAAGCATCAATATAAGCAGTGGAATCCCTATTTGGAAATCCTTCCAAATTGAAGCCTGGTAGAAAATCAATATCACGAGCATGATCCATCAAAGCACCACCTGAAGGAATTTCTACAATCTGCAATAAAAACAAACTGTTATTCCTGCAGCTAGAAATACTTTTACCAATGCATATTAAATTCTTAGGTTCAAAATTTATTTAAATGAACAAACACCCAAATAGCCATAGTAAAAAATTTTATATAAAAATTAAAGTATTAAAAAAAAAAAAAAAACAATTCAGCATATAGCAGATTGTTATTAAAAAATTGAACACACACACATACAGATATATATAAAGAAAGTAGATTAACACATTTCTAGTAATTGAAGCCAATTTTTTTTCTTCACTGAATCCAGTATTTTATCTGATATATAATCAAAAATCAAAACAATCTCATACATAATTTTTTTAGTTAAATAATTATTTTAGATATGGATAAAAATAAAAAATCACAAAAAAATAATTCATTTATTTAGATATTAACTTTTGTTAATTAAGTAAATTGATGATAATTTATGCAATAAATAATTTTTCTTAATTAAACTTATAGAAACAAAAATTTAAATCAAGAAATTAAAAATATATATATACTTTTCCATCGTCTAAATATTTGGCAACAGATAAGGTATTTAAAAGTACTCCACGAGGATTCCAACTGAAATATAAATAAAAAAACAGGTATTTAATATCATAAATCACTTTTCATTTTTTAAATTACATAATAAAGCATTTCATTTTAACTAACTTTCATCCCTTTAAGCCCAAGAATGTATGATTGTGAGGGTCAGGCATTAACTGAAATTTTAGCTTTTTACATTGTCGTAGATAATAAATGCCGGAATTGAATAATTGTGAGGATTTATAATCAACAGATGGTCCTTTCAGTCCATTTCTGAGTTTCAAACTGTAATTTTAATGCATAAATAAGTAGAATATAAAACAAAATATAACTTATGCACACTTACTTTAAGAAGATTATATTTCTTTACCTGTATGATCGTACTGTTTTAGTGTTACTCTCATCAAGTTTGCTACCCTACAGGTAAGTTTTTCTCCAGTGGCGCATTTAGTAGTAATCTAAGGAGGAGGGAGTGGGGAGGGTTAGCCTACTTTTTTCCCTAAAGAGGGGAGTGTTTGGTAAATGTATATATGTATTTTAGGCATTGGAGGAAAAGTGCCTCCTACCCCTTGACTGCTCCACTGGTTCTTTGTAATACATAATAATGCTAATATTTATTTTTAAATAAAAAGGCTCATTAATATGTAATTTTCAGATGTCTATGATGTGGAGTGGAAAAGGAAGCAGTTGTCCTATTCAAGAAGAAATTCTTCAAATATTAGCAGCCTCTGGTTCTGAATTTATTGATCTTTCAGATGATGATGACTGGCCATCTATTCAGATTAACAAGACATGCATACCACAAGTATTGGAAGGAAAGCCAAGTTCAAATGAACATGATCTAGAAACTAATTTGCCTAAAGTTTCTGCTGAAAAGGCTAGTTTTGATTTAGAACTTTAAAATTGACATTGAACTTTAAAATTTCCTGAATCCATTTCTCAATCTCGCAATCATATGCAGCTTTCACGAAGGAAATAAATATAGAAACATATGAGTAAGATAAAATTCGATCCTGGATCATTGGATTTTACTAAATTAAAGGTACTTTTTAAAAAATATTATTATTGTTATTTTTAATTGCATTCAATCTGTATTAAAAAAAAAAAAATTTTTTTTTGCAGAATCCAAAAACAGTAAGGTCACCTTTACTGTACTTTAGCTTGTATTTTTCAAACAAATCTTTTGAATACACTGCTGATTTCACTAATCAGTATTCCCTAATAAAGATTGGAAAATCCATAAAACTAATGCATGAGAACTAGAATTTTTTGCTACCAATTTCTAACGGGATGCGTAGCGTTTTCCCGATTGCAAATGTACTGGCAAGCAGAATACAATTCTCCTTAAGTATCTGACATTATTTCAAGACATAGATTTTTGGGCTTGAGAAATACTTTCTACATTTATTAACAAACTCCCAGAAAACGTAAATAAAAATATATTGTGGAACATTCACCCCATTCTTGGTGTTTTTAGAAAAGTATACTTACGCTTACCATGTGATCATGGAACATATAATAATCATTTGCCCAAGATGTGCAAATCATACCCTTTACTTATTTAATTAAACAGTATGTAAAAACATCGACTGTTGGACTTAAAAATTTCGTTCTTTGTACATCAGCAAGCCTAATACTGGATTTTGAAATTTATTATGGATGTACAACTTCATTAATTTATCCAAACTGACTTGGTCCATCAATGATAATGAAATTAGTTCAAAGTTTGCCCCAAGAAAGTTTTGTTTACTTTGATCAATATTTTAACACATTACGACTATTAGAAAAACTGTTAACTGGTTTAAAATAAATCCCTAATCATAAAATGGATCATGGAACATGCTTAGAACATTTCAAAATATAAAAAATAGTGGTTGTAGAATGGAAAGAAAGCAATAAAGTTAACTATGTCATCGAAATGTTGTGGTATTGAACTAAAAGAAAATGTGAAATGCTGGTAAAAAAAAAGTGTTAACATATTGTGGTACCATGCTCTTCTGTGATAACAAAATACAATCAGTGCATGGAGATTGTAGACATTTGTAAACAACAAATGGAATGCTATAGGTTTAAAACCAGAAAATGGACTTGCCATTTTGCATTTTTTGGACACAGATGTTGTAAATTAATGGTTCAATACAATCCAGATTTGACAGCAAATAAAACAGAGGAAAATTAAAAAGTTCTTAAGTAATAATGAAGAATATAACGTGAAGTTTCAAGTTCCTAAAGTAAAAAGATTTTTCTATCCACCTGCTAAAAAGCTGGCTGAATATAAAAGATATGATAGATATAACCATTTTCTATGTTGCAACAACATTTCCAGGCCTCATAACTGCCAGTATGAACATTGCAAAAGCAATTAAAAAATGCAATCTTTATTTATACTTGTTAAAAATAAAACACGCTTCAAAGATTTTTATAGTAAATAAATTAGCCGATAAAAATGTAATAAATAATTAGTTTATATATCTGCATCAGTCAACTTCAAATGCATTCTTTTTCTTTTGCAAATAAACTTTGAATAGAAAAAAAACAAAACATAACTTGTACAATTTTATGGTTGAAATTTTTCATGGAAATGCCTAACCCACATGATCATGCTGGTGCCGCCTCAAGGGAAAGTCTTGAGGCCTCAAATTTTTTTAAAAAAGTTAATTTTAAATGTGAAAAAAATTTCAGTTTTAAAGGGTTATAGAAAAGAAAATACGCTTTTGTATATGTACTTTTGGACATAAATTCTTAATACCAAATCATGTATTTTCTTCAATATTTTGTTTTTTATAAAAAATTCAAGAATATAAATATAAACTATTGAAATTTATTCTTTAATGAATTCCAATAGTTTTTTATTTCGTTAAGTACAAAAATTACATTTTTAAAATTTTGGAATTATCAAAATATAGTGCAATTAAATACCAAGGGATAAGTTTGAAACTATCAATGCAAATAAAATAATCAGGACATCAATAAAATGCAAAAATGCATGGGATACATTCTCTCTCTCTCTCTCTCTCTCTCTATATATATATATATAGAGAGAGAGAGAGAGAAACAGATAAATATAAACAGAATACTAAGTTACTAAAACAGTAAGGATTTAAAAAGCAATCTTTTAAAAAAAAAACCATATTACATAGATATATATATCTTACCTAAACTTGTATCTTAAAGGGTTATCTGAATGCTCTGGGGCAGGAAGTCCTCCACAATAGGAAACAAAGGATGTTATCTGTAATGAAATAATTATTATTGGATTTTATTAAAATTCTTCCTAATGCAATGAAAAAATATTTTATGAATAGCACATTTTAGCTATAGAATTAAAATAATCCCTAGCTATCTATAATTAAGTTACCTTTAAAAACACTTTGAATAAAATATAGCCAAAGTATTAAGATAAACAGATTAAGAAATATTTTAACTAAATAACTTATTTTTAATTGCGATTTTTGATTAATTGATATTCTATGCTTTACAATATTTTATGTTTGATTATGTAATCAAATGTAATAAGATTAAAAAAGAAAGATTATTCAAAAATGCACATATAAAATTTAAAAAAAAAAGTGTTATTGCAAGCAGTAAGTGAACAAATAATTGAAAATATGAATTATTTTGTAACATTCTAAAATCAATATATTTTTAAAAAAAACATATCAATACAAAAATAATTACATCGGAAATTAAAGACAAAGACCTGATATTATTGATATATATATATAGATATATATATATATATATATTGATATTCAACAGTTAATCCTAATTTATAATAAGAGGAAAAGGGTAATAAATAAAGGGATACAAGTTCTATTAAAATGCTTGCCATTCCTTAGAATCTGATATATTCTACTAAAAACTTCTTTATATATTTTACATATCCAAATTCACAATAAGAAAAAGATAAATATAAGGGGGTACCCCAAAAATAACCAGACTTTCTTCATAAAAATCCATACAGAATTTTTTTATTACAAATCAACCAAACACCTTCAATATAATGTCTATTTAACTTTATACACTTGTTTAATCAATGATTCCATTGTTGAAAACATTGTTCTAACTCATTTGTCTGCAAAATCCTGCGTCGTTGTTTTTTTTTCACCTCTTCCCCCTCATTAAAACGATGTCCTTTCATGCCCCTCCTCATTTGTAGAAACGAAAAAATGTCACATGGAGCAAGATCAGGTGAATAGGTGTGTGGGGCAAAGGAGCCATGCTGTTTTTAGTCAAAATTTGGGTTTGGTTTGTCGCTCTACCATCATCTTATGCACACTTTGGGCTAAACAGACCGGGACCTACAGCTTAATGTGGATTCTGAACCACTAACAAACATCTATGCCACCGCCAGGATTCGAACCTGAAGCCTGGGATACCAAAGGTCAGAGCATTAGCCACCATTTTTAGTCAAGAATAGGTGAACTGATAAGGCTGTGTGTGAGTGGGTGCATTGTCATGGAAAAAACAAATCTCTGTCGACCCCAAATTGGACTTCTTTCATTTCACCCTTACACAGTCTTCCGAGAACCTCCAAACAGAATGTATGATTAAAAGTCTGACCCAGTGGCATGAATTCAGAATGCACTATTGGTCTCACATCAAAAAACAAATGAGCATGTTCTTGATGTTTTACTTCATTTGACGAGTTTTTTTTAGGGAGATGATAATGATGTCTTTTACTTTCTTGACTTCCTTTGTTTCAGGGTCATAACAGTAGCTTCAAGACTCATCACCGAGTAAAATACCCAGTTACCCCTGGATAAAAAATCTGGTTTGGTTTAGAGATGTTCTTTTAACACACTGCATGTTTTCCCTCGAAGCTCTTATTACACATCAATCAAAATGCAGAGCATTTACTTCACAATCACTGTTGTCAACTCCAAATCTCCTGACAAAATTAGCTGCACTGAGCCCCAAAATAATTTCAGATAACTCTGCAATTGCTTCAATGGTTTGTCGTTGGTTTTCAAGCACAATTGCATAAACTATCTCTACATCTTCATCTACTGAGGAAGTTGAATAACATCTAAAATGAGGTTTAACATCAATTAACATTTCACCTTTTTCGAAATAAGGAAATTCTTTATACATGTGTTTTTCCCACAGCATTATCCTTGTAAGCTTTTAGTAATATCAAAACTGTTTCTGCAGAATTTTTTCTGGGTAAGAAGCAAAATTTCACAGTCATACATTGTTCACATAAATCTGAGATTATAAAAGCAATGAGCAAATGAAGACGTTTTTACAAGAAAAATTAACTGTAATAAGACAACCACATTCAATGAAAGCACAAAGTGAACTTAAAGCAGAATGAGTCGCATCATGCACACCTAGCAGCAGAAATGAGTACTACGAAAGCCTCACCTACAATACTGCCCTTACAGTTACTTTTGGGTACACCCTAATACAGTAATATGTATATTACCATAAAAACTTATGTATCATCTATTTCAACACGTTTGCATTCCCTTTAATTATTATTAAAATTTATATGTCTCACTTTTCCGCCATTAAGTTTGATTTCATCAAAGCATTCCATTGCCAAAAGATGATCGATGCCAGGATCTAAACCAACTTCATTTACAATAGTTATACCAGCATCAACAGCTCTACAATAAAAATAAATAAATAAACTGTTTATGCAAAACAACACTTAAGATTATAAATTTAATATAAAGTATAGAAATTTGAAAGTAATTTCAAAACGTCTGCAATAAAAAAGAAAAAGAAAACTTTTTTTTTTTATAACAAAACATGTTTTTTTATTTTTAGTAATTTTGATAATTTTTATCTAATGGACTAATTTCAAAGTAATTTAAAAAAAAAAAAAAAAACACCCGAGTTGAAAAAGACTATTAAAAATTAATTAATACTCTATATAAAATAAAATTAATGAAGTAGAAATAATATTTCATTGCCCCTTATTATCAAAATGCATGAAAAGGTAATTACAATTATTATAAGAATAATAAATAAGAATGCTTTTCACTTCATTAAATCACTGTAAAAAACCAACTTTTAGACAAAAGTCCAAATTCATTTATTTTTATCTGTAAAAGGTGTGCACCTATTAAATAAAATTACAGATGATACTCAAAATATAATCTCTTTTACAAAGATTATAATACCAATAATTGTAAAATATTCAGAGACATTTTATAATTCAACAATGAATAAGCACAAAATTTTAAAATCAGAGAAATTTTTTTAATAAGGTTTGAAAAAGATTCGTATGGGCAGACGGACAGAAGTTGTTTAAATCTTCCTTCAGATTTTTATACTTACAAATATCCAGTTATTTCAGTAATTAAAAGATACAATATTCAATAATTAATTCAAATAAAAATAAAATTAGAACAGAAAGATGAATTTTAGATTTAACTAACTCAATTTCTTGTTTTACAATGACAATGAATCAAAATAATCTTAAATTTGATAGCAAACATGACAAAAAGGGGGGGGGGGGAGGATCTGTTAATAAATTAAATTACTAACGCTTGATGAAGACTTCTCATCTCTGGTGTCAAGTAGCTAGCAGTGACCATGTTTACCTTGTGTTTAATACAGCGTTCTGCTATTGAAGGGTGGAGAGAATAAGGCAAAAGACTAAAAAAGACAAAAACATTTTTAAAAATTATTTAACACAGTTAAAAGCAAATTTCGCCAAACATATAAAATACAAAAGTGAAAAATTAAATAGTGGTGAAACTTTTACTTATTTACTGAAACTTTTTTTCATAATTAACACTAATCATCTATTTATTATCTGCATTAAGTTTTTTTCTATGCATTAAAGCACGATTTTTGTACTTTTCATTCAATCACAATCATAACGTTTAAACTATTAATTCTCGAAAATGATTATGCCATAATAGAATTTAAAATGAGCCCATAAGGCCTTTTTTACAGATGTAAAAATTATAATGAAAAGAATATTTGATTAACGTAATAATACATGAAAATAATCAAAGAAATAAGGTAAGGTAAGTTTCTACATTTCTGATTAATTTTTTTGTTTAATTTTATTTTTTATGAAAAGAAACAATGTGAAATACTTCATATATTGAAATATTTCACATGAAATTTTTACACGTGTTAACATCATTAAAGATCAAGTCCTTATTTATAAAATCCTTTTTCTACAGTTATATTTATTTAATATATACTTGGAAGAGGATTTCAACATTTACCTTACAACAAGATTTGATTCCTCTATAAGTTTATCTAAAGGTCCTCTGCCTGTTGTCACATCCAAGACCACATGTTCTGTATTGTTAGACTTGACCAATGCTTCACCTTGGTTTTGAAGTGATGATCCTGAAAGTGTGATTGTTCATTTTAATATTTTATTAAAAGTCATTGTATAATGATTCCTTAATTTAATTATCACTTATTAATAGTTATTTTATGTACTAATGCATATTTTTTAATTACATTTCAGACCCACATTTAAGAAATTTTTTTTAAATTACTAATAATATTGAAGATAATTGTCTGAGTCACAAGAAATAAAACATATGTTTTATTCAATTTTTTTTAATTTTTGTAAATTTGTTAGAATAATAAGATCTACAAAAAAAAGACATGAACAAATATTAAACGTAAAAAACTAATTAAAGCATTCAATATGTAATTTTAAATTTACAAAAGTTAATTTTTGCAGATAAGACAAATAAAGCAAATATTAATTCTATCCATTTTTGTTATTAATCGTAAAATCAATAAGGATCATAAAATTTAATATACATTATTTTATTTTGAAAAGTAAAGTTATGAAAATATGTGTCAAACAAATTTAAATTAGTCTGATTTAGTAATAAAAATATTTTTATATTGGTTAGTAATCAAATCATATATTTCTTGATATAAATTGCTAATTCTCTAAAATGTTTTTCAAAAAATTTAAAAGCAATACTAAATTTTAAACTGACTAATTAATAAAAATCTATGATATTTTTCTTCCTAAAATAACAGTTACAAAAGATATGAATATTTCAGTTATTATTATTTATATTAAAAATCATTAAGTAAAAAAATATACAGTAAGAAAATATCAGAAATATGTAAAATCTAATGTTCATTCAAATAAAATCCAGAAAATGGTATATTCTTAAAATTTAATTCTAATGAATTTTATTTTAATATTTTTTATATATCGAATTATTTCAAAGAAACTGAAAAGAGAGGGGGGAAAATATAAGGAAAGGAAAAAAAAAAAAAAAAAGTATTTACATGTTATTATGTTGCAAGCCATTGTTCTGAGGAAACATTAAAAGAAAAAAAAGTTTTTAATTTGTTCTGAAGTATTAACGAGGAAAAAAAAATTAGTTTACTATACTTGGAAAAATTAGATGCCACATCATGCAGGAAAATTAGGATTACATTCTGAAGAACATTAGGAAATTTATTATACAGTATAATACAAATATTTTATTATAGTGTATAATAAATTATTCAAATAAACTTACTTTTTTTAGATTCATACAAACCTATAGTGACATGGATAGTCTGATCTCTGGTGAGATAATCAACCAGGGGTCCAGCCACATAGCCTGCACCAAGGACTAACACTTTTTTGGATGCCTTCTCTACAAGAGAACGAGCTTTCTTTCGTGAACTAAATGAAAAATATTAAAATATGATTAAGTTTGCTTTTTTCCCCTCAAACATTTTCCTATTAAACTAAAACTTTTTAAACATATTTTATTTTGCTCAGTTATATGAAAAATGGGGACATAGAATTTAACCATTTTTTCATATTATTAAAATATCAAAATATGCTTCAAATAAATTGCTCAACTTAAAACCAAAAATTTGTTCTATATAGAGTTGTCCAACCTGCAGTCTAGCGATGTTATGAATGCAATCCATCAGTAAATTAGATATTTTCTTCAAATTTTTATGTATCTTATTTTTAAAATTCTAACTGTACAAAAATATTTAAATTTGAAATTAGTGTTTAAATAAAATAAAAAGTTCATTAATATATAATTTCCTAACACTTTTCTTATTGCAGTGATCGTGTCAGCATTTTGAATTTATTTTGTAATTTGCATTTACACATTCTTGCACTAACTATAAAAATGAGCAATTTAAGATTTTTCTAAAAAAAAACATCCAAGTAGTAATTTTACTCAGATGAAACAATTACTGAAGAAGAAATCCATGAATACTTTAACTGCTTTTGCTTAGACAATAGTGAGTTCTGAAACCAAACCTTTCTCTCCTAAGATAAATCAAATATTTCCTTATACTTTGTTACAGTCTAAAATATTGATAATCTATAATTCAGAGATAAGAAATCTTAAAAATATAATATTAAAGCCGGTATAATTAATTGTGATTTTAGATGAAAAAGAACTTGATAACATATAAGCTTATAACATACTTGAAAATATTAAATAGTAATATAAATGACACATAATTAACCTTTTTTTTTTTAAGTCATAAAATTTTAAGCTTTACAGTTATATTATATAGAAATGATTTTCTAAATATGCAATATAAGAATAGTGTTCTTGATATGAGAGACTATTTTGTGAGAAAGAAGATTATTTTCATATATTTAATTTCATTGTAACAATTTTAAGAATTCTTACATATAAAATTTTACATAGCAATGCTTTAACAATTAAGCTAATCCTTTAAAATTTTTCACTGTTTATTTGTTTTCCTGCAAATAATTATGTATTATTAAAAATTTAAGAGACATAAAAAAATTAAGATTTATATTCATCATTAAAAAAATTAAGATTTTTATTCGTCACAGAATGAATACACATTAAATCTACTACATAGAATTGATGCATTTTATATTGACATTTAGATTAAAATTTTAGTCCTAATGAAGGAAAAAAAAAAATTGAGATTATGAAATGGTTATACTTACGCAGAGGTCTTTCTAAGCTCAGCTATATATTCAAAATTTGGAGTAAGTTTTCCATCACTAGCTATTATGGCCTGAGAAAATAAATTATTTTTAAATGCATTAGCGTTCAAAAATATAAGTTAATACATAAAAGAATAATATAGTCAATCCATTATACTCACTGCTTTAACAGTTGGGAGAAAATTATGTTCCTCAAAGGGTTTAGTCGCATCTGAAGACAGCTAGAAGGAAATGAAATGGTATAAAGAAATTGTATTCATTTTATTGCATATTTCTTTAGAAAGTAAAATGTTTTGCTTCTACTAATACGCTTCTCATTCTTAATGCGATCAATTCTTTATTCTACATATTTGCTCTTATACGAACATTTTTTCGCAAATGAAAACATATTTGTAATTTTAAACAGAATAATAAAATAATTTTTCCCCAATGTAGAAATAAAAAAAGTTATTTTATTTTTTAAAATTTAATACATATCAAATAATTTTTTCCATAATTTTATTCAAATTAATAAATATTTTACAAAGCAATGTTTATTAAAAAATACCTCATGTTAAAGGATAAAAATATTCAAAGGAAGAAAAAAAAAGACCATAGGAATCAAAAAGGCCAAAATTATATTTAACCTTGTCAAAAAAATCGTAATATTTCCCGAATTTTAAAAAGGCATAAAATACAAAATAATGAAAGAAATTTTTTTAGTATTAACTGAACTGAAGAATCCTAAAAAAGGAAGCAAAGCATATATTGTCAGCATTTACAAACTCCAATATTAAGTTATGAACACAATAAGCATACTTACAATGTTTTCCATATAGGGAGAGAGCAAATAGCCAAAATAATCTGTTGCTTCCAGGGGAAGTTGTGTGGGCATATTGTCAATAGAGCACACAAGAACTCCAGGGCCTGCAAAGCTGGAGAGGTGGGAAAAAAAGTCAATAAAGAAATAAAAAAATAATTATATTGTAAAGCTGAACAAAAAAAAACACATCCTTTTTATTTCTATTACAAGAGGCCTATAATTCAGATCACAAGTGAACTTGCCCTTGAAAATTATATTACATCAAATATTTAATAAGTTTGTGAATTTAAGATGATTACAATACATATTTAAATCATATCAGCAACATATAAAATTAAACTAATTAATAAAAATCAATACTTTGTAGGAAAAAAAATCTGCCAGAAACAAGATGAAAGTTCGAAAAACAATATAAAGATCACAAAAATTATCAAATAATATTGTTTAATATATCAATAATAATAATTTTAAAATATCAATATAATAGTTTTCTTCAGAGATTATCATCATCAAAAGAGAGGGAGGGGATAGATTTTCTAGAATGAATAACACAGATAATCTTGTTGGGAGAAAAACTAATTATCTTCATTGGGTAGGACAGACATATAGTTAAATGTACTATGAAATATTCCAATACTTATCAGAAATAAATTATAGAACACAATTCACAGAGCATAAATTTTACTATAGAAAAATATTTCATCTAACTTTTACACAATGCAAAATTCTAAAAGAATTTGTAAACTTTTTTTTTTTTTTTGCGTGTTTTACAAACTAAATAAACTATGTTTAAAGACATTTCATTTCACACAATATTTCTATGGAACATAACATACAATCAAGTAATAATACAAACAAAGAATCTAGAAAAATGCTATCCATATGATTACCTTTCACTATTCTTATGCTGATCTGCATCGTAAAGGCAGAAAGGCGTATCAATAGTTGTGCAATCAGACATGAACTCGATAGAGCCTCCAGGATCTGCACTGATATCGCAAATGGCCAGCAACCGGTGGGGGAGGGAAGGAGAGCCATCGCTAGAAGGGAGCCAAGGGGTGTAACTGGGTCTCAATAGGTGCTTGGCATCGGGAATGGTCAGTAGTCTGGGGGAATTCACTGCCCAATAGATGCCATTGATTATCACAGATGCATAGGGAGCAATCTAGAATAAAATTACAATGTATATGAATTAAAAACTATGATCACAATTGAGATTTTATAACAAAAACAAAATTTATTTTTAAATCAATTACTTTAAACATTAAATAGCATTTCCATTTAATATTTTTTTAAATTATATAGATTGATAGTCTTTTATTTAATTATTTTAAACAAAAGCAATTAAAAATGTTTATGTTTTGTACAATCTGATACAATAGTAGATTAGCAAATTTATTTTTACTTTAAGAAGAAAATAATGATCAAAAGAAAAACGCATATTCCATTTTATTACTACATTCGATGATTGCATATACTTATTTGCACATATTATTTTGTTACATTTTCCCGAGAAATTGAAACATTTTTCATTTTTTACATAACTAATTTACATTAATAAACTAGAAGATCTAATAATATTGTTAAATCTGAGTGTATATATATGAATTAAATAAATTCAATTGAAGTTTTATATTCATTCGGTTTTTTTCCTTATTTTATTGCTGTTTTGTTTTCTTCTTCTTCAGCTTATTAAATTATTTGGTTGCGCACAACAGAATCCAATCAGCATTTACATTAATTTTTCAAGCAATAATTTATAGTTATTTTAAATTATCTGTTACTTTTCCCATTTAAAATATAACTTAATAAAAACATACTGTTTTTGCAAAATTAGAATAGTATCTTTCAGGATGGGCTTCATATTCTTCCGCATCAAAACCTCCACCATCCTTTCTTCTGAAATGATCATCTCTGCTAACAACAGTGCCATACACCTTGTTCATTGCTTAAAAAAATAAATGGAAAGTGTAGCTAATGTATGCTATGTTTATATATATATAAATTGGTCGAAGTATTTACCTCCTTCTTTAAGGGATATTTTAAAAAGTTAACAATTGGCAGAAGAGAAAATAAATTAGAATCAAAACAAAATTATTCTTATTTCAATATTAAGGACTTTTTAGAAAAGTAAAAACTATTATAGTATTTACAAAAGCTACTAAGAGATTAATTTGCAAGTCCTGACATTTCAGTAAAGAAACTTTCATATTCTTATCAAAATTTTATTAATAACAATTTTTAAAATTCCATGGATAATTCAAAATACACTTTTTTGCCTTTTCTTTTTCCGTGTATATTTTTATTTAATTATTATTATAAGAAAATTCATACACCAACTACAGAATATCTTGAATATTGTTAATTTTATAATATATATATATATAATATATAGATAATAATAATTAAAACAATACTGGATTTCATGTAAAGATGTTTATACCAAGTGTCTTTTATATAATAAGTATTTCTCAACATTAAACTCTTGTGTTTCCAATGAAAACAACAATTAAATTTTCTCTTAAAAAAGTTTAAAATGTTAAATGAAAGTTATCTGCAGTTAGTCTTCAGTACAGACAGAGTGTCAATAAAATAAATAGAATAAGTTTTTCATAATTTACATCCATGTTCTGCAACTTGTGGAAGATCGGTAGGGTTAACATACTCATAAGGCAATTCTTGAAAAACCTCTTGAGCACCCTGAAAATATAAGGTACGAATAAACATAAAGAATATACCAGTAGCCCCTTGTTATATTTTTCTAGTAAATTAGAATATTTTGCTCACTTTTATTTTCAGGATAAAAAAAAAAAAAAAGATATATAAACAGGACTTAAGTTAAATCCTTAAAATCATTCCAAATCAAAATTGTTAAAAGTTTTAAAATAACTTTAGAATTTAAGCGAAGTCCTTGATTACACTGCAATTTTCTTTTGTTTCCTGGCATATGCAACATAACAAGAGTTTACTATAATACAATTAACCTCTTATAATAAATGTATTTACTAAATAACAAATGTAATTAATATCTATCTTTAAAATAGATAAAAAAAAATATATATAAGACTTAAATGAACATTAATTGTTAATAAAACTAAACTTTTTTTTTTTTAATATTCTCAACACTACTATTTAATAAATAAAAATATTCCTTACTTGCGATACATTTCCCGATCCTGTAAATACAAATGTGAGAGGTCCAATGGATCTGGGCATCATTCCCAGAGCTATTTCGTACCCAGAATCTCTCACAGTTTGCCGAGCCATACCACTACTCCTGTAGTTATGAGCAGGCCCTATGTGCTGCAAAGTCATAAATGAAATTCAAATTAAATTATTCTATTCCAGTTTCATTATTCAATATAATGTTAGCAATCTGAAGATATAGCAATAAAATGCATACATCTTGAATACTTGCATTAGTTTATGCAGTGTACAACTGTTCAATTACTATTTAAACTAATTTTTTTATGAAATTAAAAATTTCCAAATAGATTAAATTATACTATATCAGAAGTAAACTAAATAAAAGTCAACTGGAAACAATGTAATAGATGTAAACTTGGAGAGGTTTTTTTCTTTTGTGAATAAAATCTGATATACAATTAAATGCAAGAAAATGTACTTACAGTTAGCCTTAAAATTTTTATTATAAACCAAAAATTGGATGTATAAAAACAAGAAAAATGTAGCAACAATAAAAAAAACTTTTATGTAATGTTTAAATTACTCAAATTCAATAATTAGAACTGTTAAAAGAATTTCTATATACACATACACATTAATCTTAATAATTATTAGCAAATATAATCAGGGAAAGTTATGTTAATGAACTATAATACATCATAGAACCATACTATAGACTACAAGATACAATATAACTTGTTCTATAAGTGCAATCTACAAACAAAATATATAATTGTCTGCTTTAATGTGGCTGTATTACTTTTTAAAACTAGTAAAAATGCCACAATTACCAAAAAAAGGAAAGAAAGAATGCAGGACATGCAAATAACATGCTGATTACAAACCAAATCAAGCATAGAACTTCAACATTACTTGCCTATTTAGATAAGAAAATCTTCATTTTACCTTGGATGCACTGTTTGAAAACTAAAATTCGATTAGATTTTAGAAATATATACAAGACTAGATTTTTAAAATACTAAAAAATACCAAAGAGCAAACTTTTTACCATGAATGGAGTATGATGCCCTAAAGCAAGAAGCCTCAGTCCCAGACCATGCAAAATGTTGATCATTCCAGCAACTCCAGCATATTTTCCAAATGCAACTACTCTTTGTCCTTTGCTGTCAACCAACTTTTCGTAATCAATTAAACGAATATTCTACAAAAATGAATGCTAGTTATTTTAAACTGCCAATGAATTATAGTAGTTGTTGTTATATTGCATGCATTTTTAGAAAAATAAGTTGCACAAATAACACCTTCATGTATTTTTGACGTCATCATAAGTAGAATTAAATTACAACAGATAAAAAGTAATTCTCTATTTGGAATTTTATTAGTTAAAAGTATATCTCAAGTTTCATTTTATAATTAAACTATTAAAAATTTAACTAGCATTAGAAGCTACATAAAATTGTAAAATATATTGTGCTTTTCCTTTATCACACAAGAATGTACAACATAAAAAGAGATTATTATGTCTTAAAAAAACGTTATAAAATGAATATCAATATTTGCATAACATATAATCCTTTGGGACACAGCACCCATCAAAGTTCTCATACCCTTTCAAGAATGGAATCCAACATAGGCATATTAGTTTCTTGGGCTTTGATTGTATGCGAAAAGAAGCAATATGTTTTATTTGGCAGTAGTGCATCAATAGGAACTTGTTTTACACCAATGATAACTGGGGATTCACTAATATCTTCTTGGATGATGGCTCCAGCATTAATGTAAGCCTAGGAATAAAAAATTTCAAACTATTTAAATTCAATTCGAAAATTGTACAAAAATACAGATTAGAAAACAAACATTTCAACAGTTCTAATAAATTAATATAAGTATTAAAAAATTTAATTAAAAAAATCTGCAGGCAAATTAAGTTTGTACATAAAAAGTGAGATGCAAAAACCATTCACAATTTACAATTCAATAACAGAAATTTTTTTTTATTATGATTTAATTATTATTTTGACATAAATTAAATGTAAGAGGAGAAATTACATGATATCCTGTTCTTATGTGTATGTTAAATTGTTTTTAAATGCACATTGGAAAATTACAAACTTTATGTTTTCATTCATGAAGCAAACCAAAGAGCATTATACAGCTATTCTTTAAGTTTGATGAATGAACCTATAAGACGGGAATGGAACTCCCTAGTGATATTAAATATTAAAATTCTAATATATTTAAAAATTATATTATTTTCCTTCAGTAGTGTACTTAATAAAAATTTTTTTTGAAATAACGCAGAAATAAATAGGACAGTAGATGTTGTCAAATGAAAGGAATAAGAAAATATAAAATCAATAATTTAATGCAGTTAAAACTAATTTATTTAACAAATTAATATTAAATTAAAGTAATCATACATAACATCATAGATATGTTTACATGGTAGTTGAGAAAAAAATTAGCGGAATATTAAGCAACATGCATTTGAACCTAATTAGGAAAATTTCATTCAATCATAAAGTGAATAGTTTTTCTGAAGAGCACTGGTAGTTAACATTTTTTTTAAAATTCTTTTTATATTACTTAAGTTTCTTTTAGGTATATAATTTTAGTTTGTGTGTGAATTTAGGTATATAATTAAATAAAACTTTGTATAAATAATTCATATATGAGAAATAATCAAATTGCAACATTTGAACACATTTAAAAAAAAAGGAGAGATTATTAGATATCATACCTGCATAGGATAAGCTCTTCTATTGGAAGGTTGGACTAATACTTTAACACCTTCTTTAGTCAATTGCTTGACATGAAAAGGAGCCAAAGGTGCCCGTCTTTCCCAGACAGATGCATCCTCTCGTCTTATAGCCAAGACCTATAAAAAAAATTATAATTATTAGTACAGAAAATGTATCCAGATAATGCTACCTTAAATTTAAATTATATTTATAAGAGTTAAAATTATAGCATCTCTCACAAAATAAAATTTGACTTCCTTTTAATTATACCTAAATTTTGTTTGAAATGAATTTTTTGAAATGAAATTCAGAGTTGCAAGAACAGAGACAATTTTTATTCATTTTTAAGACACTAATCTAAAAACTAAGTTAGGAAAAATTATGTAACTCTAGAAAATGAGAATTATGTAGAATTACATTCTTTTTTCAATTTTGAAAATTCTATATAGATAATATCACTGACTGTGAATAAAAAAAAAAATCTATGGTATCAGTAGTCGTTGTCTACAGAGTTGATACTTATTTTAGCACGTAATATTAAATAATGTATCTATGTTTAATAAGAGATTTAGATGCATTACAGATGAAATTTTCAGGTGCCTATAATTCAAATTAAAACAATGCCATTTAATTATAATATAGAATAAAATTTTATAGTGCATTTTTTTAAGCAATTGACTTAATATACAATTTATAACAAATTCTAAACAGTTATTATTTACTAATAATAAAAATGAGCTCATATTGCTATAAGATTAATTAGTAATTAATATCTGAATAAGAAATTTTTAAATACTTTTCCAGATGACTTTTGTCTCACAGCACTTTTTGTTTTGGCTTTGTACACATAAGAAGCAAACGTTTTATTCTCTCGTATAACCCGCCACATTTTTGATCTGCAAAAAATATAAATTTTAAAATGAATTGTACTTAAAAACAAACTGCACTTAAATAGTAATATTACACATATTATTAAAAAAATAAGCATAAAAAACAAACGCATGGCACAAAATGAAAACAAAAAATCATTATTGTAATATTTTAATTTATTTCAGTAACAGCCGGAATTTTTCAATTTTGCTACATGTCAAAACGAAATAATAAAAGGATTTAGCCGAAAAGGGTATTATCTTAAAAATAACAAAACTAAAATTTATAAAGAAAAGAAATGTAATCAGCAAGTAATAAATAAGCAGTTATTTTCTGTCAATATTTGGTGCAAGTCAACTATTTCATTTTTTTTTTATACTAATTAATATATGTAAAATAAATATGCATAAGACTATTTCCATATAAATAATTTTTGGATCTGTAAAAAATTATTATATTAAAAATATTCCAGAAGTTTAAAGTTTTTTTAAAGTAAATAGTAATAAAAACAAATATTTTTTTAAAAATTCCATTAATTTTTTTCATTCAATTCGTTCAAATGAAACAATCCACTATTCTCAGTAAAATATAAAACACATTGATAATATATATATTTTTTTCCAAAATAATTAGCTAGTTTAACAATAAAGAAAATTTACATAGTAACAGCTTGTAAGTCCGATCTGTGAGAATACATGTTGACGACTCTTATCACTGACTGCTATCACTTTATTTTTTTATAAATCTAAGCAGTAAAATTTTTCTTATCTGTTTTTATCAAAGATTATTTTTCACTCACATTCAAGGCTAGCTTGCGAAATAGAAAAATAAGTTTCTAAGTGGAAGAGAAGAGAAATGTTTGTTACATTAAAAATAAAATTCGAAAGATGAATCCAAACAATATTTAGCTATGACATTTCACAAAAATCAAAACTAGTGTTTTGATTACAAACCTTTAAAATGTTTCTTTAGATAGTTTGATTTTAGAAAATAAAATTTATTAGGGATAACTAAAACTATTGGAAAAAACACGTTGATGACCAAGAACACATGTGTTAAGCCGCTGCGTATATGACGCGTGATCGTGACGTTAAGAGAAACAACAAGTGGTTGTGCGTATTTTAGCCATTCTCTTCATACTTGCCTCTTCTTGGTCATGTGACATTATTTATTCCTGGATTCGTTACACTTGGCAAGTTATCGAAATTAAATTATA
This sequence comes from Caerostris darwini, assembly GCA_021605075.1. Lineage (NCBI taxonomy): Eukaryota > Metazoa > Arthropoda > Arachnida > Araneae > Araneidae > Caerostris > Caerostris darwini. The sequence continues at coordinate 50,463 of BPLQ01007484.1, forward strand.
AATCACTTTATCTGCTTCAGCTTTGTTCTGTCTTAATGGAAACTGGTGCTACTTTGAAAAAATTAAGTTAGGATGCAATAGATAAAATAGCAGCATTTTGCATTATTTTTTCCAGAACTGCCTTAAACATCTAATGTGTGCATGAACTACATGTAATAAATTAAATGCGTCTATTAAATAAGACTAGAACAAAACTCTCTTATTTAAACCCTTTCCATGGAAAATACTAATATCTTATTGATGCTCGTCAATAAGATATTATTGGTATGTTCGTCTTCATCAGTCGTCATCTGTGTTTAGGTTGGTCATTGTCTGGGTCAAACATTCTACTAATTCTAATGAAATTCAAACTAATTTGGTAAAACTTATACCATCATTTTCTGAAACTTCCAGTTTTGGACGATAATAAATATTCAGATTCATTATTAATTCAATAAATTTGACAACCAATTCTTACAAAAACCAAATATCAGCAGCTTTTCGAGATTATAGTGCCTCTGATTCCTAATAATAACTTCTAATAATTCTGAGATCTAAATACAAATCGAATATTTTATTAAAAGTCTTATTAGATACTCCAAAGAAGTTGTACGCAATCAAAAGAATTTGGACGTGTGTTTGTAAAAATGATTTTTTCCTATGATTACGTAACACTTTCGCAGCCTATCACGTGAGCATGCGTTGATAATTATCTCCCAGCCATAAAAAAGGATATTCCAAAAAAAGCGACTTAATTTTTTATATTGAATAGGATAGAAAAGTAGTAATAAAACAGGACTATGTGCATCACACTGATTATTAAGTAATATTTAGGCTTTTTATGATAAAATATTTTGTTTAAGTGTCAGAGCATGATAGGCAGTAGAGATAAAATTATTACCTAGATGTCACAGTAAGTGCAGTGCTTGATATGAAAAAATGAAACAAAATAATAAAAATAAATGACGAAATACACTTTTTTGTATAATATTTTATCACAAACAAATATTTAATATAAATGAATTATTATAACATGGTTATTATTACCGCAAACAGTATTTTTAATCATTTTATTTGTGAATCACCTTCGCTGTCATAACTAGCATCACTCGGGTACTCGTATGAAAGCTCAGTCAATCCATTTGCAATTTTATCATTTGTTAGAAATTTATTAGATTGCATTTATCTTTTTCGGGCGCGTGAAGGCTGTGTAGAACTATCGTGTCCACAATTCATATTGTACGATTTTTTAATTACTAATAAAGTCATAAATTTGAAACCACATGCCTTTACAACTAACTTCTAATCTTTACACCACGCCACTATAAGCAGCCGTGTTTCTGATTGAAGCGGAGTCCGAATGTTGATTAGCAGCTCTTCCCGCATGAACGAGTGATTAGCTACTCAGACATCTCTCCATACCACACACTATCTCGCGATAAGTTATTTAGCGTAAACGCCACATCACGCGCTGGAGTGT